>JAZKJV010007076.1:0-470000 GCA_037367405.1 Ottelia alismoides | reverse complement strand
TATATATACATATATAGAGAGGGTTGATCCTGCAAGAGCCAAAATCTGTGAGAGCATGAGAGCAGTGATTCTGGACCACTAGATTCTGCCATCTCTCTCCTGATTGATTTCAGAAGGAGAGAGAAGAGCAGAATCTGGTGGTCCAGATTCATTGCTCTCATGCCCTCACAAATTTTGGCTCTCACAAGATCAGCCCTTTATATATATAGGATTTCCATCCAATAGGACTTGGTCCTTCCTGAGTTCAGGAAGGTCAGTCCCTATTTTGTAAAAAAATACGACGATTTTAGTAGGATACATATACAGATTGTATTACAATGCGCAGTTTTAATGTTTGTATTATAATATTCAGTTTTGTATGTGGTTTTGTATTTATAATGTGCAGTTATATAAACTGTATACGCAGTCTAATAAAATGCTCGTCTTTTTCTACAAAAAGATGATGGCCTTCCTGAAGTCAGGAAGGATGCATACTATTAGAAGGCCCCCCTATACATACATACATACATACATACATATATGTATGTATGGTTCAATGGATTTGTCCGCTCCTCATTTTCAAACGAATTATTTTTTTTTCAAAAATACAGTCATGTATTTTCATCACTATATTCCTCTAATATGTCATTTCAATTTCGTCATAAACAGAGACTTCTATGCCTTCGATCTAGAACATGTTGATTACATCAATTCTTAGACCATTAAAATTACGTGTTCTAAATGGAGGGCATATGAGTTTCTGTTTCTAACAAAGTAGGAATGACATATTAGAGTGATGTAGTAATGAAAATACATTGTAGTATTTTTTGAAAAAAAAATAAAAAAATCACTAGAAAATGAGGCAAGGATGGCCAACAGGCAATCCTATTTTCCCCACATATATAGATTTAAATGAGTATGCTCCCTCGGAGCATATAAGAGTATTCTCCCACCTTTCTTTCCACAAATTTTTTCATTTTTTTGAATGAAACCTTGTAGGATTCACTTGGAATAATAAGTGAAATATGTTATTCAAATTTCGTGTAAAATAGATGTTCCTATCACTTCCATCTTAAGGGGGTCAATTTCAATAATTCTGAGATCATTAAAATTTAACAGTCTTGATGGAGGAGATAGAAGTCTCGAATTAAATCGAATTTTGAATGACATCATGGTGACATTGTGATCTAGATTCCACTAGGTTTCATGTCAAAAAATACGAGGAAAAAAGTGTGGGACGTGTAAGTTACATGCTCTCTGGGAGCATACTCCTTTTTCCCATATATAACAATTATGAGACCTTTAAAATTTACCAGTCTTGATGAGGAGGGGATAGAAGTCTCGAATTAAGTCAAATTTTGAATGACACCATGGTGACAGAAAGTGACCTAAATTCCATTAGGTTTCATTTCAAACAAATCAAAAATACAGGTTAAAAAAGGATGGAAGCATGTAAGTTACATGCTCCCATGGAGCATACTCTTCCCACATAGCATACTCTTCCCACATATGGAAGAGTATGCTCCATGGGAGCATGTAAATTACATGCTCTCACCCTTTTTCCATTATTTTTTTATTTTTATGAAATGAAATCTAGTGGAATTTAGGTCACAATATGTAGGGATGAAAACGGTCGGATATGGTTACGAATATAGGTATAATCATATCCTTATCTTTTTTAAA
Source organism: Ottelia alismoides (assembly GCA_037367405.1). NCBI lineage: Eukaryota > Viridiplantae > Streptophyta > Magnoliopsida > Alismatales > Hydrocharitaceae > Ottelia > Ottelia alismoides. The sequence continues at coordinate 468,338 of JAZKJV010007076.1, read as the reverse complement.
ATACGAATACGAATGTGGATACGAATATTGATGGATGTAAAAAATGCGTTACCATATCCTTAAAAACGAATACGAATGTAAAACAAATACGAATCAGATACGAATAATAATATAATTTTTTAATAGGTTAACTAAAATGTACATATTTAGGATGGTTTACACATAAAATAGACGTATCAGATATAGTAATTTCATAACAACTATATTAATAATGGTGAATGCAATCATAAAATGTTGTTACGCACAGTTATAAATAAATATATTACTATAATTATGTACAAAAATGAATATACAAATACGAATGCGAATATTAGCGAATGTCAAAGTGACATCCATATTCGCATCCATTTTAAAACGAATATGAATACGAATGTCAAAATATGTAGAAAACGAATACGATAGCGGACCGGATACGAATATATTCACATTCGTTTTCATACCTAACAATATGTCACCATAGTGTCATTCAAAATTCGATTTAATTCAAGACTTTTATCCCTCCATCAAGACTGTCAAATTTTCACGGTCTCAGAATTGCTAAAATTTACCCCCTTCATATTAAAGTATTAGGAATGTATGTTTTACATGAAGTTTGAAAGACATATTTCACCTATTATTCTAAGTAAATCCCCCTGGGTTTAAAAATAAAAATACGGAAGGAAAGGTGGAAGCATACTCATTTAACCCTATATATGAAAAAATGAGTATGCTCCCTCGGAGCATGTAAGTTACATGCTCCCACCTTTTTCCCCGTATTAGTTTTAGTTTTTAAAATAAAATCTATGGGGATTTAGATCATCATATATCACAATGGTATCATTCAAAATTCAACTTAATTCGAGACTTATATTCCCTCCATCAAGACTCCAAATTTTGACGGTCTCATAATTGCTGAAATCGACCCCCTCCAAATGGACATGTTAGGAATGTATGTTTTACATAAAATTTGAAACACATATTCTACTTATAATTTTAAGTACATTCTCTCATGATTTCATTTAAAAAAATAAAAAAATATGAAAATAAGGTGGAAGCATACTCTTATATGCTCCCAGGGAGCATCTTCATTTAACCCTACACATAGAGACCCTCGAGTACATCTAGCATGAAATGTTTTCAAATGTAACCAGTTACCCATGATCCATTCCATGTTTGGTTATTGATCTGCCTACTTGATGACACAAAAATGCGAGCGAGCGAGGTAATCAGGTATATCTAAAATGGTCGTTGCGACCTCAATCGCCCGGGTGTGTCAATCCAGAAAAAGAGACCACCAATAAAAGATAAAATCAACTCAAAATCAATAGCGGTCTTGCTATTTTATTAACCTGGTATAGCGACCAGGGTCGAACTCAGGGAGCACGTAATGGCCTCGCGGCCTACGAAGTATTCAAACAGAAAATAAAAGAAAAGAAACATGTATTTTTGATGGATTTTAATTCTTTTTATATTTTTTGGATTTTTAATTAATTAAGAAACTAAAGAAAGCAAGAACACAAGGCAATTCAATTATTTATTTAAAGCACTAAAAATCAACCAAAAATTCAAATAGAAATGTTTATGTGTATTTTATGATTTTTACTGTTTTTAGTGAATTTTTGAGATTTTTCTGATTTTTATTTAATTTTCTGAAAATAAAATAAAGTAAGAAAAGGGAGGTTCTGTCCAGCCGAGCTTGAGGGACCTAGATAAAATATCTAGAAATCCCCAATAAGCCTGGAGTAATTTTCCTGTATAGAGAAAAAAACAAGGAAAAATTGGGCACCTTAATTATTATTTTTGGGTTTTTAGATTATTTATTAGAATTTTTATGAGTTTTTAGGTGTTTTGTGATTTTTATGAGTTTTATGTAATGAAAAATAGCCAAAATTTGCTAGAAAATAAAGCAAGCCAAAACAAACAGTAGCTAATTGTTTTGTAATTTTTAGATAGGTTTTAATATTTTTGTGATTTTTAAAGTCAAATAGTAACGAAAATGGAGATTTTTGAATTTTTAAAAATATCAAATCAAAACAAAATTGTCTCCAAAAATTTCAGAAAATTTTACACTATGGCAGGAGCCGTGTGTCCAATTTTCATAGGATTCGGAGTTAATTTGCTATTTTATTCAAAAATAACGAGTGGGTACTGTGCACAGGGACCTGAGTGCAAATACCAAGAGTTCTGGGGGGTCCGGTGCAAAATACCCCGGAAAACATGCGCGCAACGCGTGCCTGAGGCACTCAGGGACCTATCTGTAAGGAAGACTAAGTCCTAGGACTATTTGGTAATAGGTACCAAAAGTCCGAGGACTTGTTTGTAATTTACCCACTAATAGACGCACATGCACAATTAATTCACGCACAGGGGTATAAAAGCAATTATCCAAAAGTTTTAATTCATTTCAGAACCAACCAGAACTATAGGGCTAATAATGCAAAATACCCAACAAAGCACGTGTCGATGCACGTGCTACACCATACATAGGGGCATATAAGCAAATAAAATAAAGCGCAGGGTCCTCAATGCAATTGTACCAAAAATAAAACAACTATCTAACTTATTTACAGGACTAAATGCTAAATAAAATAAAAGGCAGGGCCTAAGGGTAAATTACCGTTTATTAATGAAGCCGTTGGATGGGCGCCACGTGGTAGATGGACGGCTGAGATGCGGGTGGCGCCCAACGAAGGAAGCCCTCAGGTGGATCGGACGGTCGGGGCTTTGCCACGTGCTGGATCTGACGGTGAATACGCGTCGCGGCTAAGCCTCGCTGGATCAACGGTGAAGATCGACCCCCGAAGGATCTGGCGGTCAGGGACACTCCTCAAATGGACGGGCACGATCAAGTCTAGAGCGCAGGGGCGATCGGACGACTGAGGAGGATGCTGGACGAACTGGGCGCCGGCGAACTTCGCCGGGCTCGTGGCGGCGCTGATTGAAGGATATGGAGAGATCCTCAAGCGCATCACGGAAGCGTGAGCGTCGTATCGGATACGACGAAGAACGACTAGTCGTACTAGTTGTTCGGTGCAGCGGAATTTAAAAAATTTATTCGATTAAACCACATGATCCAAGAACCATTCTCGGATCGTTTCATCTATAACCACAGCAAGTATAATGCAATACCTCTTGAAGCGTGGTTGATCGAGTCTCTAAGAGAAGAGACCTCCTGTCTCAAGTCCGATCGTCGGAGAGATCGCTTGCGAGCGCGGGGATGAACCGCAGTGTCCTCGCAATCCAAGAAGTTGATCCAAGCGCGGTTGCTCCTGATCTCGTCGCACGAGATCAAACGTCTCCTTCGCGGGCGAAGCACTCGAAGTAGACGGAGAACCGCAGAGCGTCGAAGCGGTAGCACGAAGGCGAGGGCGACGACGTTTCTCTCCACCAAGGTGGACGGCCACCAAGAGGAAGAGGGAGAGAGGGCTGTCGAGTATGAGAGAAAGAGAGAGAGAGTTTTGCTACAATAGCATGTGTAAAGAGAGAGCCAAGAATGCCTCTCTATTTATAGGATTTTGGGATCCATGGATCTCAATCCATGTGTCATATAAAATCAATGGATGAGATTGATTTATGACAATCCAATGGTCAAAATTGTTGTTGGTAAAAGCCAACAACTTGTGATTTAATTTTGATTAAATATATTTGATAAATCAAATATATATTAAAACCAAATTAAACCAACTAAATAAGGAGTGGAAAAACAAATGAGAGCCACCTTCCCTAATGGGAGGAGTGGACGGCCACCAATTCCATAAAGGAATTGGTGCCACCACCTCTTCCCATATGGGGAGGGCAATCCCATGGATTCCCATGGGATTGCATATCTCCTTGTTTTTCTCTCAACTTATTTTCCAACAATTATTCACCAAAAAATAATTCTCAATTAATTTTGAGAATATTGCAATCTTGACATTGGAATATTGTGAATCACATTCACAACCCAAAACAAAATGTAATTTACATTTTCAATTAATTAGACAATGTGTATCCAATACACATTAATAATTAATCTACTAATATAAATTATATTTAACTCTCTCTAATACATTATAAATCACATTTATATTATATTAGGAATAATTGGATATTACTATCCTCATTATTCTTATCCATAATAATTAAATCACATTTAATTATATTGGATAATTTCTCATACATCATGATAATTAAATTACATTTAATTATCAACTTCTCTTTGCTTAGATCTCATGGAATTGTTCTCAAACCATTTAAGAACAATGCTATTTCTCCTCAGATACTTGGAGATAAGGACAGGGCGATTGTATTGTTCCACGTATAGTGACTTGGATATTGAGATCACATCTCAAATCCAGATCCCATGGACCTCTCATAGATGCTTGATTAAATCAAGACCATAAACCTAATCTTCTCATTGCATCTGAATCACATTCAGATCAATGTCCAGTAAATGGACTAAGATTAGGTTACTTCTCTGATGAGAGGAGTCACTAAAATCCAGACCTGTTTCATCACTCCCTCGGAATGGAAGCGTCATGGTTATACAATCGTTTATGATCAAATCACCCTTCAGGTATTCCCAATACCTGTACATCCTGCATACTGGAAGACTCATGATCATCATGAAGATAAAGATCACTTTTACACTGTCATCTTCATAGTCTGATCATTAAGTTTCTCAATCTTGGTCCTTGGGATATGGTACAGATCATATGCTTTCTCAAAGCATATATCTTACCTTCAAATTCATATCATGCTTATAAAGCATGATGACCATGCATGGAATTTGGTCAATCCCAATACCTCATGAGTGAGCTCATGTCTCCCGGTTCACAAGTGAACCTGTATGATCCCTTTGAGAGATATATTACTCATATGCCCTTACATGCACACCAGCTCGCCGGTGTATAGACCTTGATTAGGTCATCAACCTATTGGTCTGCCAAATGTACATGCTCAGACATATAGTAATATATTTGTCTGTGGTCAGAGGATGTTTGCCTGTGATGTGAAAGTATTCATCATAGGTCTTTGGTTATCTCGATCTCGTTAAGTCAACTCATTGACTCAACTAATCTGATACCTCCGAATCAATATTCCTATGCAGAGGACCTGCATCAAGAGGTCGATCAGATATCAGTCTAATGAGATGGGATTGCCATCTCCCACTCAGACTGGAGATCACTTCTTGTTAATCATTGATGATGCTTGATGAGTCCTCTATCTAACTCCTTATATATTCATCCAAGCATCAGCCTCTATGATTTAATCATTGAATCAACAACTGCATGATTATCAAGTTGGCCATGGTACATAACCCTTATTGTACAGAGGGACCTTATAGTGCATTCATTCATTCAATATCAGAAAGGGAGTGAAACAAAATCAATAACTTTTATTGATAAATCATTTATTACAATAACATTTATTGTAGGAATGGTTCGCCTCGGGCTCACATTGCTAACAATCTCCCACTAGCCCTCAGAACCATTCAGGAACAAGCCTTAAACCTATACTCATTACATGGTGGTCAAAAATCTTCTGTGTCAGAGGTTTGGTAAGAGGACCAGCAACGTTGTCGGCGGAGGCCACCTTGGTGATGATGATGTCACCACGCTTTTGAATCTCCCGAATGATGTGGTATTTCCTTTCTACGTGCTTGCTCTTCTGATGCCATCTGGGTTCCTTCGCCTGGGCAATGGCTCCCGTGTTATCACAGAGTAGCGGGATGGGAGTATCAGAGGAAACTACGCCAAGCTCCTGAACTTGCGCAACCACACCGCCTCCTTTGCAGCATCCGATGCGGCAATGTATTCGGCTTCTGTTGTTGAATCTGCCGTAGTGTCCTGCTTCTTGCTTCTCCAGCTCACAGCACCACCGTTCAACAGGAACACAAACCCTGATGTCGACTTTCGATCATCAATATCTGATTGGAAGTCAGAATCTGTGTATCCCGAGACTTGGTGATCACCATCTCCATAGACCAAGATGTAATCTTGCGTCCGTCTTAGGTATTTGAATATGTTCTTTACTGCATTCCAGTGTTGTTCTCCATAGCAGGATTGGTAACGACTTACCACTCCCACTGCATGGCAGATATCTGGCCTAGTACACATCATGGCATACATTAAGCTTCCTACGGATGATGCATAAGGACATCCAGCCATGGCCTTCTTTTCCTCAACAGTTTGAGGAGCCATTCCTTTAGACAGGTGGATACCATGTCTTAAGGGTAGGAATCCTTTCTTGGAACTATCCATACGGAATCGTTCAAGAATCTTCTTAATGTATCCTTGTTGTGACAATCCCAATATCCTCTTCTCTCGGTTTCTGAACAGCTTCAGACCTAAGATGTAAGAGGCTTCTCCAAGATCTTTCATCTCAAAGGTATGGGACAGCCAAATCTTCACACTGGTCATCATCCCTGTATCATTCCCAATGATAAGGATGTCATCTACATAAAGCACGATGAACACAATGGCGCTCCCACTAAGCTTCTTGTACACACAAGGTTCATCAGGATTCTGCACAAAATCATAACTCTTTATGGTTTCGTCAAATCTGATGTTCCAACTACGAGAAGCTTGCTTGAGCCCATAGATGGATTTCTTCAGCTTGCATACTTTGCCATCCTCAGTCATGAAGCCCTGGGGCTGCTCCATGTAGATATCCTCCTCGAGGTATCCATTGAGGAAAGCTGTCTTGACGTCCATCTGCCAGATGTCGTAGTCAAGATATGCAGCTATAGCTAGCAATGCCCTGATGGATTTAAGCATAGCCACAGGAGAGAATGTCTCATCGTAGTCGATGCCTTCTCTCTGTGTCTAGCCCTTGGCTACGAGCCGTGCCTTGAAAGTCTCTACTTTCCCATCAGGTCCCCTCTTTCTCTTGAATATCCATTTGCACCCAATGGGTTTTACCCCTTTAGGTGGATCCTCTAGGGTCCATACACCATTCTTATGCATGGAGTCAATTTCTGACTTCATTGCTAGCATCCATCTATCCATGTCATGATCCGCGAGTGCTTCATCAAATGAAGTAGGATCATTGTCAGTTTCACTTGACACATGGAATCCATACCTTTCAGGTGGTGCAACCACCCTCGAACTCTTTCGAAGAGGTATGGGTGTTTCATCTTTATTTACTTCTTCAGTTTCTGGTTCAGGAAGCTCATAGTCCTCAGGGGACTCAATGAGTTCCTCTACTTCACTTTTGTCTTGACCTTTAAGGAAATCATCCTCCAGAAATTTCACATCTCTAGAGACAAAAACCTTTTGGATCTCAGGGTCATAAAGTTGATATCCAATACCATCTTTAACGTACCCAATGAAGTAGCACTCACGAGAGCAAGATTCTAGCTTACTTGCATCCACATTCTTTGCATGGACCAAGCAACCCCAAACCCTCAAGTGATTAACACTAGGTTTGGTTCCATACCAGAGCTCATGAGGAGTCTTAGGTACAGATTTGCTAGGAATCTTATTCAGGATATATATTGCAGTCTCTACTGCATATCCCCAGAAACTAAGTGGTAAATGTGCTTTACTCATCATTGAACGAACCATATCCATGATGGTTCTGTTGCGTCTTTCAGCAACACCATTAAGTTGGGGAGTTCCAGGAGGAGTGAGATTGGAAATAATTCCATTCTCTTTAAGGTATTCCTTAAATTCATCTGATAGGTACTCGCCACCTCGATCAGATCGAATTCGTTTAATCTTCCTATTGGTTTGGTTCTCAACCAAAACCTTGAACTCTTTGAACTTTTCAAAGGTTTCAGACTTATGACGTAATAGGAAGATAAACCCGTATCGCGAATGGTCATCAATAAATGTCAAATAATATCGATACCCATTTCGAGTCGCGGTACTGAAGGGACCGCATACATCAGTATGTATTAGGTCAATAATACCTTCACATCTTGTAACCTTGTTACAGAAAGGCATCCTAGTCATTTTACCTCGAATACAATGTTCACAGGTAGGTAAAGGTTGAACCTGTAGAAAATCCAAAGGTCCATCCTTTATCAATCTATTGATCCTATCAACAGATAAATGACCAAGCCTTTGATGCCAAATCATGTTTGAATGATTTATATTACTCCTGGATCTTTTAGGGTTTTTATTAGTGGTTGTAACGTTCATGACATGCTCATTAATGCACAATTCATAGAGTCCTCCAGAAGTCAAAATACCCTCTGCAATATATTTATCATAATGATTTATGACTAATTTATTACAAAATAGGAATGAATATCCACTTCTAACAAGCTTAGATACAGATATCAAATTCCTTCTGACTTCAGGTACATAAAGACACTCTTTAAGTACTAGGACTCTTCCACTAGATAATGATAGTCTGCAGGTCCCGACGGCGACTGCTGCAATACTTGCATCAGATCGCATCTGGATGACTATCTCCCCTTCTTCAAGCTGTCTAGTTTCCTGAAACAAATGCAACAAATTGCATACATGAACAGAAGCACCAGAATCAACTACCCAACTTCCTTCTCGTCCAATGAGAAAGCTGGTTTCAATGATAAAAGTAGATTTCATACCTGCTGGGGCTTTACCTTTGTCGATCGACTTCAGGTAGTCCGGGCAATTACGCTTCCAGTGCCCCGGCTTCTTGCAGTGGTGACAGACGTCGATTTTCTTCTACGCCATTAAAGTGGATGCATTGGAAGATGAGGCAACACTTTGTCCCTTCTTCTTTCTCTTCTGGGTCTGGCCCTTCCGAGAACCTTGCTTCCGACCGCTCTTCCCTTTGACTTGTGCAACCATTGCAGTGCCAGTGGGACCATCTTTCTTCATTACGTCTTCTGCAGACTTTAATGCAGCAAGAAGCCCAGCATTTGTCAGTTCCAGCTTATTCATGTGGAATGACACCACAAAGTTATTGAAAGATTTGGGCAATGACAGCAGAATGAAATCAGATTGCATGTCTGCATCCATCGTCGCCCCCCAGAGTCTCAAGCTCCGACAAGTACCCAAACATTTTGAGTACATGCTCGCGGACCGAGGTCCCTTCCTGCATCTTGCAGCGAACGAGTTCTTTCATAACATTGTACCGCTGGGTGCGGTTAATGTCACCAAACATATCCTTTATATTCTGCATGATATCCTGGCAAGTACTCATCTCCACATGTTGCTTCTGAAGAACATTGGAGAGAGAACCCAAGATATAGCACCTAGCCAAGACATGATCTTCATCATACTTGTCATTATATGCTTTGTCTTCCTTAGATTTAGGGTTTTCAAGTTTGTTTTCAGAGAGCACATAACTGATGCGCTCTGCCGAAAGCACAAGCTCCAAATTACGGATCCAATCCGAGTAATTTGGTCCGGTCAATTGGTTGACCTCCAGAAGCCTGCTCAGTTGGTTCATGGCCTTCATTTTCTGAAATTGAGAATGCACTATATTAGAACATATAATCATATATTCTATTTAATTTTAATTGATTAAGGCATTTTTAAATCAAATTAGTCTTGCTATGTCAACTATGAAAGTTTATTCCCTTATTCACTTTCAAAGTAGGAGATATATTTACCGATATATCTCAAGCAAGAACTGGGATCTCCTCTTTATCGTTGTCATATCCCAATAATATGAGAACCTATGACTTAAATAAAAAGAAGCGGGAACACATTCCGCCTTGCAAGTCCAACTTGCATTTCCCAATTCGGTCTTTAATACCCGAGCCCACTACCCCTAAGGTGATGTTGACTCGTCATTAATTGAACCAACCGTCAACAGGAATACAACTCGCTATGCGCAATCCAATATCGCCCCAATAATATGAGGACCCGATATTGGGGTCACTACGCATGCGTCCTTACTCTTTCGAGAAGCGACGAGCCCGATCCAAACGGATCATATGTGGGAGCTGTCACTTCGGACAGGCGTCTCCCACATATAATATTTGGCGACGAAACCCTTCGCCTTTACGGGAGACCATGGATGTCACTTATGTGATCCTCCATCTCTTATTCAAATTTAATTAATTACTATGAATCTCATTCATATAATTAATTCTTCCAAGGGAATTATTAGCTCTAATCATATTAGAGTATTTTCAATTGGATATAATTAACTTAATCATATTAAATTAATTATCAATCCAATTCAATCAATCAAACTTAATTTTATGCTCGAATATATATATGATATTATTCTCAAAGTACGTATTAATTCCTATTTTAATAATTAGAAAAAATACATTATAATCCCTCGGACATTATCCCGGCCCTACCCGCTGTCATGGCCAGTACCGACGGGAGTGGGGCGGACCACATACGTTGCAACCCGCTGACCAGCGATCCCCGACTAGACACCATATCCACCTCGGGAAAGGATAATGCCAAATTGATTATTTTGTACTTGAGATGATCATCGGTTCTTCAACCGAAATTATACCATATAGTAATCAAAATAATTTTGATTTTAAGGAAATTTGCTAGGCAAATTCCCAAGTCCTATTCAAGCAAGAAGTTTGATGATTGTAATTCCAATTAAGGTTTAGATCAAATCTAATCAACTAATTAGTTGGGGCCAAGTCAATTAGGCAAATAATCATGTTTCAATATTTCACAAATATTTTTCAAGATTATTTCACGAAATTAACAATTAATTTCACTAATTGACAATCACTTGGTTCTAGATTAGGAAAGCAATTTCAGCAGTGACCCCTACTTACTAAAATTGGCATATCTCAATCATATTAAATCCAAATTAAGAAAAGTCAATTTCTAAAGTTTGATAATTTGATTTAGGACAGAACCTAAGTGATGTTTCATGCATTTCGAGGCAAGTCTAAACAGTAATTAACATTTTAATTACATTCAGATTCACAGTTCCCGCAACAGTCCATACATGTTCATTAAAACGACCATATCTTGAGCATACGAAATCCGATTTACGCAAACTCAGATCCTATGGTTTCCTTATTTAATGGGAAACATAATGCAAGTATAAAATTCGTGTTTAAACAATTTAAACAGTACCGAATTTATTTACTAAACAGATCTGCGAAATCAAATGCGATGAAAACTTTCGCGACCTTAGCGAACCCAAGTCGTCCTTGGTTAACGAATCACTATTCGAAACCGTCGACCTAAGGATCTGATAACACTTGAAAGATATGGAGAGATCCTCAAGCGCATCACCGAAGCGTGAGCGTTGTATCGGATACGACGAAGAACGACTAGTCGTACTAGTTGTTCGGTGCAGCGGAATTTAAAAAATTTATTCGATGAAACCACATGATCCAAGAACCATTCTCGGATCGTTTCATCTATAACCACAGCAAGTATAATGCAATACCTCTTGAAGCGTGGTTGATCGAGTCTCTAAGAGAAGAGACCTCCTGTCTCAAGTCCGATCGTCGGAGTGATCGCTTGCGAGCGCGGGGATGAACCGCGATGTCCTCGCAATCTAAGAAGTTGATCCAAGCGCGGTTGCTCCTGATCTCGTCGCACGAGATCAAACGTCTCCTTCGCGGGCTAAGCACTCGAAGTAGACGGAGAACCACAGAACGTCGAAGCGGTAGCATGAAGGCGAGGGCGACGACGTTTCTCTCCACCAAGGTGGACGGCCACCAAGAGGAAGAGGGAGAGAGGGCTGTCGAGTATGAGAGAAAGAGAGAGAGAGTTTTGCTACAATAGCATGTGTAAAGAGAGAGCCAAGAATGCCTCTCTATTTATAGGGTTTTGGGATCCATGGATCTCAATCCATGTGTCATATAAAATCAATGGATGAGATTGATTTAGACAATCCAATGGTCAAGATTGTTGTTGGTAAAAGCCAACAACTTGTGATTTAATTTTGATTAAATATATTTGATAAATCAAATATATATTAATACCAAATTAAACCAACTAAATAAGGAGTGGAAAAACAAATGAGAGCCACCTTCCCTAATGGGAGGAGTGGACGGCCACCAATTCCATAAAGGAATTGATGCCGCCACCTCTTCCCATATGGGGAGGGCAATCCCATGGATTCCCATGGGATTGCATATCTCCTTGTTTTTCTCTCAACTTATTTTCCAACAATTATTCACCAAAAAATAATTCTCAATTAATTTTGGGAATATTGCAATCTTGACATTGGAATATTGTGAATCACATTCACAACCCAAAACAAAATGTAATTTACATTTTCAATTAATTAGACAATGTGTATCCAATACACATTAATAATTAATCTACTAATATAAATTATATTTAACTCTCTCTAATACATTATAAATCACATTTATAATATATTAGGAATAATTGGATATTACTATCCACATTATTCTTATCCATAATAATTAAATCACATTTAATTATATTGGATAATTTCTCATACATCATGATAATTAAATTACATTTAATTATCAACTTCTCTTTGCTTAGATCTCATGGAATTGTTCTCAAACCATTTAAGAACAATGCTATTTCTCCTCAGATACTTGGAGATAAGGACAGGGCGATTGTATTGTTCCACGTATAGTGACTTGGATATTGAGATCACATCTCAAATCCAGATCCCATGGACCTCTCATAGATGCTTGATTAAATCAAGACCGTAAACCTAATCTTCTCATTGCATCTGAATCTCATTCATATCAATGTCCAGGAAATGGACTAAGATTAGGTTACTTCTCTGATGAGAGGAGTCACTAAAATTCATACATGTTTCATCACTCCCTCGGAATGGAAGCATCATGATTATACAATCGTTTATGATCAAATCACCCTTCAGGTATTCCCAATACCTGCACATCCTGCATACTGGAAGACTCATGATCATTGATAATCACACTTTATCGAGGGTCTAAATCTGTCGCTGTGCGACCCACAATAAAACGCGATTAATCAACAATTAACCCACACTAAGATCAATAAATTAGAAACAATGTGGAGTTAAAATTTATTTTTAACTCTGCACAAATGATGTAAAGGGCAAGTATGCAGAGAGTTCGAACACAGGGAGCAAATAGTGTAGCTCAAGCAAATGAATGCACAAGTGAGTGAGTGTGTGATGTGTCTACACTAAGCAAGCAACTACAATTTTTGTGGGTTTTTAATTTTTAAATTTTTTTTATTTGATTTTTAATTTTGTATTTGATTTTTGATTTTCTGATTTTTTTTTATATTTTATATATATTTTTTTCTTTTTTTTTTTCAAATATTGGAAAACAAGGGGATATAATACAAGGCAAGCTAAGATATTTATAAAAATGCACAAAAATGCTCCGAAATTCAGAAAATAAATGTTTCTGGTATTTTTAAGGTTTTTTACTGTTTTTATGATTTTTGGGGATTTTTCAAGATGTTTTTGGTATTTTTAAAGTCTGAAATAAGGCAAACAGTGGAAATAAGGGCTGGCTGTGACAAAAATGAGATTTGAAAATAGCAACCAGTACCAAAAATATTTCACACTATTTTTCTAATAAAAGTAACAACATAAGGAAGAAACCGAAGCTGAGTTTGCAATTTTTGGGTTTTTCTACTATTTTATATATTTTTTTTGAGTTTTTGAGTGTTTTAATTTTTTAGTGTTTTTCTTTTGAGATTTTTAGTGATTTTTGGACTGACACTAAAATAGGATGAAATAGACACTAGGTGATTTTTTTGGAATTTTTAGAGGTGTTTTGATATTTTTTTGGTATTTTCTAAGGTAGACAGTAGGAAAAAGACATGTTTTTGATTTTTTATAAATAATGAAAAGTGGTAAAATTGAAAACTAACAATAGGGCGTCAAAATATAGGACAACAGGAACTTAACCCTATTTTTGTGGAATTTTTGGGGTTAAAATGATATTTTAATTAATTAGAACAAGAGTCCCAACATGAAACAGTGCTGGCAAGGGCATAAGTGCAAATATGGAAACATACAAGGGCATGCACGCAAAATTTCCACAAAATATTACTCTGAAACTTGCATTTCAAGGATTAAACATAAATATCCAAACCCGCAAGGGTATATGTGCAATTTACCCACAGGACGCGTGACTTGCACGCGCCTGGGAGGGGTATTTTTGCTATATAACAAAGCTCAGGGGGGTTCAATGCAATTTTTCCAAAATTTTCAAACTTAACAGAAATGTTCAAGGACTAAGACGAAATAAATAAACCCCAGGGGGGTCCCTGCAAAATACCCAGTCCCCTCACGCGCACGGGCACGTGAGGTGACGTGGATTGGACCTGAATGCAATTAAGAAAACTACCAGGGTCTAAGTGCAAATATTACAGAAATATTTAAACTACGGTTTAAAGTTTATGGACTAAATAAAAATTACAAAATGCGCGGGGGTGATGCTGCAAAATACCCACGCCTGGCGCGATCCAACGGCGTATGTAGCTTCACTTAAACACGTGGACGCTCCTGATCAGCCGATACCGCTTCAATTCAGCGGTCCAGATTAGGTGCTTCGATGACGATCGGACGGCTGAGGCAGATGGAGATCGGACGGTGGCTGATTGATCTGGAGGGGTGCCCCAATCGGACGGCGGGGAAGCTCGGAGAAAGAACAGGGAAGAGCGCCGGCGAGGGCGAACTTCCCCGAGCTCGTTCTCGGACCTCCGACGATCTGGAAGCTTCAAAATGGGGCTGCGACCTCCTGAGGTCTATCTCTGTCTCCTGGTGGCTTCAAAACACCACGGCGAAGGCCGAGGTACTCGCTGGCGGTCGGCGGAGCTGGGGGGCTTCGCGAGCTCCGGCGAGGTTCCAAAACTGCCTCCAGGCGCGAATCGAAGAACTTTGACCTGCAAAAACGATTAGGAGGTCCAGGGCAAACTGCCTGGACCTCTGGATGGAAGCGGGGGTGTGTGGAGTGTCGGGACGATGGTCGGCCGGAGATGCGTTCCGGCCAAATGGGTGAATCGGTGATTGAAGCGAGGAAACTCGAGATTTTTTTTTTTTTGGGGTTTTTGATCCTTAGACTAAACCTAAGCTAACTAAAGCAAAATAAACAGGGGAGATGGCATCCTCAACGATATAAATCGGAGGGAAGGTTACCTCGACCGCCTGGTTTGGGGGAGATACTGGAGACGCCTCCGACTTCCTCTGCTCTGGCTGAGTGAATGCTGCTGAAGCTGTCACCTCCAGGAAGACTTAGAGCACGAGCGGAGCGAGGAAGGGTGGACCGAAGGTGTTCAACCGGAGGGAGGAAGAGGTGGGTCTGGTTAAGTAGATGGTGGAGTGCGTGACTTCGAGGGAAGATCACGAGCGTATCGAGCAGATATGGGTGGATTTGAGGAGATGGCGATGGAGGTGATGGATCGAGGAAGAGGTTTCGTGAAGGAAGCGGCCGCAGAGGATGAGCGGCGCAGCCTCGAAAAAGGCGCGAAGACAAGGGGAAAACGACGCGCGCAATGGCTGAGAGGAAGAGGACAGACTGTTGACCCGCCGGTCAACAGTCGCTGGCTCCTGGTTGGTCCACGTGGACCAACCAGGAAAAAGAGAATAAAAAATAGTTTTATTAATAGAAATAAATCGAATTAAATTAAAGTTATAAAATGAAAATTATTTGTTATTTTATGTAGTATTTTATTATGATTTTTATTTATTTTTATGATACATATTTCTACAAGTTCACTTTTTAGCCTTATATAGGTATATTACCTATGTATTTTAATACTTTTATTTTTATTTTGTATTTTTAATTCATTTATTTGTGTTTATTATTTTCTAAAATTATAGGATACTTCTATATACACAAATATATTTTTATTTTATTTTTATGATATGTTTTGTACATTTAATAAAATACAAGTATGTTTTATATAGGTATGTATATAGGTAAAGTACCTATGTATTGGATTTATACAAGTATTTTTATTTTTGTTTTGATTTAGGTTTTTATTCTTGTTTTAATGTACATAATTATTATAAGTATTATTTACAACATTATAAAAATATAAAATTGAATAAATAATGAATAAATAATAAATTGAATATTTTATTCAGTACAAGTGTACAATGAGGGTCCAAAAGTCAACTTCCAAACCGTAGCTCCGCCAAATGCGAAACCACCACCATTGGGTAGATTATTTTATTCTATATACAATTAAAGGTGAGTATACTGCATTTGGAGTTGTCAGTTGTGAGATACGGGTCTGGGAAGTTGGGATTCTGGAATTTTATTCAGACCATAACTTTTTATCTGTACATTATTTTTCTGTGAAATTAATTTTGTATTTTTCTTTATTAATTTATCTACAACTTTCATGTACAAAGTTTCTTTATTTGATGTATAAAAAGTGGAACCAAAAATAGGTCCCAAAATGAATAAAGAATGAGTAAAAAGTATAGGTGTTTTCTCTGTGATTCTGACCTTATCTCCCCCTACTTTATTCCTTGTCGACCTATTCATCAAGATGCCTAGGTCTCGGGGGTTTTGGGTCATAAAATATTTACAATATTTTATTCTTTTTCTTTTCTTTATTTATTCTATAATTTTGGCCTTAATTACAGTGATTTATACACAATCTGAATGCACATGCATGGATGCTAAGATGATGGTTTTAATGCTATTTACAGGCATTTGCTAGGGTTTTTGGTGCCAAAATGATAGAATAAAGATGATGAAATGTGGATTCATCATCCCCCTATACTTTACCTTTGCTAGTCCCTAGCAAACACTTATGCAATAAGTGCAAAAAGAAAAGAAAGAAAAGAAAAAGAAGAACTTGGATTTTACTTGATTATCAAACTTGTCTTCGCAAAATCAAAGTTTGGAGCTTAAGTCGGACCCTTGGGAATTTTAGTGCGGTCGGAACCTTAATGAGAACTAAATTTGAAATCCAACAGTCCTTGAGTATCCCAAAACTCTGTCCAAGTCTCCTCAATAGCCAGGTCAGAAATACTTCAACTCATACGCAAACTCTTACGACTATGAGTCTGACTCGTACAGTGTAAGTGATATGTAGCTCCCCACCTCAGAAGTGACAAAGAAACAACCTCCCCCAACCTGGTAACTCTAATGCCTCGGTCTAGCAACTCTTTCCTCGAGAAGCGGGGTATTCCCTTCTAAGTTCAAGTGCAACCGGCTCAAGAAGAGGGGGAAGAAGAGAATGGGTCAAGGCCAGTGTAGCCAAGTACCCTTGGAAGCTTGACCAGTGTAGCCAAGTCTCCCGCTGCAAGCTACATAAGGTGGATCATGAATCTCAAGCTTTGCTTATTGCATTCTATATACATACTCCGGTGGGATTATCATTTTCTATCAGACCCACCACTTTTTTGGAGTTATTTGCTTCTTTCTTTCTTTCTTTCTTTTTTTTTTTTTTTTTTTTTTTTCAAGTGCATCTATACAACATATACATGTGCAGCATATATACAAGGAGTTTTTCCTCTTGAGCCAGTAGACTATCCCTCTTTTGAAGCTTTATTGCAACCCACGGCTTCTGTCTTTAGACTTCATCACCACTAGACCAAGTTGAGGTGCACTTCCTTCACTATAAGAAGAAGAGAGGTTCCGCCTAGAAGTACTACCCTCATATGCTACCCCAAGCCAAAGGAAACTGCCTCCTCACCACCTCATCCGTGGAGAGCTATGTGAAAGGTGCAGGTGTCCAAGTTAGGTCATTATCAACAAGAGTCGTGCGTGTGCTCTGAAATACTCTACTTAGGCAGTCAAGAATCCATTGAACTAAGTCCCGTGATCCTCAAAGAATTAAGTCAACTAGACCTGAAGTACCTCAAACTCAGTTCCTATAAGGTTCCTGTTATTAGGTAGATTTTAAGGTCCAATCAAGCTCCAATCTCCGGATTTTACTTAGACTTGTTCAACTATCAAACTCAATCCGAAAAAAAAATGCTCATGCTATGTAATGCAATGCAGAAAATATTTTTGTGATGCAATTTTCAAGATTTTGAACTTTTTATGGATTTTTTTGAAAAGATGATGATGATGCAGATGCAGATGCATTTTTTGTATTTTTCAAAAAGATTTTTCAAATGTTTTTGGATTTTAATTTTGCAAATGTTTTTGGGAATTTTTGAAAACAAAAAGCTTTGGCTGAAAACTAGGTTAAAATATGTACACGGGAGTGCTTCTTATATTTACAAGAAGTGGATTTTAGAATTTACAAGGGTAAGTGATCAATTTTATACATATATACCTAAGATGGATTTTGGTGAGATGTACATATTCCTCAAACTTATTTGACACAAAGTTTTTCAAACAATTTTTGAAAACTATAGTCCAAAATAATTTTTACAATCATTTACACACATTTGAAAATCATTTTGCAAAGGCTTTCAAAACAGTATATATAGGTTTTTCAAATCATTTTTGCAACCATTTTTCAAACCATTTGCAAATCATTTTTCAAACATTTTATTTCACACAAAGAAAAGAAATTTTTACAAACCACACATTTTTACCAAGGTTGAAAACATTTTCAAAATAGTGTTCAATAGATGTTCACAAAGATTTTCAAACTATTTTTTTCAAATATTTTTGTAGAAAACATTTTCACCTGATTTATTAATCAGTATATACAAAAAGAATTTGAGGAATAACCACATCTTTTTATTAAGGATTTTTAATGAACTTTAAAGAATTTTTAGCCATATTTATTAGGAAAATACGAAAGTACGAGTTATGGCTAAAGTATATACACAGTATATACGACCCCCCTATACTTAGCTTGAGCTATGTCCTCATAGATCGGAGAGAAAAGAGAAGACATAACTCGTACTAAGTATAGACAAGTCTAAAGAATAAGGGAATAAATAGATGAATCAATGAATCAGTAGTTGACCGTCCCCCCTATACTTAGGATCAAATAATCCTAAGTATAGCAGACTGTACACAACGCAGGGAGGGTCAAGGGTGGGAATGAACAGATCGTACTCAGATTGTCTCCCCCTATACTTAGGGTAAAGTATCCCTAAGTATAGACAAGAAGAGGAGAAAATGGAGAGGATCAAAGAATGGAGATACTCGGGATGCACACCCCCCTATACTTAGGACAAAGTACGTCCTAAGTATAGAAAACTGTCTACAAGGGGCGGCAACTTATTGATAGATTAAGAAAACAGAAAAGGAAAAGAAGAAAAGAAGAAAATAAATTAACAGACGAAAGAGTGATATGAACAGATGGTTTGTACAGCGGAAGATGGAAGTGATCACCATGTACGAGATGCAGATGATATGAGTCAAAGAACACATCTCATACCAGAAGAATGGGGGCAACGTCCATGGTCGGCGGATCATGATCGCGATATAGCTTTAGGCGTTGACCATTGACGCGGAAGGTGGACGAAGATGACGGTTCGGATATATCAATACTGCCATTGTCATGTACCTTCCTAACCACATACGGACCTTTCCACTTGCTCTGTAATTTCCCTGGGAATAATTTCAGCCTGGAATCAAACAACCATACTTTCTGATCTGGCTCAAACTGTTTATGGCTGATATGCGAATCGTGCCATGTCTTCACTTTTTCTTTGTACTGTAGGCTGTTGGAAAAGGCTGTGTCTCTTAGTTCTTCCAGGGCTGCCAATTCTGCTCGTCTCTGATCTCCTATACTCTCAGGATCCAAAAGTAACTCAGTAACTGCCCAAAAAGATTTGTGCTTGATTTCCACTGGCAAATGGCACGGCTTGCCATAGATGAGACGAAAAGGAGATGTCCCCAATGGATTTTTGAAAGAAGTCCGATAGGCCCATAGGACCGAGTCCAAAAGTTGTGACCAATCCTTTCGGTCTGGGCGGACAACTTTCTGCAAGATAGTCTTTATCTCCCGATTCGATACTTCAGCAAGACCATTAGTCTGAGGGTGATAAGGAGTGGCAACCCGATGGTCAATACCGAACTCGTCAGCAAGGGCCCTAACTTTGTCATTGATGAAATGAGACCCCCCGTCAGAAATCAAAACTCTAGGTACCCCGAACCGTGAAATGATATTTTTCCTCAAGAATTTGCAAACGGTTTTAGCATCTGCGGCTCGGGCGGGGATGGCCTCAACCCATCGACTGACATAATCTACAGCGAGCAAAATATGCTCGAATCCCTGACTCTTAGGAAATGGGCCCATGAAATCAATCCCCCATGCATCAAAAACTTCACAGAAGTGAATAGGTTGCATGGGCATCATGTCTCTCTGTCCGCAGGTTCCCATTTTCTGACAGTCAGTACATCCCTTCACGAACTCATCAGAATCCTTGAAGAGAGTAGGCCACCATAGGCCGGATTGAAGCACCTTCTGTGCTGTCCTTTTTCCAGAATGATGTCCTCCTGCCTCAAGCTTGTGGCAGTATGTGAGGACGCTATGCTGCTCTTCTTGAGGAATGCACCTTCTCCAGATGCTATCCCCTCCTTCATGATAAAGGACGGGATCCTCCCAATGGTAAAACTTGGCCTTAGCTAGGAAGGTCTCAAGTTTCTGCCTGGGCCAACCCTGAGGGACTGTCTTGGCAACAAGATAGTTTACAAAGTCGGCATACCATGGAAGTGAGGTGACAGCTAGGATCGCCTCATCTGGAAACGTTTCCGTGATAGGTGCGCTGGGCTCAGATTCCTCAAGATTCTCCAATCTGGAGAGATGATCCGCCACCACATTCTTGACTCCAGGCTTGTCCTTAATTTCAATATCAAATTCCTGGAGTAGAAGGATCCATCTGGTCAGACGTGCTTTGGCATCCTTCTTGGCCATTAAGTACCTGATGGCGGAATGATCAGTGTAAATAGTCACCCTAGATCCGAGAATATAAGATCTATACTTATCCAAAGCAAAAACTACGGCCAGCATTTCTTTCTCAGTCACAGTGTAATTCCTTTGAGCGGCATCTAAGGTCCGGCTGGCGTAGTGAATGGCAAACGGTAATCCATCCCTCCTCTGTCCAAGAACAGCCCCTACGGCAAAATCTGAAGCATCCGTCATGATCTCGAATGGAAGAGACCAATCGGGTGGCTGAAGGACAGGAGCTGAAACGACCATATTCTTGAGAGTCTCGAATGCCGCAAGACACTTATCATTGACAATAAACTCGGTGTCTTTGGTCAGCAAGTCAGTAAGCGGTCGGGCAATTCGACTGAAATCCTGAATAAACCGTCGGTAGAAACCAACATGCCCCAGAAAAGACCGTAACTGACGCAAATTGGACGGCGGATTGAGTTTTCTGATGATATCCACCTTGGCAGGGTCGACCTCCATGCCCCTGTTGGAGATGACATGCCCAAGGACCGTCCCTTGAGTCATCATGAAATGACTCTTCTCCCAGGATAAGACTAGATTGACCTCTATGCAGCGCTTCAGCACACGATCTAGGCAGTCAAGACAAGCATCAAACCCATCGCCATAGACCGAGAAGTCATCCATGAAGACCTCTAAACAGTTTCCCACCATGTCCGAGAAAATGGACAACATGCACCTTTGGAATGTCGCAGGAGCGTTGCATAGACCAAAGGGCATCCGTCTGAAAGCATAAGTCCCAAACGGACAGGTGAAAGTCGTCTTCTCCTGGTCTTCGGGCGCAATGGCCACTTGATTATATCCAGAGTACCCATCAAGAAAACAGTAATGGCTCTTCCCGGCTAACCGCTCGATAATCTGATCAAGGAAGGGCAGCGGGAAGTGATCCTTCTTGGTGGCCTCATTTAATCGTCTGTAGTCCACACAGACCCTCCAAGAAGTTGGTACTCTGGTAGCGACCTCTTCTCCGAACTCGTTGACAACTGTTGTGATACCCGTCTTCTTGGGTACCACATGTAACGGACTTACCCATTTTGAGTCGGAGATGGGATAGATGAAATCAGCACTCCACCACTTTGAGATTTCTTTCATGACAACCTCTCGAAGATTCGGGTTCAGCCGTCGCTGGAACTCACGCGATGGCTTAGCGTCATCTTCGAGATAGATGTGGTGGGAGCACAGCTTCGGGCTCAGCCCCTTGAGGTCAGCTATATTCCATCCGATTGCCTTGCGATTTCTTTCAAGAACCTCCATCAGACGAGATTCTTGTTCTCCAGTCAAGTCTGCTGAGATAATGACTGGGTGCATATCTGGTTCACCTGCAAGGAATCTATACTTCATTGACTGCGGCAGAGGTTTCAGTTCAGGACAACTGGGAGGTGGCAGATCTGGCTTCTGATATGTCTGGGTGAATGCTACCAGGTCTGCATGAGAGAACTCTCGCTTGGCGTGAAGTTCTGACGAAAGGCGGCTGACTGAATTATCAATGTACTGTACGGGCTCGCACTCTGTCACGGTTGCTGGTTCAGAATGAGTCAGACACGACAACGGATCATCAGAATAGGCCCAATCAATGTCTGAATACGAGGGATCAGAAATCGAAGAACATGAATTGAAATCATCGGCACCACTCGTCACGATGCTGTCAGCCTCAGGTGTATCCGTATCCAGGAATGTGCTCTCCCGGCTCTCGATTGCCATGAGCTTGAGATACAAAGAATTGGTAGGCAAGGCGAGAGTCGGTGCTACAGGATCTTTCCAGTTAGATTCATCATCAGTCATCTCGAAATCACGAACCTGGTGGACGTCTAGCTCTTCCTCTATCATTGATGCGGTTTCGCTTGACTGCTCCGAGCAATCTAATTCTCTAGCCCTGGTTTCCTCGATCGTCTCTATTTGTATGGTTTCGCCCTCTACGCGAAAGCATACCTTCCCACAATCATGGTCGGTCACTGCCTTGGCTGTGGCCAAGAATGGGCGTCCGAGTATGATGGGGGCATCGGTTACCGACTCAGGGATCTCCATGTCCAACACAACGAAGTCCACGGGGAATTTCAGGCCCTGAATGGTAACGACCACGTCTTTCAACAACCCCTTCGGCCTCTTTATCGACCTATCAGCAAACTGAAGGACTGTTCTGCTTCGATGAAGAGTGCCGAACTCAAATTGCTTGAGTAAGGCTGCCGGAAGGAGGTTAATTGAAGAGCCGCTGTCTAATAGAGTACGATCAAATTGCTGCTCTTGAATCTCGCATCTGACATAGGGAGCTCCTGCATCTGGTCTCTTGGCTGGCAACTTGTTCTGAATGGTGCAGCAAGTGTCATGTGTGAGCATATGGATCTGATCTCTGTGCCTCCGCTTTCTTCTGACAGTGGTTGTCTCTCTCAGATTCTTCTTGAAGAAAGGGATATGCTCAAATGCTTCTCGTAGAGTCAGCTGAATGTGAAATCTGTCAATCATCTGATTGCCGAACTCTACCTCTCGGTTCTTTTTGGAATTTTCTTTTTTATTCCCCTTCGCTTGGCGAAGTGCCTCTGGGAAGGGGATAGTGGGGGCCTCCTCAGATGGAGGACTAGAAAGAGGTTCCTGTGCCTGTGAAGAAGGAGAATCCATACCAACATCATCATTCAATACATATGGATCCGTAATTTGAACAGAAACCTTTTCTTTATTCATATTTTTGTTGTTTTTGTTTTGCTCACAGTCCAGAGATACAAAACGTGGTGACACCACAGCTGGAGTTTCAACAAAAGGAGATGTGGTGGCCTCAGTACCACCACTGGCACCTGTCTCTGCGGCATCAGCACCGCCTTCATGTTCTGCATCAAAAATGGTGGCATCAGCACCACCGTCTTCATCCGGTATCACGACGGCATCAGCACCGTCGTCCTGGACTCCATCATTGGTGGCATCAGCACCACCTTCTTCTACATCATCATTAGCGGTATCAGCACCGCTTCTCTGCTCTTCTGGCGCTCCTGGTTCTGCATCCGGTTGTCGCTCAGAAGAGACGCCGCCGGCGGGTATCCTACCGCTCCTAGTAGTAACAAAATCAGCATCATAATAGATATTATTCACATCATTCTCATAGTCACTAGGAGGGGTATCCTCTGAAAACTCTACCTGCTCAGGCTTTCTTTTGAAATTATTAGGGTTTGGTTCGATCTGAGCTGGTATGGCGGCCTTGCCTTTCATGATCTCCCGCATCTCCTGCCGGAATTCATCCATTTCTTGCCTGAAGGAGGCTTGCTGTTCGGAAAGCAAGCGGGCAAGCTCATCAAGAGCGGGGTTCTCAAAGGAATGGGGCTGAGAACCGGATGAGTTTCCCTGCTGGAAACGAGGCTGCTGCTGCTGGTACTGGGGGGGCTGGTTCTGAAAACGCTGAGGCTGCTCGCGCTGCCTCCACTGCTGTCCCTGATAGTTGGGACGAGGACCATTGTGATATTGCTGCGGTTGGGCATACTGGGGCTGCTGGTGTTGCTGTTGTGGCTGGCTGTTCTGGTATCCTTGGGCATGGTGCTGCTGTTGGGAAGAGGATCCACCGTTGCCCCAACGGAATCCGGGGTGATCCCGGCGAATTGCGGGCTGTGGGTACCGGTCGTACCAAATCCCATTGACTTCCATCAACGGTTCCTGCTCAAAGGAGGGTGGAGGAAGAACTGCCAGTGGTTGCTCCGGCTGATAGACCACCATCTGCGTGTCCGAAGATGGCGGTTGCTCTGGATGGTACTGCAGCAAGGGAACCGGCTCCGCCTGGATATGGTTTACCTGACGGTATGAGGCAGAGGCCTGGTTGGAATTGCTGCTGCGGGATGCAACCTGTGACCTGGGAGGCTGTTGGGCCTGAGTTTGGGCCTCCTGAATGCACAACATTTGAGTTTTGAGGTCACTCATGGTTTTGGCAATCTGGTCCATCTGGGCCATGCCCTGATTTTGTTTCTTCTCAAGGATCTCCATGCGGTCCAGCTTTTCACTGATGATGCCCATGTCGGCTGCGGCTGATTCGGCTTGGGCTGCGGCTACCGACACTGTGTTGGGACCGGCATCGATGCGAGCGATCCTCTGAAATGATCCCGCTCCTTGCGGGGGCTTCTGCTGTGTATAGACTCGGGCCTGGGTCATCACTGTGGAGTTTTCTGCCATGCCTTCGTAGATGGCCCAGACGTCGTCCTCTCCCTTGGAGAAATAAGACCCACCGCAAGAGGCGTTCACTAGCCCCTGCAGCTCCGGTGTCAGCCCGCAAAAGAAACTCTGAACGAGATTGGGCTTGGAGATATCATGGTGGGGACACCGGTCGATGAGCTCTCTGAATCGATCCCAGGCTTCATGGAATTGTTCGTTTGGGATCATGACGAAGTTGCTTATCATTGCTCTCGCTGCGTTGGTCCGGCCGAGAGGATAGTACTTCTTCAGGAATGCGGCCCGGAGATCTGCCCATGTGTCGACGAAACGCCCAAGATGTTTGAGCCAATAGGCGGCTCTGTCAACCAAAGAGAATGGAAAGGCGATCATCTTGATTGTGTCCTCGGTTATCAACCGATCATGGATGGTGCTGCAAATCATCTCGAATTCTTGGAGGTGGAGGTGCGGCTCTTCGGTCGGCAACCCATGGAACTTTGGTAGCATCTGAATTGTGTTGTGCCGAAGCTCGAAGTCTCCATGGATAGGTGGGAGTCGAATCCATCGGTGAGTGAGGGATGAAGCTGGGTTATGCAATTCCCTCATGATAGTCTGTGGCGGTCTCTCGCCGTCTGGATTGTCTCCTCCTGCATCGGGTCCTCCTCCTCCTCCTTCTCCGCCAGCACGGTCTTCTCTCATCTGCGCTATCTCTCGCATGAGATCACCCATAAATGTTCCCTGGTCTCGGATCTGTCTCTGCATGGTTTCTAGGGAGGCTAGCAACGAATTGTTGATGGCTGCCTGATCAAATACGAATGGAGGGTGCTCATGATCATCTTCATGCTCGCCTCTGTCCGACATGACTGGATCTTCTGTAAAAGCAAAAGAGGCCATCTCAGGTGCTGTAGAATGATCTGAACTCTGTGATGCACTGAAATCTGAAATAATTGGACTGAGAGAAGGAGAATGGGAAGAATGGTCGAGGGGGAACAGGGCGGATGTATACTCAGGCTCGGAGAGCGGACTCTCCGAGGTAGTCCTAGATGAATAAGGAGGAGTGCGGGATAGCGGTGCCGACAGGGTCGGCCTAAGAGATCTCCGTCCCATCATCTTGATTATTGAGAAGAGTAGAGGAAGGGCAAGGGAAGAAAAAGAAGAGTAAGATGCAACAAAATTGCGCACAATTGTGCTGTGTTTTTGATCTTGACCTAAACAAATCTAGCAATCAAACACAAGGCAAGGGTAAGTTCACCAACTCAACACATGAAGCCGTGAAGGTTCGGCTTTTATCTTTTCAATTTTTAACTTGATTCAGATATTTATCTTTGAACGAGTCCTTAGAACGCTACGCCTATAGGAGAGAGAGTACTGCCGGAAAAGTATCCCGTACTTGTCCTCCTCCTGTGTAACCTGTAGCTTGTGCAGTTGAGGTCCTTGTAACCCTTCCTGGATCCCTACTCAGCCAAAGAATAAGAGAGGAAGCCAATAGGCGAAACCAATACTTCGGAACTCGCTCGCAACGGAATCACCCGTGAGCGTGCAAGAACCTACTCGGACGCAAGACGATGAGACAGACACCCCCGTGAAGGCGTGGCCTATGCTCGATACTTCGGACAAGGTCGATGCTCTCACAATAGAGAGTCACCAATGTTGACCAAGCCCTACTCGTCTACGTACGATAGAAGCGCCAATACTTCGGTAATCCAGGCGATACACAAGGCAGCCACAAGCTGGGTTTTTGGCTCTAATCCTTACGAAGCGCTCACCTCACTTGGAAGGAGACCTTCCCATGCAACCTGAATACAAGTGAGGGTATTACTCACCCCAAGCAATGAATCCAATTACCTTTTTTATTTTGGTCAAGTTTTCTTAGCAGTCCCTTTTTTAATTTTTTTGGTGTTATCGCTTCTTTTGAGTAGATTCAAACAAGCGCCTAACGTTTTTGTATTTTCTTTTTGGTCCTACTTTGTCCAAAAACAAAGGGAGAAAAGAGTCGGAAAAGCCGTGCAAGTCGACACAAAGATGGAAATCTCACCTTTGTGCCTAAATGATGCGTGCAAAGTTAGAAGACTTACAGCGAATCCCAGCTCTCTCCATGCGGGATGCAAAGCAGAAATTTTTAAACCTATACTATATGTCGATATGCACACGGAAATCGTCCTAGATTAGGCAACTGCTAGCGTGAAGAACCACAAGCTAGCTAATAACTTCTAATCCGAGTGTCCGGTCTTGGCTCACCCCTCCTCTGCCCAACACATTTGGAGTAGGAGAAAGCGCTTGTTCGGGTATGAGCTCGCGGCGCGTGGATTTGGAAGCTACTCGCTAACTGTTTAAATTAGTCTAAGTCCAAAACGTATCTATAGGAACATGCAAAGATTATTAGGTGTTTGGACCTATTCTAATCGAGTCAAGCAGGACCTAGATCTAAGAGCTCAATCCACAAAATAAAGTGAAAAATGAAATCAAAACCGGAAAATGACAAGCGGTAAAAACGCGGCAAAACTGCGGTGAGCCCCCAAGTGAACAAACACTTGGAAATTGGGCCCGGTAGTGTCCAAGTCCAAAGTACCTGTATTATTACAAATGAATAGTCTCTCTCTCTCACAAAAATAAATGCAAGCTAGACTACCACTCAATCTCACTCCTCCTGCTCTCTACTGCCGGCTTGGCTCAAGAATAGCCGGCTCCGCGTCCCAAGGTTGCTTCGGGTCACCTAGGCGATCCGTCTTGCTCCGCGGTCCCTCGCAAGAAGACAAGAAAAAGAATGGTCAGATAACTCAATCAAGATATATCAAAAAAATGTGAGAGATGGAAAATATAGCTATGGTAAACAATCACACAATCAATCAAAGAAGTGAACTACAAGCTGTTGCTCCCCGGCAACGGCGCCATTTGATAATCACACTTTATCGAGGGTCTAAATCTGTCGCTGTGCGACCCACAATAAAACGCGATTAATCAACAATTAACCCACACTAAGATCAATAAATTAGAAACAATGTGGAGTTAAAATTTATTTTTAACTCTGCACAAATGATGTAAAGGGCAAGTATGCAGAGAGTTCGAACACAGGGAGCAAATAGTGTAGCTCAAGCAAATGAATGCACAAGTGAGTGAGTGTGTGATGTGTCTACACTAAGCAAGCAACTACAATTTTTGTGGGTTTTTAATTTTTAAATTTTTTTTATTTGATTTTTAATTTTGTATTTGATTTTTGATTTTCTGATTTTTTTTATATTTTATATATATTTTTTTCTTTTTTTTTTTTCAAATATTGGAAAACAAGGGGATATAATACAAGGCAAGCTAAGATATTTATAAAAATGCACAAAAATGCTCCGAAATTCAGAAAATAAATGTTTCTGGTATTTTTAAGGTTTTTTACTGTTTTTATGATTTTTGGGGATTTTTCAAGATATTTTTGGTATTTTTAAAGTCTGAAATAAGGCAAACAGTGGAAATAAGGGCTGGCTGTGACAAAAATGAGATTTGAAAATAGCAACCAGTACCAAAAATATTTCACACTATTTTTCTAATAAAAGTAACAACATAAGGAAGAAACCGAAGCTGAGTTTGCAATTTTTGGGTTTTTCTACTATTTTATATATTTTTTTTGAGTTTTTGAGTGTTTTTAATTTTTTAGTGTTTTTCTTTTGAGATTTTTAGTGATTTTTGGACTGACACTAAAATAGGATGAAATAGACACTAGGTGATTTTTTTGGAATTTTTAGAGGTGTTTTGATATTTTTTTGGTATTTTCTAAGGTAGACAGTAGGAAAAAGACATGTTTTTGATTTTTTATAAATAATGAAAAGTGGTAAAATTGAAAACTAACAATAGGGCGTCAAAATATAGGACAACAGGAACTTAACCCTATTTTTGTGGAATTTTTGGGGTTAAAATGATATTTTAATTAATTAGAACAAGAGTCCCAACATGAAACAGTGCTGGCAAGGGCATAAGTGCAAATATGGAAACATACAAGGGCATGCACGCAAAATTTCCACAAAATATTACTCTGAAACTTGCATTTCAAGGATTAAACATAAATATCCAAACCCGCAAGGGTATATGTGCAATTTACCCACAGGACGCGTGACTTGCATGCGCCTGGGAGGGGTATTTTTGCTATATAACAAAGCTCAGGGGGGTTCAATGCAATTTTTCCAAAATTTTCAAACTTAACAGAAATGTTCAAGGACTAAGACGAAATAAATAAACCCCAGGGGGGTCCCTGCAAAATACCCAGTCCCCTCACGCGCACGGGCACGTGAGGTGACGTGGATTGGACCTGAATGCAATTAAGAAAACTACCAGGGTCTAAGTGCAAATATTACAGAAATATTTAAACTACGGTTTAAAGTTTATGGACTAAATAAAAATTACAAAATGCGCGGGGGTGATGCTGCAAAATACCCACGCCTGGCGCGATCCAACGGCGTATGTAGCTTCACTTAAACACGTGGACGCTCCTGATCAGCCGATACCGCTTCAATTCAGCGGTCCAGATTAGGTGCTTCGATGACGATCGGACGGCTGAGGCAGATGGAGATCGGACGGTGGCTGATTGATCTGGAGGGGTGCCCCAATCGGACGGCGGGGAAGCTCGGAGAAAGAACAGGGAAGAGCGCCGGCGAGGGCGAACTTCCCCGAGCTCGTTCTCGGACCTCCGACGATCTGGAAGCTTCAAAATGGGGCTGCGACCTCCTGAGGTCTATCTCTGTCTCCTGGTGGCTTCAAAACACCACGGCGAAGGCCGAGGTACTCGCTGGCGGTCGGCGGAGCTGGGGGGCTTCGCGAGCTCCGGCGAGGTTCCAAAACTGCCTCCAGGCGCGAATCGAAGAACTTTGACCTGCAAAAACGATTAGGAGGTCCAGGGCAAACTGCCTGGACCTCTGGATGGAAGCGGGGGTGTGTGGAGTGTCGGGACGATGGTCGGCCGGAGATGCGTTCCGGCCAAATGGGTGAATCGGTGATTGAAGCGAGGAAACTCGAGATTTTTTTTTTTTTGGGGTTTTTGATCCTTAGACTAAACCTAAGCTAACTAAAGCAAAATAAACAGGGGAGATGGCATCCTCAACGATATAAATCGGAGGGAAGGTTACCTCGACCGCCTGGTTTGGGGGAGATACTGGAGACGCCTCCGACTTCCTCTGCTCTGGCTGAGTGAATGCTGCTGAAGCTGTCACCTCCAGGAAGACTTAGAGCACGAGCGGAGCGAGGAAGGGTGGACCGAAGGTGTTCAACCGGAGGGAGGAAGAGGTGGGTCTGGTTAAGTAGATGGTGGAGTGCGTGACTTCGAGGGAAGATCACGAGCGTATCGAGCAGATATGGGTGGATTTGAGGAGATGGCGATGGAGGTGATGGATCGAGGAAGAGGTTTCGTGAAGGAAGCGGCCGCAGAGGATGAGCGGCGCAGCCTCGAAAAAGGCGCGAAGACAAGGGGAAAAACGACGCGCGCAATGGCTGAGAGGAAGAGGACAGACTGTTGACCCGCCGGTCAACAGTCGCTGGCTCCTGGTTGGTCCACGTGGACCAACCAGGAAAAAGAGAATAAAAAATAGTTTTATTAATAGAAATAAATCGAATTAAATTAAAGTTATAAAATGAAAATTATTTGTTATTTTATGTAGTATTTTATTATGATTTTTATTTATTTTTATGATACATATTTCTACAAGTTCACTTTTTAGCCTTATATAGGTATATTACCTATGTATTTTAATACTTTTATTTTTATTTTGTATTTTTAATTCATTTATTTGTGTTTATTATTTTCTAAAATTATAGGATACTTCTATATACACAAATATATTTTTATTTTATTTTTATGATATGTTTTGTACATTTAATAAAATACAAGTATGTTTTATATAGGTATGTATATAGGTAAAGTACCTATGTATTGGATTTATACAAGTATTTTTATTTTTGTTTTGATTTAGGTTTTTATTCTTGTTTTAATGTACATAATTATTATAAGTATTATTTACAACATTATAAAAATATAAAATTGAATAAATAATGAATAAATAATAAATTGAATATTTTATTCAGTACAAGTGTACAATGAGGGTCCAAAAGTCAACTTCCAAACCGTAGCTCCGCCAAATGCGAAACCACCACCATTGGGTAGATTATTTTATTCTATATACAATTAAAGGTGAGTATACTGCATTTGGAGTTGTCAGTTGTGAGATACGGGTCTGGGAAGTTGGGATTCTGGAATTTTATTCAGACCATAACTTTTTATCTGTACATTATTTTTCTGTGAAATTAATTTTGTATTTTTCTTTATTAATTTATCTACAACTTTCATGTACAAAGTTTCTTTATTTGATGTATAAAAAGTGGAACCAAAAATAGGTCCCAAAATGAATAAAGAATGAGTAAAAAGTATAGGTGTTTTCTCTGTGATTCTGACCTTATCTCCCCCTACTTTATTCCTTGTCGACCTATTCATCAAGATGCCTAGGTCTCGGGGGTTTTGGGTCATAAAATATTTACAATATTTTATTCTTTTTCTTTTCTTTATTTATTCTATAATTTTGGCCTTAATTACAGTGATTTATACACAATCTGAATGCACATGCATGGATGCTAAGATGATGGTTTTAATGCTATTTACAGGCATTTGCTAGGGTTTTTGGTGCCAAAATGATAGAATAAAGATGATGAAATGTGGATTCATCAATCATCATGAAGATAAAGATCACTTTTACACTTTCATCTTCATAGTCTGATCATTAAGTTTCTCAATCTTGGTCCTTGGGATATGGTACAGATCATATGCTTTCTCAAAGCATATATCTTACCTTCAAATTCATATCATGCTTCTAAAGCATGATGACCATGCATGGAATTTGGTCAATCCCAATACCTCATGAGTGAGCTCATGTCTCCCGGTTCACAAGTGAACCTGTATGATCCCTTTGAGAGATCATATTACTCATATGCCCTTACATGCACACCAGCTCGCCGGTGTATAGACATTGATTAGGTCATCAACCTATTGGTCTGCCAAATGTACATGCTCAGACATATAGTAATATATCTATCTCTGGTCAGAGGATGTTTGCCTGTGATGTGACAGTATTCATCATAGGTCTTTGGTTATCTCGATCTCGTTAAGTCAACTCATTGACTCAACTAATCTGATACCTCCGAATCAATATTCCTATGCAGAGGACCTGCATCAAGAGGTCGATCAGATATCAGTCTAATGAGATGGGATTGCCATCTCCCACTCAGACTGGAGATCACTACTTGTTAATCATTGATGATGCTTGATGAGTCCTCTATCTAACTCCTTATATATTCATCCAAGCATCAGCCTCTATGATTTAATCATTGAATCAACAGCTGTATGATAATCAAGTTGGCCATGGTACATAACCCTTATTGTACAGAGGGACCTTATAGTGCATTCATTCATTCAATATCAGAAAGGGAGTGAAACAAAATCAATAACTTTTATTGATAAATCATTTATTACAATAACATTTATTGTAGGAATGGTTCGCCTCGGGCTCACAGTGCTAACACTGATGTCCTCCTGGAAGCTCGCTGAAGATCGGAGAAGGTGCGTGGGAGGCTTCCGCGTCAAGCGGTGGCCTCTGATGACCCAACCGAGCCCTGGAGAGCTCCGGCGAGGTCGGCGGAGGTGGAGATACTGGACCGAATGGTCCAAGCCCTCAGATGGGCTTGGATGAACCTGCAAAGTGCACCAGAAAGCTCGCGGGTCGAGGGCAAACTGCCTCGACCCCGTTAGGCGTGGTGAAAGTGGTCGGGGAGTCGGTGCGGGCGAGCTCCGGCGAAGGGGTGGACAGAGGAGCTCGAACCCCAGCTCCTGTGCGAGTTGGGTTGAATGGCAGTGCGGAGAATGTGCGTGGGAGGAAGGCGGAGGCGATGGAAGATTCCGATGGTCGAACGGAATAGTGGGATGGTCGGAATCAGCGAAAAACGACGGCGGCGCGAATTGGGGGTAATCGGAAATTAACGAAAAGGAAAGGGAAATGGGTCTACCTGGTTGGAGGAATCGACTGGGAAGGAGCTTGTGTAGCTCTTGGTCCTTGCCTCGAGGAGCGTCGACCTTCGAGGCTCGAGCTCCTGCTCTGGGCAGAGCACGGAGGAGCACACCGCCGGATCAGTGGTTCCCTGCCCCTCTCCTCGCTGCGACAGCACCTGGAGCAAGCTGTCACTCTCACTCGAGCACTGGAGGTCACTAGCGGTGGAGCAAATGAGCCAAAGATCGAAGAAAAGGGTGGCGGAGCTCGAGCTTTAGACGGTGGAAGGTCCGGGAAGATGTGAGCGGGTAGGGCAATGGAATGCGCGGATCCCGAGGCGGGGGCTCCGGCGAGGGTGTCGGATGTGCTGGGATCGACACGGACCCGGGGTTTAGGAGAATGGTGATCGGGATTAGGCACAATAATCGGGAGAAATCGGGTCACCCGCCTAAAACCCGTGAAAGGTGGTCCTGGGGGGGGAGTTGACCGGGCGGTCAACAACCCCCTGGACCAATGGGAAGAGGCCATTTGGAAAAGATTTGTAAAATCATTGATAAATAGTAAATGGTCGATTTATTAAAAAGTCAAAACATGAAATATTTTTGTTTTAATTTTTTCTATTTTTTAGTGATTTTTAATTATTTTTTCAAAGTAAAAATAAGGTATTTACATTATATAACTATATATAGGTATATGTACAATATAGGCTTTTTATTTTTGATTTTTAATTAGTTATTTTTATACATTTTTATTCCCATTTTATATTTTATTTATTTATATAATAAAATAAGGAATAAAAAGATATTTTTATTTTATTTTTATTATTTATATACATAGGTGAAATAAATAGATATGTACATATATATACATGGTATATTTACAAAGTGTTTTTGGATTTTTAATTTTGTTCTTTTTATTTTGTTTTTGTTTTAATTGTTTTTATTTTATTTATTTACACCATATCATATAGAATATTTACAAAATTTTTAGAAATTAATTTTATTTTTTTATAAGGCTAAATAAATATAAGATGAATGGACTATATACATGGTGACTATGTACATAAGTGATGTTTTTGTTTTCTTTTTAATTTTACTATTTTATCTTGATTTATATTTATAAATATATACAAGTATTTACAAGCCTGTTTTAGTCTATTTTTGGGTGGAAAATATTTTTATTTTATTTACATATATATATACACTCAGCCAGCCAGCGCAGCGTTAGGTAGCCGACAGCCAGCGCAGGAGAGATAGGTAGGGTTGCGCGTTAGGTAGCCGACAGCCAGCGCAGGAGAGATAAATTCGTAAATAGTGTTCTTAAGTTCTTCTAAGAACACTATTTATGAATTTATCTCGAAACCGTTCGGACCTTTTAAACATGGATTTAAGCAAACATACAGATTTCGTTGGGGCGTTCCCTACTTGCGACGCGTTGCATCGCCCGAATGCAATGAAAAATTGGCAAGGGCCGCTACATCGCAGCCCGGATGTAGTTCAAAATTTGCAAGGGTTCTCGCATGAGGAATGCATGCGGGTAAATAATCTAGTTCCGCTGCATCACCGCCCGGATGCAGTCCAAAATTTACAAGGGTTCTCGCATAGTGGACGTATGCGAGTAAAGAAGTAGTCCAAAAGAGATTGCAAAGGAAGTTACGGATTGGTAGTTGGAATATCGGTACTTTAACTGGAAAATTGATGGAGATAGTGGATACAATGGAAAGAAGGAAGATTCATATATTATGTCTTCAAGAGACTAAATGGGTTGGAGAGAAAGCAAGGGAGATCGAGAAGACAGGCTTTAAACTTTGGTATTCAGGTAAAGATAAGGGCAGAAACGGTGTTGGAGTGGTTGTTCATAAAGATTTGAAGGATTGTGTGGTTGAGGTGCAAAGATTTGGGGATCGGATTATTTTGCTAAAGTTGGTGCTTGAAGAAGAAATTATGAATATCATCTCAGTTTATGCACCGCAAATTGGTTTAGATGAAAGGACTAAACAAGCTTTTTGGGAGGATCTGGATAAGATTTTACAAGTAATCCCACAAAAGGAGATGGTTTGCATAGGTGGAGATCTTAATGGACATGTGGGAAAAGATGTTTCAGGATATGCAAGTGTGCATGGAGGACATGGTTTTGGGGATAGAAACGAAGAGGGAAAAGTCATTCTGGATTTTGTAACTGCATATGATCTTTTCATAGCAAACACTCTTTTCAAGAAGAGGGAGGAGCATTTAATTACTTATAAGAGTGGCACAACTAGAACACAGATCGATTACTTTGTGTTGAGGAGAAGAGATCGGTTGTGTTGCAAAGATTGCAAAGTAATCCCTGGAGAGAGTTTGACAACCCAACATCGCTTGTTAGTCTTGGATTTACAAATAAAAGGGCTGGTGAAGAAAAGGAAGGTTCCTAAGATCACTAGAACTAGGTGGTGGAATCTTCCGCTGAAGCAATCAAGCTTCAGGGAGAAGGTTTTAGAAGACTTATCTTGGGATTGTAGCGGTAGTGCAAACGAGATGTGGGAGGCAGTAGCATCTTGTATCCGAAAGGTAGCCAAAGAGATGCTAGGCGAGTCAAAAGGAGGAGCTCCGGGTCAAAAGGAGGCTTGGTGGTGGAGTGAAGGGGTGCAGGAGAAGCTAAAAATTAAAAGAGCTTGCTTTAAAGCTATGTCTAAGGATAGAACAGAGGAAACTGTCACAGACTATAAAATAGCGAAGAAGGAAGCAAAGAAGGCTGTAAGAGAAGCTAAGTCAAAAGCTTACGAGGTTTTGTATAAAAATCTCAACTCTAAGGAGGGCCAGAAGGATATATTCAGGTTGGCCAAAGCAAGAGAAAGAAAGACCAAAGACCTTTCTCAAGTGAGATGTATTAAGGACGAGGAAGGTCACGTGCTTGTTCATCAGAAGGATATAGAGACTAGATGGGAGCAATACTTCCATAAACTTTTCATTGGAGAAGGAAATAGAGAGATCACTTTGGGTGATCTAGCTAGTAGTGAAAGTTACTTGAATCGTGCATGCTTTAGACGAATACAAAGAAAAGAAGTAGAGGAGGCTTTGAAGGTTATGAGACCTGGGAAAGGTGTTGGACCAGATGACATCCCTGTAGAAGTTTGGAAAGTTTTAGGTGAGCGTGGTTTGACTTGGCTTACGAATCTATTCAATGTTATTTGGCGAAGCAAGAAAATGCCTGAAGATTGGAGGAGGAGTATCGTGGTGCCTCTTTATAAGTTCAAATTACAGAGGTATCAAGCTGATGAGTCACACTATGAAAATTTGGGAACGTGTGATCGAAAGAAGGTTGAGGCAAGTTTCCCAAATAAAAGAAAATCAATTCGGATTCATGCCAGGTCTCTCAACTATTGAAGCCATCCATTTGCTGAGGAGAACAATGGAGATTTATAGAGCTAAAAGGAAGAATCTCCATATGATCTTTATTGATTTGGAGAAGGCTTATGATTCCGTCCCACGAGAGATACTGTGGAGAGTTTTGGAGAAGAGACAAGTACCTGTCCTATACATTAATCTCATAAAGGATATGTATGATAGGGCCTTATTTTGTGTAAGGACCCCGACG
The DNA here is from genome assembly GCA_037367405.1 of Ottelia alismoides. NCBI lineage: Eukaryota > Viridiplantae > Streptophyta > Magnoliopsida > Alismatales > Hydrocharitaceae > Ottelia > Ottelia alismoides. The sequence goes on along the minus strand of JAZKJV010007076.1, from coordinate 431,983 downwards.
GGGAAGACTGACTATTTTGATATCAACATTGGTTTACATCAAGGTTCAGCTTTGAGTCCATTTCTTTTTACTTTGATTATGGACGAGTTGACAAGTCACATTCAGGATGAGTTACCTTGGTGTATGTTATTTGCTGATGATATTGTGTTGATTGACGAGACTATAGATGGACTGAATGAGAAGCTTGAGGTTTGGAGACATGCATTGGAGACTAAAGGTTTTCGTATAAGTAGGGCTAAGACGGAATATATGGAATGCACCTTTGATGGAAGCAATGGTGAAGGAAGTGAGGTGAAGATTGGTGACGATAACATCCAGAAGAGAGATTCTTTTAGATATCTGTGATCTATTTTGCAACATGATGGAGAAATTGATGGAGATGTTACTAATAGAATAAATGCAGGCTGGCTAAAGTGGAGAGGAGCCTCCGCTGTTCTCTGTGATAAGAAAATGCCTTTAAAAATTAAAGGAAAGTTTTACAAAGCAGCCGTGAGACCTGCTATGCTTTATGGTTCTGAATGTTGGCCTGTGAACCATAGACATGTGCAGAGAATGGCTGTAGCAGAAATGAAAATGCTAAGATGGATGTGTGGACATACACGTAAAGATCGGATTCGGAATGATGCAATTAGAAAGAAAGTTGGTGTAGCTCCGATCGAGGATAAGATGCGAGAAAACCGCTTAAGATGGTTTGGTCATTTGCAAAGAAGGTCAACTGATGCACCGGTTAGGAGATGCGAGTGTTGGGATGTTGAGCCAGCTAAGAGAGGGCGAGGACGGCTCAAGAAGTGTTGGAAAGAGACTATACGAAGGGATCTTAGTTTGCTGGATATAAGTCCGAGATTGACCCAAGATAGATCTGAATGGAGGCGAAGAATCCATGTAGCCGACCCTACTTAATTGTGGGAAAAGGCTTTGTTGTTGTTGTTGTTGTTGTTACATATATATATACACACATGAGCCCCTATCTCCCACTACTTTGGCTTTTATGCGGTCAGGCCCATGCTGAGCCCTCCCTTGGGTTAGGTTGCTCAATATTTATTCTAAATATTTCCCTCTTTTTCTTTTTGATCTTTATTCTTTTATTTTTGCACAAAAACATACTAATTATTACTTTTTACACAATGCATGCTTTTGGTAATTATTTATATTTACAACTATATACATGCATTTGCAAAGGTTTTTGTAGCTAAAATATAAGAATAAAGAGTGATGAATGAGTATTCATCACCCCCCTATACTTAACTTTGCTAGTCCCTTAGCAAACACTTATTTGAAAAAGAAGTGAAAAAGAAAGAAAGAAAAAGAAAAAGAGAATGTACATGGATCAAGGTTGATTTATTAAACTTGCCTTCATTAAATTAAGGTATGGAGCTCGATCAGATCTTTGGATTATTAATGTGTCGGAACCTTATTTGGACTGAAGCCTAAAACTCAACAGCCTCTAAGTTCCACTAATCTATAACCAAGACTCCTCAATGCTCCAGATCTGAACAAGTCATCAATCACAAACCTTGAAGACCATGAATCTTTCCTTGTCCTGTGAATGTGAGGTCTAAGCTCTCCACCTCAGAAATGGCAAGTTGACAACCCTCCCCAACAAGGTAACTCTATGACCTCAATCTGGCCACTCTTTCCTCGAGGAGCGGGGTATTCCCTTCTAAGTTCAAGTTCAACCGGCTCAAGAAGAGGAGGAAGAAGAGAATGGGTCAAGGCCAGTGTAGCCATGTACCCTTGGGAGCTTGACCAGTGTAGCCAAGTCTCCCTGCTGCAAGCTACATAAGGTGAATCATGAACTCTAGCTTTGCTTATTGCACTCTATATACATACTCTGGTGGGATTATCATTTTCTATCAGACCCACCACTTTTTTGGAGTTATTTTCTTTTTGCATTTTTTTCAAGTGCATCTATACAACATATACAAGTGCAGCATATGTACAAGGAGTTTTTCCTCTTGAGCCAGTAGACTATCCCTCTTTTGAAGCTTTATTGCAACCCACAACTCCCGTCGTTAGACCTCATGGCAACCAGACCAAGTTGAGACGCACTTCCTTCACTAAAAGAAGAAGAGAGGTTCCGCCTAGAAGTACTACCCTCATATGCTACCCCAAGTCAAGGAAGACTGCCTCCTCACCACCTCATCCGTAGAGAGCTCGGTGCAAAGTGGAGGTGTCCAAGTAAAGCCATTGTCTATATGAGTCATGTGTTGTTGTTAAGTGCTCTACTTAGGCTCATTGAGATGACATGTGATCATAGCCTAGTGGACTCAAAGAATTAAGTCATCATGGACCTGAAAAGCCTTAAACCTAAGCCCTATAAGGTTCCTCTTAGAAGTTAGGTGGATTAAGATCTTAATCAAGCTCCATTTCTCAATTTGGTTCCAGGCTAGTTTAAATGTCAACTATCATCCAGAAAAACTATATACATATGTACAAAAGATGCTATTTACACAAATTTTTACAAACATGCAAAATTTTTAAAAAATGTTTTGAAACTATGAATGGATGATGCATGAAGTGCAAGTTTTGCAAAAAGTATTTACACATATTTACACAAGATTTTGCAAACTTTTGATTTTCAAAACATTTTGGAAAAATTTTGTACTATATACATAATTTTGATAAGAAAATATTTACACAAACTTTACACAAAAGATTTTTGAAATCATTTTTACAAAAATAATTTGCACACTAGCTATTTATGTGCAAATAAAAGAATGTTTATGAAAATTAAAAATTTTTAATTTTTTTGATTTTTAGGGATTTTAGCCATTTTATTTATTAACACACTCACACAAAGTACGAGTTATGGCTAAAGTATATATGAAATATATACACACCCATTCTGATGACACAAAAATGCGAGCGAGCGAGGTAATCAGGTATATATAAAATGGTCGTTGTGACCTCAATCGCCCGGGTGTGTCAATCCAGAAAAAGAGACCACCAATAAAAGATAAAATCAACTCGAAATCAATAGCGGTCTTGCTATTTTATTAACCTGGAATAGCGACCAGAGTCGAACTCAGGGAGCATGTAAGGCCTACGAAGTAGTCAAACAGAAAATAAAAGAAAAGAAACAGGTATTTTTGGTGGATTTTAATTCTTTTTATATTTTTTTGGATTTTTAATTAATTAAGAAACTAAAGAAAGCAAGAACACAAGGCAATTCAATTATTTATTTAATGCACTAAAAATCAACCAAAAATTCAAATAAAAATGTTTTTGTGTATTTTATGATTTTTACTGTTTTTAGTGAATTTTTGAGATTTTTCTGATTTTTATTTAATTTTCTGAAAATAAAACAAAGTAAGAAAAGGGAGGTTCTGTCCAGCCGAGCATGAGGGACCTAGATAAAATATCTAGAAATCCCCAATAAGCCTCGAATAAGTTTCCTGTCTAGAGAAAGAAACAAGGAAAATTTGGGCACCTTAATTATTATTTTTGGGTTTTTAGATTATTTATTAGAATTTTTATGAGGTTTTAGGTGTTTTGTGATTTTTATGAGTTTTATGTAATGAAAAATAGCCAAAATTGGCTAGAAAATAAAGCAAGCCAAAACAAACAGTAGCTAATTTATTTGTAATTTTTAGATAGGTTTTAATATTTTTTTGTGATTTTTAAAGTCAAACAGTAACAAAAATGGAGGTTTTTGAATTTTTAAAAATATCAAATCAAAACGAAATTGTCTCCAAAAATTCCAGAAAATTTTACACTATGGCAGGAGCCATGTGTCCAATTTTCATAGGATTCGGAGTTAATTTGCTATTTTATTCAAAAATAACGAGTGGGCACTGTGCACAGGAACCTGAGTGCAAATACCAAGAGTTCTGGGGGTTCAGTGCAAAATACCCAGGAAAACACGCGCGCAACGCGTGCCTGAGGCACTCAGGGACCTATCTGTAAGGAAAACTAAGTCCTAGGACTATTTGGTAACAGGTACCAAAAGTCCGGGGACTTGTTTGTAATTTACCCACTAATACACACACATGCACAATTAATTCACGCACATGGGTATAAAAGCAATTATCCAAACGTTTTAATTCATTTCAGAACCAACCAGAACTACAGGGCTAATAATGCAAAATACCCAACAAAGCACGTGTCGATGCACGTGCTACACCATACACAAGGGCATATAAGCAAATAAAATAAAGCGCAGGGTCCTCAATGCAATTGTACCAAAAATAAAACAACTATCTAACTTATTTACAGGACTAAATGCTAAATAAAATAAAAGGCAGGGCCTAAGGGTAAATTACCCCTTATTAATGAAGTTGCTGGATGGGCACCACGTGGTAGATGGACGGATGAGATGCGGGTGGTGCCCAACGAAGGAAGCCCTCGAGTGGATCGGACGGTCGGGGCTTTGCCACGTGCTGGATCTGACGGTGAAGACGCGTCGTGGCTAAGCCTCACTGGATCAATGGTGGAGATCGACCCCCGAAGGATCTGGCGGTCAGGGACACTCCTCAAATGGACGGGCACGATCAAGTCTGGAGCGCGGGGGCGATCGGACGGCTGAGGAGGATGCTGGACGAACTGGGCACCGGCGAACTTCGCCGGGCTCGTGGCGGCGCTGATGTCCTCCTGGAAGCTCGCTGAAGATCAGAGAAGGTGCGTGGAAGGCTTCCGCGTCGAGTGGTGGCCTCTGATGACCCAACCGAGCCCTGGAGAGCTCCGGCGAGGTTGGCGGAGGTGGAGCTACTGGACCGAATGGTCCAAGCCCTCAGATGGGCTTGGATGAACCTGTAAAGTGCACCAGAAAGCTCACGGGTCGAGGGCAAACTGCCTCGACCCTGTTAGGCGTGGTGAAAGTGGTCGGGGAGTCGGTGCGGGCGAGCTCCGGCGAAAGGGTGGACGGAGGAGCTCGAACCCCAGCTCCTGTGCGAGCTGGGTTGAATGGCAGTGCGGAGAATGTGCGCGGGAGGAAGGCGGAGGCGATGGTAGATTCCGATGGTCGAACGGAATAGTGGGATGGTCGGAATCAGCGAAAAATGACGGCGGCGCGAATTGGGGGTAATCGGAAATTAACGAAAAGGAAAGGGAAATGGGTCTACCTGGTTGGAGGAATCGACTGGGAAGGAGCTTGTGCAGCTCTTGGTCCTTGCCTCGAGGAGCATCGACCTCCGAGGCTCGAGCTCCTGCTCTGGGCGGAGCACGGCGGAGCACACCGCCGGATCAGTGGTTCCCTACCCCTCTCCTTGCTACGACAGCACCTGGAGCAAGCTGTCACTCTCACTCGAGCACTGGAGGTCACTGGTGGTAGAGCAAATGAGCCAAAGATAGAAGAAAAGGGTGGAAGAGCTCGAGCTTTATACGGTGGAAGGTCCGTGAAGATGTGAGCGGGTAGGGCAATGGAATGCGCGAATCCCGAGGCGGGGGCTCCGGCGAGGGTGTCGGATGTGCTGGGATCGACACGGACCCGGGGTTTAGGAGAATGGTGATCGGGTTTAGGCGCAATAATCGGGAGAAATCGGGTTACCCGCCTAAAACCCGTGAAAGGTGGTCCTGGGGGGGAGTTGACCGGGCGGTTAACAACCCCCTGGACCAATGGGAAGAGGCCATTTGGAAAAGATTTGTAAAATCATTAATAAATAGTAAATTGCCTATTTATTAAAAAGTCAAAACATGAAATATTTTGTTTTAATTTTTTCTATTTTTTAGTGATTTTTAATTAATTTTTCAAAGTAAAAATAAGGTATTTACATTATATAGCTATATAAAGGGTATATGTACAATATAGGCTTTTTAATTTTGATTTTTAATTAGTTCTTTTTATACATTTTTATTCCTATTTTATATTTTATTTATTTATATCATAAAATAAGGAATAAAAAGATATTTTTTCTTTATTTTTATTATTTATATACATAGGTGAAATAAATAGATATGTGCATATATATACATGGTATATTTACAAAGTATTTTTGGATTTTTAATTTTGTTTTTTTATTTTGTTTTTGTTTTAATTGTTTTTATTTTATTTATTTACACCATATCATATAGAATATTTACAAAATTTTTTGAAATTAATTTTATTTATTTATAAGGCTAAATAAATATAAGATGAATGGACTATATACATGGTGACTATGTACATAAGTGATGTTTTTGTTTTCTTTTTATTTTACTATTTTTATCTTGATTTTATATTTATAAATATATACAAGTATTTACAAGCCTATTTTAGTCTATTTTTGAGAGGAAAATATTTTTATTTTATTTACATATATATACACACATGAGCCCCTATCTCCCTCTACTTTGGCTTTTATGCGGTCAGGCCCATGCTGAGCCCTCCCTTGGGTTAGTTGCTCAATATTTATTCTAAATATTTCCCTCTTTTTCTTTTTGATCTTTATTCTTTTATTTTTGCACAAAAACATGCTAATTATTACTTTTTACACAATGCATGCTTTTGGTAATTATTTATATTTACAACTATATACATGCATTTGCAAAGGTTTTTGTAGCTAAAATATAAGAATAAAGAGTGATGAATGAGTATTCATCTCCCCCCTATACTTAACTTTGCTAGTCCCTTAGCAAACACTTATTTGAAAAAGAAGTGAAAAAGAAAGAAAGAAAAAGAAAAAGAGAATGTACATGGATCAAGGTTGATTTATTAAACTTGCCTTCATTAAATTAAGGTATGGAGCTCGATCAGATCTTTGGATTATTAATGTGTCGGAACCTTATTTGGACTTAAGCCTAAAACTCAACAACCTCTAAGTTCCACTAATCTATAACCAAGACTCCTCAATGCTCCAGATCAGAACAAGTCATCAATCATAAACCCTGAAGACCATGAATCTTTCCTTGTCCTGTGAATGTGAGGTCTAAGCTCTCCACCTCAGAAATGGCAACTTGACAACCCTCCCCAACAAGGTAACTCTATGACCTCAATCTGGCCACTCTTTCCTCGAGGAGCGGGGTATTCCCTTCTAAGTTCAAGTTCAACCGGCTCAAGAAGAGGAGGAAGAAGAGAATGGGTCAAGGCCAGTGTAGCCATGTACCCTTGGGAGCTTGACCAGTGTAGCCAAGTCTCCCTGCTGCAAGCTACATAAGGTGAATCATGAACTCAAGCTTTGCTTATTGCACTCTATATACATACTCTGGTGGGATTATCATTTTCTATCAGACCCACCACTTTTTTGGAGTTATTTTCTTTTTGCATTTTTTTTCAAGTGCATCTATACAACATATACAAGTGCAGCATATGTACAAGGAGTTTTTCCTCTTGAGCCAGTAGACTATCCCTCTTTTGAAGCTTTATTGCAACCCACAACTCCCGTCGTTAGACCTCATGGCAACGAGACCAAGTTGAGACGCACTTCCTTCACTAAAAGAAGAAGTGAGGTTCCGCCTAGAAGTACTACCCTCATATGCTACCCCAAGTCAAGGAAGACTGCCTCCTCACCACCTCATCCGTAGAGAGCTCGGTGCAAAGTGCTGGTGTCCAAGTAAAGCCATTGTCTATATGAGTCATGTGTTGTTGTTAAGTGCTCTACTTAGGCTCACTGAGATGACATGTGATCATAGCCTAGTGGACTCAAAGAATTAAGTCATCATGGACCTGAAAAGCCTTAAACCTAAGCCCTATAAGGTTCCTCTTAGAAGTTAGGTGGATTAAGATCTTAATCAAGCTCCATTTCTCAATTTGGTTCCAGGCTAGTTTAAATGTCAACTATCATCCAGAAAAACTATATACATATGTACAAAAGATGCTATTTACACAAATTTTTACAAACATGCAAAATTTTTAAAAAATGTTTTGAAACCATGAATGGATGATGCATGAAGTGCAAGTTTTGCAAAAAGTATTTACACATATTTACACAATATTTTTGCAAACTTTTTATTTTCAAAACATTTTGAAAAAAATTTGTACTATATACATAATTTTGATAAGAAAATATTTCACAAACTTTACACAAAAGATTTTTGAAATCATTTTTACAAAAATAATTTGTACACTAGCTATTTATGTGCAAATAAAAGAATGTTTATGAAAATTAAAAATTTTTAATTTTTTTGATTTTTAGGGATTTTAGCCATTTTATCTATTAACACACTCACACAAAGTACGAGTTATGGCTAAAGTATATATGAAATATATACATACCCCCCTATACTTAGCTCGAACGATGTCCTCAGAGTCAAGAGCGATGAAGAAGACATAACTCGTGCTAGGTATAGGGAAGTGAAAAGGAAGGCTATATACAAAGACGAATGAATATCAAGAGACTCTCGGCTTTTCCCCCTATACTTAGGATCAAGTAATCCTAAGTATAGCAGGCTGTATACGAAGGGAAAACCGAGCGGAGAATGTACATGGTCTACCCCCCCTATACTTAGGGTAAAATATCCCTAAGTATAGGCAGCAAAAACAGGGGTAGACAGAAACAAAAGAAATACCCAAATCTCTCACATCCCCCCTATACTTAGGGTAAAGTGCTCCCTAAGTATAGCATAATCAAAAGATGAAGAAAGGGATGTGGGACTAAAGAATGTAGTGATATAGACATCTGGATCTATACAAGGCGGAAGATCAGTGAAACTCAGGCGTGAGATGCATTAGATGTGAGTCAAAGACCACATCTCATGCAAAATGAATAGGGGCAAGATCAACGACCCGCGGCTCATGCTCTAGAAATGGCTTGAGCCGCTAGCCGTTTACTCGAAAGGTACTCTCAGAAGACAACTCGGATATATCAATGCTACCGTTGTCGTGTACCTTTCTCACCAAGTAGGGTCCCTTCCACTTGCTCTGTAGCTTCCCTGGAAATAAACGAAGCCTCGCATCAAACAGCCATACTCTCTGACCAGGCTCAAAATGCTTGTGGCTGATATGAGAATCATGCCACTCCTTCACTCTCTCCTTATACTGTAGGCTGTTTGAGAAGGCCGTATCTCTCAACTCCTCCAGGGCTGCTAACTCTGCCCTCCTCTGGTCTCCTACACCATCTGGATCCATAAGTATATCAGTAACTGCCCAAAGTGACCTGTGCCTCAGCTCAACAGGTAAATGGCACGGCTTGCCATATACGAGGCGAAAGGGAGATGTGCCCAATGGTGTCTTGAAAGACGTCCTATATGCCCACAAAGACCGAGTCTAAAAGCTGTGACCAATCCTTGCGGTCTGGGCGGACGACTTTCTGCAATATAGTCTTGATCTCCCTGTTCGACACCTCGGCTAGACCATTCGTCTGTGGATGGTAAGGTGTAGCAACACGATGGTCTATACCGAACTCGCTAGCAAGGGCCTTCACCTGGTCGTTGATGAAATGAGACCCCCCATCTGAAATCAAAACTCGAGGGACCCCGAACCGCGTGATGATGTGCTTCCTCAAAAATCTACAAACTGTCCTCGCATCAGCGGCTCGGGCGGGGATAGCCTCAACCCAACGACTAACATAGTCCACGGCCAACAGAATGTATTCGAATCCCTGACTCTTAGGGAATGGACCCATGGAATCGATGCCCCATGCGTCAAAAACCTCACAGAAGTGAATGGGCTGCATCGGCATCATATCACGCTGTCCACAAGTACCCATCCTCTGACAGTCAGTACACCTCTTCACGAACTCATCAGAGTCCTTGAAGAGGGTAGGCCACCACAAGCCGGATTGGAGCACTTTCTGTGCCGTTCTCCTCCCAGAGTGATGTCCTCCTGCCTCAAGCTTGTGGCAGTAAGTGAGGACGCTATGGTGCTCCTCCTGAGGAATGCACCGACGCCAGATGTTATCCCCTCCTTCGTGGTAAAGGATGGGATCCTCCCAGTGGTAGGACTTGGCCTTCGCAAGGAAGGTCTCAAGCCTCTGCCTGGGCCAATCTTGTGGGACTTTCCCAGCAACGAGAAAGTTCACAATATCGGCATACCACGGGAGTGAGGCGATAGCAAGGATCGCCTCATCTGGGAAGGTCTCACAGATGGGATCAATATGCTCAGACTCCTCAGGCTGCTCTAAACGGGAGAGATGATCCGCCACCACATTCTTGACTCCATGCTTATCCCTGATCTCAATGTCGAACTCCTGGAGTAGAAGGATCCATCTAGTAAGTCTGGCCTTGGCATCCTTCTTTACCATGAGGTATTGGATGGCGGTATGATCGGTGTACAAGGTCACTCTAGATCCAATGATGTAAGATCGAAACTTATCTAGGGTGAACACTACGGCTAGCATCTCCTTCTCAGTGACGGTATAATTCCGCTGCGCGGAATCCAATGTGCGGCTAGCGTAGTGGATAGCAAAGGGGACTCCATCCCTCCCTGTCCCAGCATGGCCCCTACGGCAAAATCGGAGGCATCCGTCATGATCTCGAATGGGAGAGACCAATCGGGTGGCTGGAGAACAGGAGCCTCAATAACACACTGCTGGAGAGTCGCAAAGGACGAAAGACACTTGTCATCGACAAGGAACTCGGTGTCTTTCGTCAAGAGGTCAGTCAATGGCCGGGCAATCTTGTTGAAATCATTAATGAATCTCCGATAGAAACCAACGTGCCCCAGGAATGACCGTAGCTGCCTCAAATTGGACGGCGGTGCGAGTTTTCTAATGACATCAACCTTGGCCGGATCAACCTCCATGCCCCTGTTGGAGATGATATGGCCAAGCACCGTCCCTTGAGTCACCATGAAGTGACTCTTCTCCCAAGAAAGCACCAAATGGACCTCTATACATCGCTGGAGTACCCGGTCTATGCAGTCAAGATAGGAGTCGAATCCGTCGCCGTAGATCGAGAAATCGTCCATGAAGACCTCCAAACACTCCCCTACCATGTCCGAAAAGATCGACAGCATGCATCTCTGAAAAGTCGCAGGGGCATTGCATAGCCCAAATGGCATGCGTCGAAAGGCATATGTGCCAAAGGGACAGGTAAAGGTGGTCTTCTCCTGATCCTCAGGAGCGATGGCCACCTGGTTGTAGCCCGAGTACCCATCCAGGAAACAGTAATGGCTCTTCCCTACCAGTCGCTCAATGATCTGGTCAATAAAAAGTAGGGGGAAATGGTCCTTCTTGGTGGCCTGGTTGAGTCTCCTGTAGTCAACACAGACCCGCCAAGAGGTGGGTACTCATGTAGCAATCTCCTCTCCCAACTCACTGATCAAAGTCGTGATGCCCGTCTTCTTGGGCACCACATGCAAGGGGCTAACCCACTTGGAGTCGGAAATGGGATAAATAAAATCTGCGCTCCACCATTTTGAGATTTCCTTCATGACGACCTCTCTCAAGTTGGGGTTCAACCGCCGCTGGAACTCACGCGATGCCTTCGTCCCCTCCTCGAGATAGATATGGTGGGAGCACAACGCTGGACTAATCCCATGGAGATATGCTACGCTCCATCCGATTGCCTTGTGGTTCTTTTCAAGAACCCCCATCAAACGGGATTCTTGCTCTCCAGTCAGATCGGCGGAGATGATGACTGGGTACATCTCAGGCTCGCCCGCAAGGAATCGATACTTCAGCGAAGTAGGGAGTGGCTTCAGCTCTGGACAGCTGGGTGCTGGCAAATCTGGCTTCGGAAGAAGATGTGTGTATGCTGCCAAATCTGCCTGGGAGAATGAAAACGAACTCTCGCAAATTGGATCTGAAGGAGGCTGCTCAACTGCACTGTCTCTGATCTGCTCTGCATCAACCTCCTTAGTTGTAGGCTCTGTGGGACTCAGGTCTGGCATGTGATCCTCGCAATCTGCCCAATCAGACTCTGAATCTGAGGGATCTGCATCAAATAGGGTGGCATCAGTACCACCGTCACACAAGGTGGCCTCAGTACCACCATCACTAAACTCTGTGTCGCGGTCAAGAACCGGCTCTGCTGCCTCTGAAGTGTCTTGAACCAGGGCTGTGCTCTCCAAGCTCTCCTCTGCTATCAACTCGGCATCAGCGGTGTCTGGAAATGAGAGGATGGCCTGTGCTGCAGGGTCTGCCCATGCTGCCTCGTCGTCTGTGATCACAAAATCACAATCCTGGTGGATGTCTAACCCGGCATCTGTCAGCTGCTCTGTATCTGTACTGGTCTCTGAGCATGCTCTGTCTCTGGCTCTGTAGTCCTCGACCGTCTCTATTTGTACACTTTCGCCCTCGACGCGAAAGTATACCTTCCTGCTATCATGGTCAGTCACCGCCTTGGCTGTGGCCAAGAACGAACGACCGAGAATGATGGGGGTATCAGCCACTGAATCAGGGATCTCCATGTCCAACACTACGAAGTCCACGGGGAATTTCAGGCCCTGAATAGTGACGACAACGTCTCGCAACAACCCCTTCGGCCTCTTGACAGATCGATCAGCAAACTGAAGGACTGTCCTGCTCTGTCTAAGAGTGCCCAACTCGAAGCGGTCGAGAAGGGCTGCCGGAAGGAGGTTGATAGACGATCCGCTATCTAATAGAGTCTGGTCGAACCTCTGCTCTCTAATGTGACATCTGACATAAGGGGCTCCTGAATCTAGCCTCTTGGCCGGCAGACGGTTCTGGATCGCGAAACAAGTGGCTTTCGTCAACACATGAATCTCTGAATGGTGGTTCCTCCTCCTCCTCCTGACTGTAGTCCTGTCTCTCAAAGAACGCTGAAGAAGGGGGATGTGCTGCAAAGCCTCCTGAAGGGTCAGCTGTATATGGAATCGGTCAATCATGCTCTGGCTGAACTCCTCCTGCTCTCTCTTTTTTGGATCTTTTTCTTTTTTCTTCCCCTTCCCCATCAGAAGGGCTCTAGGGAAGGGGATCACAGGGTCCTTCTCAGATGAAGGACTAGGAATAGGTCTAGACGGCTCGACGGCCGGATCTGCACATACATCAAGCACACAGTGGGATCAGAGTAAACTAAACCTTTTCCTTTATTCACAATAGGGTTCTGAGCTACATCAGTGGAAGGGAAAACAACAGATCTCTCTACATGAACTCTGGTGGCCTCAGTACCATCATGGACTGGCTCTGCTGGACGTCTCGCGGCCTCAGTACCGCGCTCTGTCTCAGCATCTCGGGTGGCATCAGTACCACATCCTCGAACTGGTGAAGTGGTGGCCTCATCACCGCTTGTGGAATCAGCATCCTTGGTGGCATCAGTACCACCGTCATCATCATGAGCGGCCTCAGTACCGCTCTCCTCCTCCTCATCTGGCGCCCTGGATGTATCCTCGTGTCGTCGCTCAGACGAGGCGCCGCCTGCTGGTGCCCTACCGCTCCTAAGTGTGACAAAATCAACATCAAACATATCTGAAGACATATCATCAAACAGATCACTAGGAGTGGCATACTCAGTGTAAACTACCTGCTCAGACTTCCGCTTCAGGCTGTTGGGGTTCAGCTCGATCTGGGCAGGAATAGCGGCCTTCCCTCTCACAATGTCTCGCATCTCCTGGCGGAACTCGTCCATCTCCCGTCTAAAAGTAGCCTGCTGGTCCGTGAGGAGGCGGGCTATGTCATCCAAGGCAGGGCTCTCATATGGTAGAATATGGGAGCTCGACGGGTAGCCTCTCTGGTAATGAGGCTGCTGGAACTGGTGCTGCTGCTGTTGAGAGGGGTAAGAGGAAGGATGTTGCTGCTGGTGTGGCTGGTGAGGCTGCTCTCGCCTCCAAGATTGTCCCTGCTGATAGGGACGAGGAACGTAGGATGACTGCTGCTGTGACTGGTAGACTAGGGGCTGCTGCTGCTGGTGATCTCTCTGCTGGCTGTACTGGCCTCCCTGACCAGATGGTTGCTGCTGGGGCTGGGCACCTCCGTTCCCCCACCTGAATCCGGGATGGTCTCGTCGGATCCCAGGCTGAGGACGGTCATACCAAATCCCGTTGACATCCATCAACGGCTCTGCATCGTACTGGGATGGCGGGAGTACTGCCAGAGGCTGATCCGGCTGGTATACCACCATCTGCATGTCTGGAGATGGAGGTGACTTGTAGGTGGGCTGCAGCTGCTGGTACGGCTCCGCCTGTACAAGGTGAACCTGTCTAGGCTGCTGGTGTGAGCTGGAGCGCTGGGACGAGCTGCTGCTGCCGCCGGTATCGCCTCGCGACTGAAGATGGGGCTGGGAAGCCGTCTGTGCCTCCTGGAGACACATGAGCTGGGTCTTCATGTCGCTCAGAGTCTGTGCCATCTGCTCCATCTGAGTGATGCCCTGGCACTACTTATTCTCGATCAGCTCCATCCGATCCAACTTCTCACTGATAATACCCATATCCGCAGCAGACGACTCTGCCTGTGCTACTGCTACTGCGGATGAACTGGATGGACCGGCATCAACCTGTGCTATCCTCTGGTACTGCACGGGTCCTGGCTGCTGCTGGGGTCTACCCTGAGTGTACAACCTGGTCTGGGACATAACCATGTAGTTCTCGACCATCTCCTCGTAGATGGCCCAGACCTGGTCGTGATCCTTGGCGAAATACGACCCGCCACAAGAAGCGTTCACCAAGCCCTGGAGCTCTGGTGTCAGCCCGTTGAAAAAAGCTCTGCACAAGGTTGGGCTTCGAAATGTCGTGGTGCGGGCATCGATCAGTCAGCTCACGGAACCTCTCCCATGCCTCATGGAATTGCTCGTTGGGAAGCATGGAGAAGTTGCTGATGAGGGCTCTTGCTGCATTGGTCTGCCCGAGTGGATAGTACTTGTTCAAGTACTCAGTGCGGAGCTGCTCCCATGTGTAAAAAGACTTCCCCAAGTGCTTCAGCCAGGTGGCTGCTCTGTAGGCCAAGGAAAAGGGGAAGGCAATCATCTGAATCGTATCCTGGTCCACCTGACGATCGTGGACAGTACTGCAGATCATGAGAAACTCCTGGAGGTAGAGATGGGGCTCCTCAGTAGCGAGTCCGTGGAAGCGGGGGAGTAACTGCAAGGTGTTCGGGGGGAACTTGAAGTCCCCCACGATAGTTGGAAGTACAACCCAATGGTGCGTCAACGTCGATCCGGGGTTGTGCAACTCCCGCATCGGTCTCGGTGGTCCTCCTGCCGCGGCTGCGACGGCTGCTGCCGCTACGGCGGCTGCTACGGCTGCTGTTGCGGCTGCTGCATCTGCATCCTCTGGGATCCTTGGTCACTCTCTGCGCTCCTCGCGCTCGGCTCTCATCTGCTCCAACTCTCTCCTCATGTCGAGCATGAATGCTCCCTTATCCCTCAACTGCTGCTGAACGGTCTCTAAGGAGGCGATCAGGGTGGAGTTGATCGCACCCTGGTCCAACACAAAGTGATCAGTTTGTGGACCTCGGGAACGATCCTCGGAACTGCCGGCCATGGCGTCTGCAAAATCAAATGAGCCAAACTCAGGTGCTGACAAATCTGCTAATCTCTCCTCTGGCTCATGTCTCTCAGAACCGAAAGAAAGGGGGTCGAGGGGGAACAGGGCGGAGTCATACTCGGGCTCGGAGAGCTGGTCCCGGCTCTCGCGGGCCAACCTAGATGAATGGGTAGACGTGCCCGAAAGCGGTGCAGCCAGAGGCTGCCTAAGAGAGCGTCTACCCATCATCGTGATCTGACGAGTAAGGCGGATGAGATCTGGAGAAACTATGATCGACAACCAAACCCTCTGTTCACCAACGCAACGCGAGCTGAAGACCGTAAAGGCTCGGTCAAATTATCTTGTCAAATATTATTAGGTGAACAAACAATCTATCAGAGCGCTTACGTGACCTGTTGGGATACCCGATGCTACCCCAACCGACTGGCCTGCACGGAAAAGTCGGTAATCAGTCGGGAATAGCACCGGAGGGCTCTACCTAGTGTGTGGGTCACTCTCTCGCGCAATCAAACCATACAATGAGGGGGTTGCTCTCCCCAAGACAAAAAGTTTTTAAGTCAAGTGTCTTTTAGGGTCAATAACTTAAACAGTCCCAATTTTATGGTTTTTCTTTTTAGTCTTTTTCAATAAAAGCAAAAGGCCTAACGAATTTTTTGGTTCTCCTGGTTATTTAGTCAAAAACAAGGGGGAGAAGACAAAAAAGCCGATGCGCGATAAAATTAATGATGCATGCAAAGATAGAAATGCGTACCTTCCTCCAGCACTCTACATGCAAGTGATCCGTGCAGAAATGTAAAGATAGAAAATAAACTACCTATATGGTGCAGCGGTGAAAACCGAGTCCTAAACAGGCAATTCTACTCGAAGAACCGTCTAACTGGTCACCGATCCTTCAAGCCAAAGGTCCGGTCTCGGTCTACCCCTCCTCCTCCCGACACATCGGGTTCAGGAGCAGCGCTTGGCAGGGCAGGCTACGACACGTAGGCTACGAAGGGGATGAGTCAGTTATTTTAATTAATCAATTATTAGTAGGTCCAATTAATTGCACTATAGGAACAAGCAAGCAATTAGGTGTGGGGATCCTACTAATTACGGCACAGTCAAGCAGAAAATCCTAAGTCTAGGGGCTCGATAAAAACCGTGTAAAACCGTCAAAGGCAGCAAGAAAACCAAAACCGCGAAAAAGCCGCGAAAAATCTAACTAGCTACTGGGTCCCCCGAGCACACCGGTGCTCGGCGAACAGACCCGAGAAAGAAGTCCAAAGTCTCTGAGTGTCCCTGTATTATTACAATAATAATCAAATGAATAATAATAAAAAAATCTAAGCTAATCCTACTCTAATCCTCGCCCGCTCGTCTACTCTCTCACGCTCTCCTGCGGCTCCGTGCAGAAGAGAGCCGCCTCCAAGTTCCTCGGTTGCGTTGGCTTCTCGAAATCAGCCACCTCGGTCCTCGGGCCCTCGCAAGAAAGGAGACAAGTGGTCAGTCCAACAAAAATAATCAAAAAATAATAAGAAAATAAAAGAAAGGGTATATGTGCAAAAATGCAAAATAAAATAAACACTCAAAATAAAGCAAAAACAAAAATAAAAGAAAATAAAATAAGACAAAATAAAGCAAAAATAAAATAAAAACAAAAAGCCGCGAAAAGCCGCGGACTCTGAAAGAGTCGCGGAAAGCCACGAAAAAGAAAATGAAAGTAAAAAAGAAACTACTAAGCCGTGCTCCCCGACAACGGCGCCATTCTGATGACACAAAAATGCGAGCGAGCAAGGTAATCAGGTATATCTAAAATGGTCGTTGCGTCCTCAATCGCCCGGGTGTGTCAATCCAGAAAAAGAGACCACCAATAAAAGATAAAATCAACTCGAAATCAATAGCGGTCTTGCTATTTTATTAACCTGGTATAGCGACCAGGGTCGAACTCAGGGAGCACGTAATGGCCTCGCGGCCTATGAAGTAGTCAAACAGAAAATAAAAGAAAAGAAACAGGTATTTTTAGTGGATTTTAATTCTTTTTATATTTTTTTGGATTTTTAATTAATTAAGATACTAAAGAAAGCAAGAACACAAGGCAATTCAATTATTTATTTAATGCACTAAAAATCAACCAAAAATTCAAATAGAAATGTTTTTGTGTATTTTATGATTTTTACTATTTTTAGTGAATTTTTGAGATTTTTCTGATTTTTATTTCATTTTCTGAAAATAAAAAAAAGTAAGAAAAGGGAGGTTCTGTCTAGCCGAGCTTGAGAGACCTAGATAAAATATCTATAAATCCCCAATAAGCTTGGACGTAATTTTCCTGTATGGAGAAAGAAACAAGGAAAATTTGGGCACCTTAATTATTATTTTTGGGTTTTTAGATTATTTATTATAATTTTTATGCGTTTTTAGGTGTTTTGTGAATTTTTATGAGTTTTATGTAATGAAAATAAGCCAAATTGGCTAGAAAATAAAACAAGACAAAACAAATAGTAGCTAATTTTTTTGTAATTTTTAGATAGGTTTTAATATTTTTTTGTGATTTTTAAAGTCAAACAGTATCGAAAATGGAGGTTTTTGAATTTTTAAAAATATCAAATCACAACAAAATTGTCTCCAAAAATTCCGGAAAATTTTACACTATGGCAAGAGCCATGTATCCAATTTTCATAGGATTCGGAGTTAATTTGCTATTTTATTCAAAAATAACGAGTGGGTACTGTGCACAGGGATCTGAGTGCAAATACCAAGAGTTCTGGGGGGTCTGGTGCAAAATACCCAGGAAAACACGTACGCAGCACGTGCCTGAGGCACTCAGGGACTTATCTGTAAGGAAAACTATGTCCTAGGACTATTTGTTAACAGGTACCAGAAGTCCGGGACATGTTTGTAATTTACCCACTAATACACGCACATGCACAATTAATTCATGCACAGGGGTATAAAAGCAATTATCCAAAAGTTTTAATTCATTTCAGAACCAACCAGAACTACAGGGCTAGTAATGCAAAATACCCAACAAAGCATGTGTCGATGCACGTGCTACACCATACACAGGGGCATATAAGCAAATAAAATAAAGCACAGGGTCCTCAATGCAATTGTACCAAAAATAAAACAACTATCTAACTTATTTACAGGACTAATTGCTAAATAAAATAAAAGGCAGGGCCTAAGGGTAAATTACCCTTTATTAATGAAGCCGTTGGATGGGCGCCACGTGGTAGATGGACGGCTGAGATGCAGGTGGCGCCCAACGAAAGAAGCCCTCGGGTGGATCGGACGGTCGGGGCTTTGCCACGTGCTGGATCTGACGGTGAAGACGCGTCGCGGCTAAGCCTCGCTGGATCAACGGTGGAGATCGACCCCCGAAGGATCTGGCGGTCAGGGACACTCCTCAAATGGACGGGCACGATCAAGTCTGGAGCGCGGGGGCGATCGGACGGCTGAGGAGGATGCTGGACGAACTGGGCGCCGACGAACTTCGCCGGGCTCGTGGCGGCGCTGGTGTCCTCCTGGAAGCTCGTTGAAGATTGGAGAAGGTGCGTGGGAGGCTTCTGCGTCGAGTGGTGACCTCCGATGACCCAACCGAGCCCTGGAGAGCTCCGGCAAGGTCGGTGGAGGTGGAGCTACTGGACCGAATGGTCCAAGCCCTTAGATGGGCTTGGATGAACCTGCAAAGTGCACCAGAAAGCTCGCGGGTCGAGGGAAAACTGTCTCGACCCCGTTAGGCGTGGTGAAAGTGGTCGGGGAGTCGGTGCGGCGAGCTCCGGCGAAGGGGTGGACGGAGGAGCTCGAACCCCAGCTCCTGTGCGAGCTGGGTTGAATGGCAGTGCGGAGAATGTGCGCGGGAGGAAGGCGGAGGCGATGGTAGATTCCGATGGTCGAACGAAATAGTGGGATGGTCGGAATCAGCGAAAAACGACGGCGGCGTGAATTGGGGGTAATCGGAAATTAACGAAAAGGAAAGGGAAATGGGTCTACCTGGTTGGAGGAATCGACTGGGAAGGAGCTTGTGCAGCTCTTGGTCCTTGCCTCGAGGAGCGTCGACCTCCGAGGCTCGAGCTCCTGCTCTGGGCGGAGCACGGCGGAGCACACCGCCGGATCAGTGGTTCCCTGCCCCTCTCCTCGCTGCGACAGCACCTGGAGCAAGCTGTCACTCTCACTCGAGCACTGGAGGTCACTGGTAGTGGAGCAAATGAGACAAAGATAGAAGAAAAGGGTGGCGGAGCTCGAGCTTTATACGGTGGAAGGTCCGGGAAGATGTGAGCGGGTAGGGCAATGGAATGCGCGGATCCCGAGGCGGGGCTCCGGCGAGGGTGTCGGATGTGCTGGGATCGACACGGACCCGGGGTTTAGGAGAATGGTGATCGGGTTTAGGCGCAATAATCGGGAGAAATCGGGTCACCCGCCTAAAACCCGTGAAAGGTGGTCCTGGGGGGGAGTTGACCGGGCGGTCAACAACCCCCTGGACCAATGGGAAGAGGCCATTTGGAAAAGATTTGTAAAATCATTAATAAATAGTAAATGGCCGGCTTATTTTTGTTTTAATTTTCTCTATTTTTTAGTGATTTTTAATTAATTTTTCAAAGTAAAAATAAGGTATTTACATTATATAGCTATATATAGGTATTTTTACAATATAAGCTTTTTAATTTTGATTTTTAATTAGTTATTTTTATACATTTTATTCCCATTTTATATTTTATTTATTTATATCATAAAATAAGGAATAAAAAGATATTTTTATTTTATTTTTATTATTTATATACATAGGTGAAATAAATAGATATGTACATATATATACATGGTATATTTACAAAGTATTTTTGGATTTTTAATTTTGTTCTTTTTATTTTTTTTTGTTTTAATTGTTTTTATTTTATTTATTTACACCATATCATATAGAATATTTACAAAATTTTTAGAAATTATTTTTATTTATTTATAAGGCTAAATAAATATAAGATAAATGGACTATATACATGGTGACTATGTACATAAGTGATGTTTTTGTTTTCTTTTAAATTTTACTATTTTTATCTTGATTTTATATTTATAAATATATACAAGTATTTTAAAGCCTATTTTAGTCTATTTTTGGGAGGAAAATATTTTTATTTTATTTGCATATATATATATACACACATGAGCCCCTATCTCCCTCTACTTTGGCTTTTATGCGGTCAGGCCCATGCTGAGCCCTCCCTTGGGTTAGGTTGCTCAATATTTATTCTAAATATTTCCATCTTTTTCTTTTTGATCTTTATTCTTTTATTTTTGCACAAAAACATGCTAATTATTACTTTTTACACAATGCATGCTTTTGGTAATTATTTATATTTACAACTATATACATGAATTTGCAAAGGTTTTTGTAGCTAAAATATAAGAATAAAGAGTAATGAATGAGTATTCATCACTACTCATGACCCAGCTTTATTACCACAATCTCCATTAGGGATGCAAATGGACGAATATGGATATAGGTATTACCATGTAATTATCCATTTTTAAATACGAATACGGATGCAGATATATATTACATATATGAAAAATATGTTACCATATTATTAAAAAATTGATACGAATGTAAAATGGATACTGTCGCATTAAAATAATATTGGAAATGTTATATAAGTTAGCTAACATATACATGTATTTGATGGAAGCCTTGCCGTGTGAAAACATGAGGCGGGGTAGTCTGCGATGTTTGAGTTGGTTCGTGGTGTGGCGATGGTCGCTCCAAGTGGGCCTTTTTGGCAGAAGTGGTGTTGGGGGGGCTCGCTTGCCGGTGGTGTTGTACGAGCGTGGTCTTTTGATGGGTAGAACAGATGACCCCTTGATCGTGGTCACATAAAATATCTCATCATTGCTAGGGAGGGGTTTCAAGGGTGATGTCGTCGGGCTCTCGTCGGGGGTGGTCCTCGCGCGGGGTCTGTCGTCGAGTGAGATTGGTGCAGTCCTAGCTAGAAGTGGTGGCTTGAGATCGTCGTGGAGGCAGCCACGTTTCGTTGATGGGAAATTGTCTTCAGCATGCTTTGTTCTCCATTTGCGGGGGTACCTCTCCTTACAAGTTTGGAAGGAAGGTTGAGGGAACTTTTTGCGGGTGTCGGTGAGAAGCAGAAAAATCAGATTCGTTAAAATAAGCTGACAAATCAGCTTCACTTATTGTTGAGGCGACAACTCAGATCTCTCTGTTGTTTCAACAATTAACCCACACAAATAATCAAGCAATTAAGAAGAAGAGTTAAAATTTATTATACCCTACTAAAGATGTATAGTGACAAGCAAGTAGGGATCGAAAACAAGAAGCAATGGAGTAGAGCAGACAAGATAGAAAAAATTAAAGCACAATGTGTCTCTCAACACTTAGCCAAAATGCGATTTTTGTCGATTTTTAATTTTGTATTTTTTAAAATTTTTATTTTTTTATTTTATATTTTTACATTTTATTTTTAATTTTATATGTTTATATTTTCTTTTTATATTTTTTATACTTTGTATTTTTCTTTTCCTTTAAATGTATAATATAGGATATAGAAGAATGAGGGCAGGGAGCCTACACCCAGTGGTGTAGGAAACTCCCTGCACCCACCCTATTTTCGCATTATTTTTTTACTTTTTTTGAATTAAAAGTTTGGGGGATTTACTTAATATGTTGAGGGGAATAAGTGTTTCAAATTTCATGTAAAATAAACATTCCTAACATGTTCATCTAAAAGGGGTCATTTCAGCAATCCTGAGACCATTAAAATTTGGTAGATTTGATGGAGATGATAGAAGTGTCGAATTAAGTTGAATTTGGAATGACAACATGGTGATACATGGTGATCAAAATTTCCAGAGGTTTCATTTCAAAAAAATCAAAAAACAATGAAAAATTAGGCCGGGTGTAGGGAATTTCCTGCACCCGCCGGTGTAGGGTCCTTTTTCCCTAGAAGAATATATATAAACAATGCTCGATAATATATATATATATATAACTAAAAATAATAAAAAATACATAATTAAATATTTTTGGATTTTATATAATTTTCTATTATTTTTGTGATTTTTATTGAATTTCGCTAATATATATTTTTAAAGTAAAAAAATACCCTAAAACATGAATAAATTAATAGATCGAAATAAAATTGGGGATGAAAAATACAAAACAATATCAAAATTTCTCCAAATTAATTTTAATATAAAGATAACAATACATAGACCATTATAAAATAGTAAAAAATATTTTTTGATTTTTTTAGGAATTTTATAAATTTTTAAGGTTTTTAATTTTTAAGAGTTCCATATTTCTATTTTTAGTGATCTTTGGTCTAAATATTACAAACGCAAATAAACAAAATATATTTTTTGGGAGATTTTTCAAAATGATGTTATATTTTTTTGGAATTTTTTAAGTCAAATAAGGGATTTTGTGCTCTTTTTGATTTTTCATAAATAATACAAGTCTAAAATGCAAAAATAAATACATGGCATGAAAATACAAGCATCTAGGAACTTAATGCTATTTTTTTGGGAATTTTTGGAGCGTAATTGATATTTTAAATAAATAGAGGAAATAAAAAGAAATTATATTCTATGAAGGACATAATTGTAAATAAAATAAAAGATGAGAGTCTCTCTGCAATTTTAATAAAATATTAATACTGGAATGAATAGTTTAAGGGTTGAATATAAATACAATTAATTCCCAAGGCTTCCGTGCAAAATGCGCACCTAACATGGATGGCCACGTGAGATGTGCTAGAAAAGGTCCATATAACAAATATAATGATGTTCAAGGTCTATTTGTAAATTTACCAAAATATTTTGAATGTTGAATTTGAATTACAAGACCAAAAAGTAAATGACAAAAACTAGGGTTCAAGCATGCAAATTACCCAAATATAGGCATTGATCGGACGGTGTAGCGTGGATCACTTGTCACATTTCGCACTCGGGTGCAGCGATGATGCTTTAGATCATCTGGAGATGATCGACAGCTTTGACTCGAAGTGATCCGAAGGTAGTTGTGCTTCTCAAAGAACCTCCCGTGATCGGATGGCTCGCAGACTTACTGGATGAACCGATGAAGAACACGGGTTGGATGAGCTTCAATCGACCGAATCCTCAAGCTCCGACCTTCTCCCGCGCAGCTGAGGTACTCCGAAGGATGTTGGCAGTGTTCCGCAGCGAGGGAAGGACTCAGAATAGAGCGAGGAGATCCGGTAAGACATGGTGGAGGGTTTCTCATGGATCGATGAGGCTCGAGAAGCCTCGTGTCTTAGTCTTTCCTGTAGGAGATAGTTAACGAGCAAAAATCAAAGCTCTAGGGAGCTTCATGTGTCAAAGATGAAGCGGAGGGGGGCTCGGGCGGTGTCCTCTGATGAGCGGGGAGAGGGTGGATCTGATCTCTGGATCCGAACAAGATCAAGGTGGTCGAAGGTGTACGGGGCGTAAACGGGATGAAGAGAAAGGTGATAGGGGTGATCGGCGAGGTGGGGTATGATTGGGTTGGTCGGAGATAGGTGGCAGAGCTAGATCTCCGCCGTTGGAAGAAATTTGAGAAACATAATGAAGCAGATCGAAGCTTACAAAATTCACACTATGCCTAAACTACTGCGAACCCAAGGAATGAAAACAACTAACGAGATCGAAGCTTACCATCGAAACATGACCGGAAGCAGGAACTCCGGTGAGGTTGGCGGCGAGCAGCGGACCGGTCTCGATTTGATGACTAAATACCTCGCTGAAGTATCGAGATGATTCCTGCTATCACCACAGATGGTACTCCGATCTTAGACTTAGGTTTTGAGGGCAGAAGATGGATCGATCCACGAAGGAAACTCGAGACTACCATATATGGGGGGCAACTTTCGACGAGGAAGATTTTGAATCCTTGGACCGAAGCCCAAGGAATCAAGTGTGCGTGTAAGCTAATAGATCGAGGTTTGAAAGTCTAACAGACGTCGAGCTCAGTAAATGCAAGGATCTGGTGCAAAAAAATTGAGAACCTCAGGGTCAAACGAGGTTCTAACACGACCTAACGCCTCAGTCATAGAGTTGACCGAGGTCAACTGGGGGTAAAAACTGGTTGGTCCACGTGGACTAATCAAAAAAGCATATTAGAAAATATTTTAAAATCGATAATAAATAAGAAATGATGTTATTAATTTTAAGTTATAAAATAAAAAAATATTTATTATTTTTTTATATTATTTTATTATGATTTTTATTTATTTTTAGAGGTTCTTTTATTTACAAGTCAATTTTTAGTATTCAATTATAGATATATTCATCTATGTTTTAGAGTCTTTTATTTTTATTTTATAGTTTTGATATTATAATTTTCTTTTCTTATTTTATATATTTCTAAAATATTTTGACCATTGAATATATTTTAATATATTTTTATATTTTTTATTTTTATATTTTTTATATTTTTATATTTTTATATTTTACACTTAAATAAATAGGTATATTAAATATATATGTTTAAGTATAGGCATTTCATCTATGTATTTTATATAAACATTTTATTTTAGTGTTTCGTTTATGATTTTATTTTAGTTTTAGTATGTACATATAATATAAATAATATTTACAAAATTATAAAAAAAAGTATACAAATAACAAATAATAAATAAAATGAATATTTTAATCTAGTATATTATACAATAAAGGTGCAAAACCTATCTTCTTGCCCTACGACGGGGGCGGAGCTGCGAAGGGTAGACAGGGCTCGCTAGTGAAGATGGAGGTCGTTCCTCTTGAGGTTGGCAGAACAAAGTGACGTTGAAGTGGAGTTGCAGCCGTGGTCGAAGGCGAGTGGGTCGGTTGACACACGACCGACTGTTGTGGATAGGCGAGGCAGAGCACTGGTTGGAGGTGGGGTTTCGGTCTAGGAGGAGTAATCTCCAAGGCTAAGGCTGGAGTCAATGGTGATGTGGTGAAGCTGGAGTGGGCTTGAAATTGGTGGCTCAACAACGGATTGCTGGAGCGAGCAACGAGCGTCGGGAGGCTCGATGCAGCTGAGAAGTCGATGTCGAGGGCCTGGAAGTGGTTGACGATGGTGCGACAAAGGAATGTGATGGTTGAATGGATGTGGTGGAATCGAGAGGATTGAAGTGCGGTGGATATCATCTCACGGCTAAAGGTAAGCGATGATGATGGAGTAGGCAACGGATGGTGGGGAAAAAGAAGATGAGAAGGGCAGAGAATAAGGGGGAGTACCTACAGGCACAAGGTCCACGGCACAAAGACCGGAACAAGGGCAGGCTTTGAGGAAGACTTGCAATGGTCGGGGCGACCGGATCGCGCCATGCTCGAGGGAGAGGTCGTTGGAGGCACTATCACATCTCCGGTTGGGAGCTTCTCCTCTTGCTAGGTGTATCGGTGAATGAGATCGGAGATGACTGATGTCGAAGGTTAAATAGGGTCTAGAAGGTGGTGGTGCATGGGGGAAGATTGGGAAGGGGATCCATGATTGATGCAAATGATCGGAGATGACTGCGGTGAGGGAGCAAATTAGGAATGGTGATTGGGAAGGAGAGTACCACACTTATTGATTAGGAAATAGAGATATGACAAGGGTTTCGATTGGGTTAGCGATTCAACGGTGGTCGTGGCGTCAGATATGGAAGGGGGTCGGGTAGAGAATGTGGGTGGTGGTTGAGAATGGAAAGACGAATCAAAGAGGAGATCAAGAGAGATGTGTTATGTTGATCTAATTGGGAACCAGAGGCAAGGAGGTAGCAATCTTCGTGGTGGAGGCGGCGAGGCCAGAAGAAGGAAGGGAGGCAGATAAGATCGGAGGAAGGAGAAGCATAGGGGTCGTCCGATCGGTCGAGATCGAACGACTGAATGCTTGCCACGTGGCAGCCATTTAATTTTTTTAATTTTTGTTTTACTATTTTTTAATAAATAACGAAATATAAATGTCAAAAATGAGTGACATGTGGCGGCTCTAGAAACTGCCATGTGTTAGCTTCAAAAAATTCAAAAAAGAAAAGAAAAATCGAAAAGAAATAGCAAACGACCTCGGATTGAAAAATATTCTTTACAAAAGTTGCTCGTCTCAATGAGATCTACAACTTTCATTTAAAATAAAAACTAAAATAGGTCATTTGCACAAAGTGATATTTTTGATGGTTCTCTATATACATAGAAAACCTTGATTTTTGGATTTGAATTTTTTCTTTTAAATAAAATAAAAGTCGGAAAAAATATATTAAAATCAAAGATAAATATTTACACATTAATATAAATTTTTTGTATTTTATTAATTAAGAGAATAAAGAAAAAATAAAGTACGAAAATTGGATTTTTTTACAGATTGTTAGTAAACACTCAGACTCTGTCAATTTCTTCGATTTTAGTTTTATTTTAGGTTTGGATTTTGCACATTTTAACAAAACTTTTGTCAAAGAAAATAAATGAAAAGGAAATAAAATAAAAAGAGTCAAATATATACATAAAAGATTGGTCAAAATATGGTAAAATACATAATGTACAAAAGAGGCCCAAAACCCAACTTTCACATGTGAGCTCCGATTCTTTGAACTTGATCTTGTTTTGAAGATAATTTAATGCACATTAGTTCAAAAGTGAGTAGGATCAAATCGGACACTGTATGAGGAAGATATCGCAATTTTAGTCCGATCATCTTGGAAATAGGGTTTGGGTTTCCGATCCACTTATTTGTGTTAGTGATTTTTTGTATTGTTTATTCATGTTAGTGATATGTACATAATGGAGGTGGTTTCAGATGATTTGGAGTTAGCATGCTTTAATTAAAAATTGGGGAAGTTAGCTAGTTTACAGTTTGAATGGGTTGGCGATTTTGGCTTCTTTTTTTATGCAATTATGCATGATAAAATGCAATTATTAATTATATATGTATGAATGTTAATAATGCAAGATAATTGATAAAATACATATGAATTTTGGGAAATTGAGCTTAGTTAATCTCTTTTAGAGTGATGAATTCATCAATGGTGTTGTTAGACGATGCTTTATGCCATATTCTTTGGTCTGCTTCTTGACCTCTTTGTTTATGAAATGGCTCCCCCATCAGAAATGATAATCTTGGGTTACTGAACTGAGAAATACTGTTGTCTTTCAGGAAGCGACAGACTGTATGGTTGTCTGCAGTTTGGGAGGGGATTGCCTCCACCCATCTACTAACATAGTCGACGGAGAGTAGGATGTATTCAAAACCCTAGATGTTAAAGAATGGCCCCATGAAGTCAATGCCCCAAGCATCGAAGATGTCGAATATCTGAATATATTTCAGAGGCATTGTGTCACTGTTGAAGAGGATTTTGCGAGGGTCTAGAAATCTCATAAGACGAGAGATCCAGTCGATGTGGTGACCGCTCATGAAACCTAACTTCAAACCACAAATAACCCGCAATTAAATCAAAGCAATGAAAGTAAAGTGTGGAGTTAAACTTTATTATAACTCTACAACAAATATGTGTATATGTGCAAGTATGTGTAGAGGTCGAACACAGGGAGCAGAATGGATAGACAGGGCAATGAAGTGCAAAATTGAGTTGTGCTTCTTGTTGTCTATTTTTTATTATTTTTGTAGGGTTTTAATTATTTATATGTATATTATCTTTTTATTCTTATAATTTGATATTTTGTTTTCAATTTTATATTTTTTATATCCTTTTAATTTTCAGATTTTTAATTTTTTTCTTTTAGTAATATAGGAATATAATAGGCTATATATACAATATAGAGTAAAGTAATTATAGATACTAATATAAAATATTCAAAATAGAGAAAATAAAATGTTTTCGGGTTTTAAATATATTTCTACAATTGTTGTAATTTTTAGGAAATTTTTCTAATTTTTATGGATTTTTAAAGTAAAAAATACACAAAATCAGGGATTGAATAATAGGCTGAAATTGAAATGGAAATTAAAAATAGAAAATAATACCCAAAATTTCCCAAATTAATTTTAATTTATAAATAATAATATCAAGAAAATTATAAAATTGAAAACACTATTTGGGGGTTTTAAGATTTTTTTAGATTTTTATAAATGTTTTTTGTATTTTTCAATTTTTAAGGGTTTTATTTTTCTAATTTTAGGGTTTTTGGGTTCTGGAGTTAGAAAATAAATAGATAAACAAAATATATTTTTTGGGAATTATTCAAGACATTTTTATATTTTTTGATATTTTATAAGTCAAATTGGGAATATTTTCTCTATTTTTATTTTAAATAAATAACAATACATGATAAAATACCTTAATAAAATACGTGTGATAGATAATAATATAAGGTATTTATCCTGAATTTCTATGAATCTTTAGAGCAAGGGATTTATTTTTAATGAAAGAAACTCTTCAAAAAGAAAATGCAACCTAGCAGCGGCCTATTTGCAATTAGCTGAAAGTTTTAGCTCCAAACAATAACCCTAAAGCAAAATCCACAGGCTAAATGCATAAATTTTCCAAAAAAAGTAAAATATTTCGCACATGGCAAGGGTATAATTGTAATTATCAAAATATATGAGGGCCAAGTTGCAATTTATCCACAAATATAACTCAATATATGTGATTTTAAGGACTGGATGTTAATACAAAAAACCGTGAGGGTCCCTCCGCAAAATACCCACACCTTACGTGTACATGCACGTGAGGTGACGTGATGAGGGACCTATGAGTAATAAAAGTAAAGCTAGGGGTCTGACAGTAAATATTACAAATTATATTGCACTTCAGTTGAAAGTTTTTAGACTAAATATTAAATGCGTGAAATAAACAAAAAGCGGAAGGGTGGCAGTGCAAAATACCCAACACAAGGCGCGAATCCAATGGTGTCTCTTCCCTCTTGCCACGCGTCAACACAGTAGCACCCAATGACGCTTCACGAACGTTCGTCTGGGATTAGATCTCAGACCTCAATCTGATAGCTCTGCGTGGCTTGATCTGACGGTGGTTGTTCAAACTGATGCAGTGTTCTTCATCAAACGGTTCTGGAACAAGGAGAATGAATAGATGAAGAACTCGTCCCTGGAAGACTTGATCGGCAAAATCTCCTTGATCCAGGCCTCTCCTTCGCTGCAGATGGGATCCGTACGCTCCTGACCTGATTCTGTGTCGAATGATGGTCTCCAGGTTGCGCAAGGTGTCATGTGAGGCAAGGTAGAGCGGCTCGCCTTGGGGACACTCCTGCAAATCGATGGGGATCGAAGAGACACCCTTTGGAGAGCGTCAGAAGGGGGAATGAGCGAGCGAAAAAGTCGAGCATTGCCCTCTGGCGGACAGTGAAGAAAGGAGGGACAGGAGCTCCTTCTGGGCAAGGACAAGATGAATGAAAGCAGGAAAATGTTGGAGGACAACGAGGAACGAAGATGAGGTAGAAACGGGTCGTAATAGGGTATGTGGCACGGTGGATGAATTTGCCAGAGCTAGACTCCGACGAACTACGAATAGGCTAGATTAGGTTAAGGCGAATGATTAGGACTAAAACTAAATACATAAAACGGAAATATGACCTAGAATCTACCGAAAAATGGTAAGAAAAATACCTCACGCAACTGGGGCTGCAAGGTGGTACCTCACGGCGGCGATGCACGTTGGAGATGGGTGGAATGAACCTTTGGCCTCGCCTGACTCCGCTTCAGATGGCTGGAGAATCCCCTGTCACGGGCTTGGATCCATAGCACAAGAGAGGGTGGCCAAACTTGGTCAAAGGTGATTCAAAATGAAGCGGAAGGTGATGGGGTCCTTTGTACAGGCAGACAAGGGGCGCACGGGGGGAGGGGGGGTTAAAGAACGAGGTGTATTGGTCGCGTCAGTGATCCATAGCTCGAGGAATCACTGGCGCGTGATGGAGGGATGATTGATGAATGTAAGTGCAGAAAGAATCCAACCCTATCGATGGCTACATCAATCGGGGAATAGGGGTGAAGAACGGTCAAAACCTAGGTCTGGCACGCTACAGGACGAGGGGCAAGCAGTTGACCCAAGTCAACTCGCGCCTCAACCTGGTTGGTTCACGTGGACCAACCAGGAAAAATCATCCTAAAATTATTTAGAAATTAAATAATAAATAGTAAATAATTTTATTAAATTAAATTTATAAAGTAAAGGTTGTTTCTTATTTTCTGTAGTATTCTATTATTATTTTTATGAATTCTATGTTTATTGTTAGGGTTATTTATAGGTATATTTATCTATGTTTTGAGTCTTTTATTTTTGTTTTATATTTTTATTTTTTATTATTTATTTTATTATTTTATATATTTATAACATAATTTTTTATATACATAAATATATTTTTAATAAATTTGTGATGTAATATTTACACTTAAATAAATATAGGTGTATATTATATGGGGTTGATGGGGCTGCCCCCTGGGGGCAGCCAACATGGCTGCTCCGCCCCATTTTTTTGTGCATTTTTTTTATTTTTTTTGAAAACTATCGTCATAAATATTCATCCCTATATCCTTCCTACATGACATTCGAATTTCGTCAGAAACAGAGACTCCTACGGCCTCCATCCAGACAGGGACGATTTAAAAAATCCTGCGACTGTTAAAAAAATGACGTCTAAATGGAGGCCGTAGCAGTCTCTATTTCTGACAAAATTCGAATGGCATATAGGAGGGATATAGGGATGAATATACATGGTGATATTTTTCCAAAAAAATAAAAAAAATTGCGAAAAATGGGATGGGGGCAGCCATGTTGGCTGCCCCTAGGGGGCAGCCCCATTTTTCCCATATTATATAGGTATATATATTTTATATTCATCTATATATTTAGTATACATATTTTATTTTAATGATTTTTTGGTTTTAATGTGTTTCAAATATGTTCATATATTATAAATAATATTTAAAAAATAATAAATAAAATGATTATTTTATTCAGGTATATTGTATAATAGGGGTCCAAAATCTAACTTTCACACATTAACTCGAAAAAATATGAAACCACCTTCATTAAATAGCTTATTAAAAGTATATATAATTAAATGTGATTTTGACACGTTTTGAATTTTTATTTGGGAGATATGGGTCTGAAAAGTTGGGATTTTGGCTTTTTATTTAGAGTATAAAAAGTACATTATATATTATTTTTATATGAAATTAATTTTATATTTTTATTTATATTATTATAATAACTTTCATGTACAAAATTTCTTTATTTGAAGTATAAAAAGTAGAAAATAAAATAGGTCCCAAAAATGAATAAATGATAAATTAAGAATGGGATTTTTAATGTGGTGTTGGCCCTTATCTCCCCCTACTTCATTCCTTATTGACTCGATCATCAAGATGCCTAGGTCTCGAGGTTTAGGGACATAAAATACCTTTAACATTTTATTCTTTTTTTCTTTTCTTTGTTCTATAATTTTGGTATTAAAAATAGTACTTTCAACATTATAAAGGGAATAAAGAATGAATGCTAATTTGTACAAAATAAGGGTATTTACATGCATTAGCTAGGGTTTTTAAGGCCAAAATGATAGAATAAAGGTAATGAAATAGGTATTCATCAGTCACGCATGTTGATGTTTCTGGCCATTCACTAACAGTCAGTACATTTCTTCACATAATCATATGCATCCTTGAATAAAGTTGGCCACTGAAGGCCACATTGAAGCACTTTCAATGTCATACTCTTTCTATAATGGTTTCCACCGACTTCAAGCTTGTAACAGTGGTCTAGGACACCCATAATCTCCTCATGAGGTATACACCTCCTCCAAATGCAATTTGCACCCTCTCTGAATAGATGTGGATCCTCCCACTCGTAGAAGTGAATGTCTGCCAAGAATTTATCAATCTTGATCTTAGGCCAATCTGGCGGAGTTTTCTTGGAGACAAGATAATTCACAATATCTACGTACCAGGGGAGAGAGGACATGGATAAGATTTCCTCAAAGGTCTTTGTGATTGGAATGGAATTCTTCCTAGGAGGCTCTGCATCAATTATCCTGGAAAGATGATCTGCCACCGTATTCTTGATGTCTGGTTTGTCACAAATTTCGAAGTCAAATTCTTGGAGTAGAAGAATCCAACGAATCAGACGAGGTTCAGCATCTTTCTTACTCTGTAAATACTTGATGGTAGAGTGGTCAGTGTAAATGATAACCCTTGTTCTGAGGATATGTGATATGAACTTCTCCAAAGCAAACACTACAGGTAGCAACTCTTTCTCTATTATTGGTGAATCTCTCAAGCATCACAGCAGCCCATTTGAGCCTCGGAGGGAGAAGATCTGACAAGAAGAAACAACCCAGACACCTCCTTCATCCTAGTTCTTCCAAAGGCCCTCTTGGTCGTTCGATCAAGAACCCTTCCCTGGTGCTCCAGCCGTTATCAGATCACCTCGTGTTTCAGCCATGCAATGCATGCCAAGATCTGATCCTAACTGTAGAACAATGAAGCGGTATCCATTGTCTAGAATGTGTCATATGTCCAAGTAAGTGAACCACAACCGTCGGATGGCGTGCATAAGAGGGGTAAATTGTACAAGCGCCCTCACCTTCTTGTATTTTATTTTTAATCATAAATAATTTATACAGTGCAAAATAGTATGTGAAAATTGCATGGACCCCCTTAATTTTACAGATATTTGCTTAGGGTTCCATGCCAGCTCACCTCACGTGGATCGCGAGGTGCGCATTTTGCAAGGGTACCCCCTTGGTTTTTGCATTCAATACAAAATTTAAATATTTTCAAAACTTTTGGTTATTTTTCACAAAGATCCTCAACCTTAAATTTTATTGCAAACATATCCCTACCATGCCGGTATAAATTATTTTGTGCATTTTATTTTGGATTAAGCAGCCCCCTTACTCTATAAATCTTGCAAAAATCACTGGATTGCAACATGTCCATAGTTTTATTTGAAATTTCATTGCATTTTCATTTTATTAAAAAACATTTTGGTGCTATTTATTCCTTGTTTAGAGATAAAAATAATAAAGTAGAAAAACACTTTTAAAATTTCCAAAAAATTAGAAATTATATATCACTATATAAAATATCTACAGACTAAAAATCACAAAAGAAATATCAAAAGAAAACCTTGAAAATTAAAAAACCCTCCTAACACTAAAAAAATAAAAAAATATTTTCAAAATCAAAAAAATATATATTTTGGTTTTACAATTTTATATATACATATTACAATATATTAAAAATCATTTTGAGAATTTTGGATTAATTTTTATTTTTAATTCTCTAAATAATTCAACCTATTTATTAACTCCCTAATTTGGAGTATTTTATAATTTAAAAAAACCTAAAATTGGCAAAAAAACCTTGAAAAATTTTAAAAAAAATAGAAAACAAATAATAAGATAAAAACAATCTATTTTGTAATTTTTGAATATAATTAGCTATATTTATAAATAAAAAACCATATATATCTTATATATACTTATATAATTATAGACTTATTAATATAAATATTTTTAAAATAAATACTTATAAATATTTTTAATACCTTTAAAAAATAAAAGGACTATTCTTTTTTGTATTTACTGAATTTTTACATATTTTTAATATATTATACATATGTTAGTCGTATTATACATATTATTGCATATATACATATATGTAATTATATATCCTTATTATATGTTAAAAGAAAAAAATAGAAATCAGACAAATATAAAAAGAAAAAAAATTATAAAATTAAAAACAAAAAAATGTATGAAATCAAAATTCCATAAAAATAAATATCAATAAAAATCCACAAAAAATAAAAAACCCCGAAAATACTCAAAAATATAATAGTTGTCGTTTATTCTTTATAGACAATAACTGTTTGCATATCCCAGTTGCTTTCAGTAGTTCGACACCCAGAATACTTGTACACTATATACATTTTATCTGGATTATAACAAATTTAAGCATGCTCCATATTGCATTGTACGCGGGTTAATTGTTGATTGATCTGCCTCCTGCGTCGGTCATCTTAGTGATTGTTAATTGTATGTGATTAGTAGACTAGTCACGAGTGTGTCATAAATTTATAATTATTTAAGACCAATAAAATTCGAATAAATCAAAAAACACAGTACTTAAAAAAGTTATGATTTGTTTAAAATAAATATATGCATTTTACACGTATGTATTTGATACGTAACTTTTCTTCCATTTATGGACTTTGCTTGTTTCATGAAATTCTATGCCTCTATGAGTGGTGAATGGCGGACTTATTGACGTGTATGAACTTTGTTGCACATCCTGTCTTCCCTCCGTTGGGGACCTTTGAGGAAAGCTCAGATTGTTGAGGTTTCTCAAGTTCTAGATGTGTCTATTCATCGAATCCAATCCCAAGCTTGTCCCCATCGAATTTAAAGCTAACAATTCGTCAGCCCTCATTTACAACCTTCTCAAACAGCATTATGGTGAGAGAGATCATTGCTTAAATGAAATGTATGGTGGTGTAACATTCAAGAAAGAGAGATATCCTACGCACTTGCTATCTCTTGATCGTATCGAGGACTATCTCTCGTGAATCTCCATGAAAGTTCAATGGCCTCCACGAAAGCAACTCTACGAAAACCACATGTACAGACTACTTCTAATTGCCAAAAGACTCACGCATGAACACTCGCGTCGATGTCAGCCCAGGCTCTGGACCCTGTCGCTACCTTCTTCTCGTTTTCTTGTTAGATGATTCCCTTATCATTGGTTCTCGATGCCATGGGACTCGCTCCGAAACGACGGCGTGCGGACACTAGTGCCAACTAGTGCCAACTGAGATCCATCCATCCCCACGAGCACGAGGACATGCAAATGGCAACTAGTGCCAACTGAGATCCATCCATCCCCACGAGCCCCTTCCTTTTGACTGCACTCGTCAAAACCGGTCCCTCCCTTCTCTGGCTCTCACATGGTGGGGGGGGGGGGGGGGGGGGGCGAGGATTGTAACTCTTGTGCCACCAATCCCATTAGAGACTTTATTTATCGCCATCTCCCCATTATTGTTAAACATCCGAAGAATTTTATATAGATTACAAAGTTTCGAAGATAACGGTGATTGGACTCTTTCTGGTCGTATGGTATTGCACGTCCACCCTACATTACTGGCGCGGGTGGTGGTTTTAGGATTGGTTGTGGCAAATCTTGGGATCATTATGCATATAATGTCATTGTTGTCATACTTGATTCAATCTTAGGACAATCGCATTTTATTTCTGCTGAATATGCAAATACAGCTGTCTGATCAATCTCCAGAACTTCCCAACAAAGTTCTGAGGAAAGTTGAACAGCCCATAGTTTGGTTCGTTTGTCCTATCACTGTCAGTGCTTTAACATTTAGGAGTCTGCACTGGTTTGAATTTTTTTTAGAATAATTATTGCAAGGAAAATTTAAACTTGGAGTGTGCACTGAGAAATGGCTTTGATTAAAAAATCGATCATTTTATTTAGAATCTGTATATTGTTGAACCATTTGTCTATTGTTCAAAAATCGAAGGTTGTCCTGATTAAAAATACTGTATATATTTTTTTTAGAGATTTTTGCATTACAAATCCTAAAAAATGTGTAAATTGTCTTCTCAACCAATATTTTTTATTATTATAACCTAAACCCCGCATGATTACTAATTGTTACACCACAACCCTTCCAGGAGTTAACCATCCATCAGGGTTTTTAGGGTGTGTTTGGTACGCAGGTTAGGGCAAATTAAACTGGTAGAGGGTAACCCATTTTTGTATTTTGATGTTTGGATAGAGGGATAAACTGGGGGTGTGTTTGAAGTGGATTTGTTGTGATATGATTGTATTGAAGTTTCGAAAAGTGAGTAGTTATTGTGATGTGATTGTATTGAAGTTTGGAAAAGTGAGTAGTTATTGTGATGTGATTGTATTGAAGTTTGGAAAAGTGAGTAGAAGTTGAGTAGTTTATAATTTGTATATGATATGATGGTATATTATATTATTTTTTGATGAAGTGGATGAAAGAGAATTGATTTATTTAATATATTAAAAAAGTGAAAATGTAGAGCCCACATGAGAGAAAGAATGAGTGAGTTAAGGGGGGTAACCGAATGGTCCCTTTAGTGTAAGATTTAGCAAGTTTGCAGGGTTCAGGTGATAATTACAATGAATACATGTTCGATAATGTAACTTAGCAAATTTTCGAGATTTGTATTATAGAAATACATATTTTTTATTATTGTAGTTAACTTGCTCGATTATCAATTTTACGTCTTTTTAAACTTATTTTTACAGCTTCATTAGTTCTATTATGTTATTAGATAATCACGAATATAATTATCTTTTCCCTTTTGGATACATTAGATCGACTTGACTGGAAAATAACTCATGGGCAAGTTAAATATTAAATATATGCTTTTCCTCCTACATTACTATAACAAAATTATCTTAAGGCAACAAATAATTTGAATATTCATTGTCATATCATCCGATGTCAAAGATATATCAACGTATATTATTTCTTATTCAATTATCTTTTGTTCTTGTAATTAGCAACGAATGCCACGTTCATTATTGAAAATTCATATAACAAGATATTTTCACTTCTTATTTTTTAAAATATATATGATTCACTTCTAAATTTAACTACGATTATAAGAAAAAGTCAACGAATAGCCGTCATTACATGATTTGACGCAATGAGTACATCAACGAATATAATATTCGTTGTGAATTGTTTTATATATTTAACTATGGATGATATGCTACATAATATCGAACTATTCCTTGCATTAGATCAATTTTGTTCTAATGGTTGTGATTATTAGAGAAACGATTTACTTAACTTTTGTTTATTAAAAAAAAGGATGATCTCACTTAAAGGATTTAGAGATTGAGAAGTGCTGAGAGCTAAGTTTTGGGATTCCCATTAAAGTGGACACGTTGACAACAATCAAGATGTTTAAGTTCAAGATAAAAAGTCGGGATCCTCTACTCTTGTAATTACACCTGTGGTAAATATTTTGGTGGGATTATCTTGTGAACTAGATAGGACACGAGAACATGCAAACACGATGCATGAAATTCCTCCTTGATGTGTTGGCGTCTGACCTTTGTGTTGCATGCATCATCATCGTCACGATCTCCAAAAATAGCGGGGGACAAATCACGGAGTAGATGAGCCGTCCAGAGCGGGATATCCGAAAGAAAGCGAGGTCATTCGCAGCAGAAAAGCAAGCAAAGAATACGGCCATTATGGGGATCACGTACGGGAAGGCTGCAAATCCACATGCAGAGCCCGTGATTTGGGGGGTTGGGTTTTCCATGACCACTGCCCAATTCGGGGGTCTCCTCCTCCCACAATCTCCTAAAACCTTCGGAATTCGTTCCAGCACAGTGTGGTCAAGTACACTGGAAGCAGGACCTAGCTCTAGTTAAACCCAGATTCACATTTAACTAAGTTTTGTGGGCAAATTAAAAAACAGTCTCATTTTCCAATTGAAATAAAGATGACCCTGAATTTTCAATTCTGTCAGCGTTGTCCTGTTAGACAAGATTTTTAAAAATCGAGCCGGTATCAAACCAGGTATATACTGGTTATTGGTTTTCATAGTCAGACTAATGGAACCGACAGTCAAACCGATGCTGACATCGACAGTTCAAAATACCTGAAAAAGACTGAACCGTTATATTGTTGGTTTGGTTCATACGGTTCAACCGGGTGGAATCAAGTTAGACCGATATATCATACAAATAAATACGAAAAATACTACATCATATATTTCGGATTTGTTTACTCTTGTCCTTCTAAAATTTTCTAATAACATTTATACCTCTATTTTTAATACAACTGCATGTGTCTCCTATATTTTTACAAAATCAATAGTAGTGGTCTTTTATTAGTACACTTGTACTCCCATTTTATACCAACATAAGGATGATATTGTGAATTATTTAAGAAAATATGGGAGCACAAGTGAAGTTGCTTAAAATTTAAGTGTATAAATGTTCTTAAAAAACTCTAAAGGGCATAATAATCATGTTTCGTAAAATTTATATAAATACATATATGTGATGCAAAAAATAATAATTTTAAAATGATTTAAACTCCAATTAACGACAAGTGTTAATTTATTGCTTCTCATGGTATGATTATGACAATTCCTTCGTTTTTTATTGCTATAAGTGGACAAACTTCTCGAAGTTCGGCGGCCCTTGGATCAGCTTCAGGTGATTGAAGTCGTGCCGCATCACCTCTCGAAGTTTGCCCACGACCGGGTTCTTCCCTGTTCTTCCAGGGAGGATCCCAAAAGTTGGATTGAGCTTCATCTCCAGAAGCTCCTGTAGCCATTCGATCAAGCTCGCCTCAACCGTCGACTCCATCTATGAGATATAATCTCCACCGCTGATCATCTAATTGTCATCACGCTCCCAATGGCCACCACGTGGATAAGTCAAGCAACCGCAACTGTTGGATCAACGCCTTGAGGGGGTAAATGGCATCCCATACCTCCTCCTTTTGTAGATTTATAATTTAGTCCTGTAATTTTTTTTCGTAGTTTAATATTTTTGTAAAATTTGCAAGTCAGACCCTAGGCGTTCCTCTATTTGCACTTTGGTTGTGTCCATCTCACCTCATGTCGTCCCACGTGAGGCAGGAATTTTACGTGGATGACCTTACGAGTTTCGCAATTTATAGTCCATAAACTTTTATTTATAATTATAAAACTTTTGGATATTTGTACTTTAGCCCTCACCTTTATTTTTATTTGCATTTATGACCCTGCTAGCTCATTAATTTTTGTGCTGATTTTCTATTTATTAAATATATCATTCATGCTCCAAAAATTCTCAAAAAATAGGGTTAAGTACCTGCTTCCTTGGAGATTCACATCATATTTTTGTATTTTAATTTTACATATGTTAAACATTTATTAAAAAAACAAAAGAGTACATTTTTATTCCTATTTGACTTTGAAAATATCAAAAAAAAATATAAAAATATTTAAAAAAAATCAAAAACAATATATTCTGTTTATTTTAATATTTTCTTACTCCAAATCAAAAATCCCTAAAAACAAAAAAATAATAACCATAAAAATAAAAAAGCTCCAAAATATTTATAAAATAATAAAAAATCCTAAAAACTCCAAAAATATTTATTTCTATTTTATAATATTCTTTATATTATTATTTATCTATTAAATTTGATTTGGAAAATTTTGGACACTTTTTGTTATTTTTAATTTACAAAATAATTCGGCCTATTTATTTAACCCCTATTTTGGATATTTTTTACTTTAAAAATATATAAAAATTTGAAAAATTATCTAAAAATAAAAAATATATATAAAAAATAAAACCCCCAAAAATCTGTATTTTGATCCTTTTTAGTAGTATTTGTCATTGTATTAGCTTATATTATATATAGCTTTATATATTTTTATATAATATATTTTAGAAAAAGAAAAAGAAATTTTATCAAAAAAAGGAACTAAAATTTATAAAATTAAAATAAATTAAAAATATAAAATTAAAATACATAAAAAAACACAAATTTATAAACCCACAAAAAATTCTTAAATTGGTTAAGTATTTTGAAAGATAAGTTCATTGTGTTGATTTATATCTCATTTACTCTATACCCTTGTTTCATGTATTCGATCCCTACATATTTTTCACTATACATCTTTAGTAGGGTATAAAAAATTTTTGATTCACACTTGTGTACTTTGCTTGATTTATTCATTGTGTAGGTTAATTGTTGATTGACCTCGAGCTTTGCTAGTGGTCGACTCAGCAATAACGTATCTTCGCTTCCATGAGGATATCATTTCTAGACCCCTTTCAAAACATGGGTCATCAAAACCCTAACATCCTCGATCATCCGATCCTATGTAGTCGAGTCGACAACATAGGCAAGATAGCCTATGCACCCCTAGTTGAGAAATTGATGTTCCCTCAAAGTAGAGACATCAATGTTTGAGGTACATTTTGATAAATCATGATTTATCATATTAATATACATATATTTATTATCCCTCTAGCTTGAAGAAGTCCAATAAATTAATTAACAATTGACCTAGTATAAATAATTGACCCTAATTATTATATATAAATAACATGGTTATGTGTTCTATATTGTGATATCATTTTATGTGTTTTCTAAAATCTCATAAAAATGGTATATTTTTTAGAATAATAATAGATCTATTATATATTATTCAAAATACTATTAATTAACAAAAGTATTAAAATAAGTATTTTTATACCTATGAAAATACAAAAAATTTTGTATATGTTCATATGACTTATTTTAACTTTGATCCCTTAATAAAAGTTGTAGAGAATAAAAAATATACAACTTTCATTATGTGTCACGACCCATCCCTCTATCCGAGACGCGCACGACAAAAACCTAATTATAAACCCCATATTAACGCATTATTCAATTATAATATTTTCCTTATCTGCAAATTTTCGACAGAGTTTCCTTTATAATACGGATCTCTCAACCGCAACATGTACCTGAAAACATTATCCACTAATTTTATAGAATCATATATCACCAAACTTTAGAATTCCGACCAAGATCTCATCGAACTATTGAAAGTAAAGTGACATCATCTACATTTTTATATATACAAAAGTTCCACATATTCACACCTTTCCAACTATCCATTCCTTCATATTCGTACAAAATGCAGAACTCTATTTCTGTCAAACATCTGCTAAGGGTACAAAAAAGTTACCAAAAACTAAAGTCTTTGATGGCGCAACCTCCAACTAGTGATATGCAACTATGCACGCTCCTCCCAAGCTTCCTATTCAAGATTTGTCTGTAATAATATAACAATAGAATGGTGAATCTAAACCCACGAAAGAGCTTAGACCCAGCGAGCGGATCTCAAGCTTTTGGTAAACTACTTATCAATGTAATTTGCAATGTATCAAATCAATCTTTGCTAAAAACAACATAAACAAATTATATAAATGAATCAACATGTATCATTGAATAATTATGACATGAAATAACATTTAAAAGTCTTGATAATCTTACCATATCATATTCAATATCACACTACCCCAACAAGTCGTACTAATTCATATACCGTTAGGGAGAGAAACTCAACCCCAGACCGTGAAAATCTTATCATTTCATGTTGATGATCCCAAAGGCCGGATACATTTCGCATACAGCCCAAACCCCATTAGTATATGAAATGCGGGCCCAAAGCCCTCCTAAGTCACAAGGAGTAGGCCATGGTATACCACGAGGATATACCGACCCCAACATGTAGTGACTTGTTCACAACTTTTCTGGGGAGTAGGCCATAGTGTACGTTGTTCTTATATTATATCATGGAAAAATCTTGACAACATATCTTGTAAAACTTGCATCCATATATCTTGACAATTTCATAAATCATAAACTGCATATTGATGAATCCATGATTCATCGCCTTTATTCTTTCATTTTGGCTAAAATCCTTGATAAAATACATGTAAATAATCACTAATTCCATATTATTATCATTCTAACCACAAATATTAATATTATATATTTAACACGTATTTTTACCAAAATAAAAGAATAAAGATAAAAATAAAAATAAAAGAAAAGAAGGCTGTAAATATGAAATAGATACAGATTGATCCTAACTCCGAGACCATGTTAATATTGACCAGATCAACAAAACAAATAAGTAGGGGAGATAAGGATCCTAACTTATAAAAATATTCAGAAAATAAAGACCAAAAATATAATTTACCCATATTTCACCTTGTAAATATTTCACCTATTATATTTATCATCAAAACTATCTCAAACCAAAACACTCCTTTTACAAAAATCGTTCATAAAAATATATATTATTTTATAAAAATATCAGAAAAATAGTTCAGAATAAAAATAAAATAATCGTAATTAACCATAAAAGCCACAATAGCCGACTTTCTAGGTTCATAAATATTTATAGAAAACTCCAAAATGACCAAACTCACTCTTAGAATACGTTTTATACATAATACTATTTATTAAAAATATTAGAAAAATATTCGGATAAAATCAGTGAGTTTCGGCTTTTTGGACCCCGGTGTATATATGTACTATATGTAGAAACTTCCCGGGTTTTTAATTAAATAACTGTAAACCCGATTAACTTAATTCATTTTCCTAAAATCATCTAAAATTGTATATAAAAATATAAAAATATAATTAAATTAAAACAATAATAAAATCCAGAGGTCCGAAGTCGCTACTTTTTCGCCCAGGCCTCATAACTCGACCGTATGAACTCCAAATTAAGCAAACTTGGTCCCAAAAATTATATTTTTAATTATCTACAAAATGACACTCATTTCTAAAATCATAGTTAATTCAAAAAACACGATTTTCGGGTCCGTATTGGTATATTTTATAATAAACCGTAACTTATATTATTATTTAATATATTAATACTTTTATTATTTATTTATTATATATATATATAATAAATAATATTTCATTTATTTATCTAAATTATGTATTTAATTAATTAAATTATATACTTATTTCTTTAATTAATTAATACTTAATTACTTCATTATATACTTAATTACTTAATTGACTACTTAAATAATTTATTAATTATATTTAATTTTTAATTATTTATTTAATTTCGAAATTATTATATAATTAATTGGTTTAATTTAACTATTAATTATTTACTTGCATTAATTTTATCTCTTTTCCCTTTTTCTCTCTCTCTCTTCCCTCTCTCTCTTACTTTCCCCTTTCTTAACATCTTCCCCATTTCTTCTTCTTCTTCTTCCTCTCTTCATCTGCTGATGGCTTCCACCCAACTGCTAACCTATCCAACGTCCGGTCGCTGGCCGACCGTTCGTCCAACGTCCTCGCTTCCCATCACCACAAACGGTGATCGGACTTCTCGATCTCTATAAATAGGCCGGCAACCCCCAAATCAAACCCATCCGCCATTAGAACTTCCATCCACCTTCAATGAACACCGACAGAGAGGGAGCGTGAGTGACATCCAGTCTTCCTCCGTCGTCGCAGCGAGGAGAGCGAGGAGAGGATCGGCGAGATCATATCGCCGGCGTCTGAGATCATCTCTGTCGTGTGCAGTGCCCCCGCGGTCCGTAGCCGTCGCGTCTAAGGCGAAGATTTCTGGAGCTCGATGAGCTCCATTCCCATGCGTTTTTCCCATCTGCTTCATCATCCATGTTAGTCCTTTCCGTTTCTCAATCCTTCTCTTCTCTCTCTCTCCCTAAGGAAGAT
The DNA here is from genome assembly GCA_037367405.1 of Ottelia alismoides. Classification (NCBI taxonomy): domain Eukaryota; kingdom Viridiplantae; phylum Streptophyta; class Magnoliopsida; order Alismatales; family Hydrocharitaceae; genus Ottelia; species Ottelia alismoides. The sequence continues at coordinate 388,567 of JAZKJV010007076.1, read as the reverse complement.
GGGGGGCTCGGGGTGCCGAGGTTGGAGCTGATGAATCGTGCCCTCTTACTTAAATGGGTTGCGAGAATTTAGGGCGACAAGGAGGACTTATGTAGCAGGCTATTGCGCAGTATCTATGGGGTCGAGGCTCGCTCTGCTAGTGGCCTTAGACACCTGCGGTTTGGGACGGCATTATGGAAGGGTATTCGTGCGATTCTCCCTGATCTTCCTCATCTCTTCCGTCGACGCTTAGGGGATGGCTGCAACTTTTTATTCTGGTCCGATGAATGGATGGACGACGTGCATCTGGCTACTTGTTTCCCACGCTTATATGGTCTGGCTGAGGACAAAAGTGCTTGTGTCGTTGACTTGTGGGATGACGACGTCTGGAGACCTGTTTTCGCTGGTGCACTCTCTGAGTGACGTATGCATGAGCTACAAGACCTGATGGAGTCATTATCTACGATCGAGGGCCCCACTTTTGGTAGCGATCATTGGGTCTGAAGAGGTGGCGAGTTCTCTGTCAAGAAGGCTTACTCATTGTTGATCAAGGGTATTGAACCACTTCAAGAGGACCTTGTTAAGGATTGCATAATGATTTGGGAGATGAGGATACCAACTCGCATTAGGGCCCGTTCGGTAGGAGAATAAGCAGGAATAAGGATGGGGAATAAGGGTCTATTCTCAGTTCGGCTGGAGGATAATAATAAGGAGAATAAGGTGAAATAAAGGTAGGTAAGGTGGGATAAAGATAGGAATAAGAGTGAAATAAGATGAAATAATGGGGAATAGTCGTACCACGGGGAAGCGTGTTGGGGGCTTATTCCCCTTATTCCATTCCGCCTTATGCTCCTACCGAACACGGCCTTAGGGTTTTCTTGTGGCTTCTGAGGCATGGGAGGCTACTCACTAGAGAGAGGTGGGCTCGCATCTTTCATAATGAGGTGAACTCTTGTGTTTTGTGCAGCTCTAGTTTGGAATCCGCTGAGCACTTGTTTTTGAGTTGCGAAAAGACAAAAGATTTCTCGCGTATCTTGGATGTGGCTTGGTTAGATAATAGTGGCATGTCATCTTTTTGGGGATCTCTCGTCAACTCTCGATTCCGTCCAAATGCCGAAAGATTCCTACCAGTAGCGGGTGTATGAGCTCTGTGGCTTGCTAGAAACGAGGTATTTTTTCGTGCGGAGAGGTTCTATGTTGAGAATGTTGTACACCGTGCTCAGACTCTCCTCGAGTCCTAGTTGTCTTGATCTTTAATTTTTCTTAATATATTGGGGCGGGCACCTAAGCGTGTTTCCCCCTTTTTTGGATCATATATATATATATATATATATATATATAGTGGCGATCCTGTGAGATGGGGATTCTGTGAGATGGTGAGATGGGTAATCTCAACCACCCATTTTACCATCGTTCACGACATGAAACCTGGGGGGATTTAGATAGAATAATGAGTGAAACACGTGTTTCAAATTTCAAGTAAAAAAAACACCCCTAACATGTCCATCTAGAGGGGGTCGATTTCAGCAATTCTGAGACCGTTAAAATTTGACAGTCTTGATGGAGGGGATAGAAGTCTTGAATTTAGTTGCTTTTGGAATAGCACCATGATGGTATACAGTGATCTAAATCCCCCCAGGTTTCATGCCGCGAAGGATAGTAAAATGGGTGATTGAGATTAACCATCTCACCATCTCACAGAATCCCCATCTCACAGGATCGCCACTCTATATATATATATATATATATATATATATATATATATATATATATATATATATATATATATATATATATATATATATATCTTATCTGGTTCTGTTTCCCTTTTCTCCTGAATCGTTATTTTCTCAAACTTCTTCGTTCCTCTCTATTTTGATTTAATGTCTACCCAAATCCACACCTAAATTCCTTCGTACCCTTCACCACTACGTCTCCTATTCTCACTTCCACCCTCAGAAATTTTCCATCTCTGTTCTATCTCCCACGCGCATGTTCACCTCCAGTCACGAAACTTCCAGAGACCTGTAGCTCAATTCGCCGCACTAGTAGCTCATCACATTCTTCTAATTTTTTTTAAGACCAAGACTTTGATCTCGAGTTAGACTCTGACTTCCAGGTGAAGGTATATTATAATAGGAGCAGCAGATCATCCTCGCCTCAAATTGTGCTGCTCTTCTGCAGGGAGCATGATATAGATTATGTGATCTGTAGTGCTATGCGTGGATGATCAATATTCGGCTCTCATTTGTTTCCAAGTTAATCGTCATCTCAATCACCATCCTTCTCATCTCGAATTTCGTGACTTTCCTTCATAGACGAGCATCGACTAAGTTGCAGCTCGAAATCAGGAGAACAACATTGATATGAGCTCTTCACGAACCTCCTGACACCAAGTTCCTCGCCCTCGAGTCAATTGATTAACCTGCAGGTATTAGGTACAATAACGCATTTAAGCAAGTAGATCCGATCGGAGAACCTACGGTTACAGCCGAATGCATATCACTTGCTGGAGTTGACGGATCTGCATTAGAGATTTATGTTCCAAGCCACTGCTGACGATAGAACAACCCTTTACCGCTGTCCGAGATCCTCAATGCAAATCCAGATTGATTTGGGTCTCCACCTGAGAAAAATCCTGATTTAGGGACGAGCTGACTGACACAGCAGCCGTTCGATCTTATCCAGATCGACGGTTCATACCGTTTGCATTAGGCGGTTCATGCGCTTAGCACGTGCACACCAGATATTTTGCGCATAACTCCCCGAATTCTCTGTCTCTTTCATGCAGGTCCAGGGAGGATGAAGACCCATGAGTTGTCCCGCTTCAAGAGCAAATCACGTGCAAGCACGTGATTTCTTGCAGATTTTGTACTTTCGACACCATTTTCGTGCGTTTGCATTTAGACCCACGGCAGTTCATTACTTTCCGAGCAGATCTCTGGAGGTGGAGTAGCACGGCAGTTCATTATGTGGATTACAATGCATTTACGCTCAAACCCTTCTTGTTTCTGCAAATTGCACAAGTACCCCAACACTTCTCATTATTACACCCGTACCCCTATGTAATATCCTCTTCTATAATATACAATAATCCCTATACATACTCCATACCTATTAAATAAAAATCCAAAATTTAAAAATACACTAAAATACATAAAAATATTATATTTTTCATCATACACAGTATTAAATATGTCTAAAAAAATATAAAACAAAGAAATAAAAATCAAATATTAGAATCAATAAAAAATATAAAAATCATAAAACTTGCAAAATTCATAACTAAATAAATAAAAATCCCCTTAAAACGTACAAATATCATTTCGAAGATAATTTCATCTACTTTTCAATAAAAATAAAATAAAAATCTTTTATTACTATTTGATACATTAAAAAAATCAAAATACGTCACAGTTTTCAAGATTCATGTAACTTTTCACCTAAAAAATAAATCAAACTTCACAAAAATATTTAAAACCTTTTAAAAAAATCCATAAAATAGAAAATAATAATACATAAAAATAGTAAAATAAAATCAAATAAAAATAAAAAATATTTTTTAATAATAAAAAATAATAAAAGACTTAAAAATTACAAAAATAATATAAAAAATCTTTAAAAGCAAAATAAAAAATCAGAAAAATCCTAAAACAAAATAAAAATTCGGAAACTGTTAACCTTAGTTTGTCTATAGTTTAACCCTAGTTTAAACAACAGGTTGCCTCCCTAAGTTCGACACTCCCGTACTTGACACTATACATCTTGTTTAGGAGTATAAATAAAATAAAGAAGATTAATTAAACATTAATTTTTTCTGACAAAACCCATCTGGTCGATACAACGACCAAGATTTTTCTTTGTTTCCTCCTTTGCAGGAATCTGAAGAAATTAAACCAGAGATTTTTGAGTTTATCACATATGTATTGCAATATGAAATAATTGAACTTGATAAATAAAATGTCAGGATAAACTCATATGAAAATGAATTATTGTAAAGACCTTCATAAGCATGGAAATCTTGTGAAATCATTGCTATATAACTTAGCAAAAACTAACTATTTTTCATAAAAAAATATCTTGGAACCACTCACCTAGGTATTAATATTTACTTTTTTGTATTTCCTTTATTTGAATTCCCACCATTTCTTTCTCTGACTCGCCGAACTGCAGAATATCACCAATAAAATCATATCCATAAGAACACAATTTATTATATGGGCATTTAACTTAATTGTCTCGAATTACATCCCTTCATTACCTTGCACATTAACTTGTATACATTTTTTTATAAATCTTATTCACGTACATAAATCGGTGCTGATTACTTATCTCTTAGAGTAAAGAGAAGATATCATCTGAAACTTCAACCTTTAGTCTAATAGTTTACTTTATTATTTTATAACCAATGTCTTAATGTATCAGATCACGTCCACACAAGTCTATATTCTAGTAAAATATTATACATATAAGAAAAAATGATGTGTATATTTTCATCTCTTCCCATTTACTTCATCATTTACCTCTTGCTATGACACTTATCTCACTCAACCCAGACCTAACGTGCACAAGCCCAATGAGTGACATAGATGTAATGTCAACATGTGATATCAATGTTTCCATTCCATTGAAAGAAAATCAACGGATTCTGAACGTCTGCTAACACAATAGTATAAGAACGTTGATAAGAATCAATGATTTTTTTCTTCTTCCAATAAACCTGGAAAAATACATTGGTAGGTCTAAAAAAAATAAAACTAATCACTAAAATTGTCGTAGGGCCTCTGGATTCAAAGGTTAGTAAAATTTATCTTTCCTCTCTCCCTAAAATTCACCATACAACAGGTTATTAACTACCAGTTTCTTCTTCAGGCCTACCTTTTTCACCCAATACATCATCTCAAATAAAAGAATCTTGAATAACTTATATAACAATATAGAAGTTCTACCCCTTCTAAAGTATTACTTTCTAATCCTAATTTTAGGAGAGAAGAAGAAACATATCCACTTATAGAGATTACCTGTACGTGATCTGGAGAGTAACCCTGAATTCTGGAGAATGACCCTGGATTGTGTGTGTTTTTTTCTCCTTTCCTCCTTTTCTATATTTGGAGTAAGATGGTTTCGGGAAGGCTCGACACCGCCACAAAATGTGGCTTGTGATACCCCCACGTGGCCACCAAAAGCTACATGCCCCATTTATAAGTATAATTTCCTATTTTAATAACTTTGATCGGTTATTTTTAGGTCTAATAAATATGGGTGGATATATTTGCACCATTAATAGCCTATAATATGTGACTTTTATATATTTTTTGCTATTAGTTTTAAATATGTAGAAACAACACCACAATAATATCTTACTTACATTTTTCATACTCTTATATACCTATTCATAATAATAATATTCATCCACATCATCATATGGTAACCTTTCCTAAAAAAATATTTTACGCAATATGAATGCTACATTAAGGATGCTTTTATTTTAATATATTTATTAATTTATTTTGATTTTATATTTTTTATTAATTCTTATTTTCTGATTGAATCGCATGGCCCAATCACTTCACTCCACATCACATGTCCTTTACACATGAGTGCCTTCAATCCTAGTTGCTTGATTACTTAGATTGGATGAACCAGATCGCATCCCTTGCACCTTGGTCTCAGCCGCCTGATCATCCTTGATCAGTGTATCTTGTCCACCTATACACGCCTTAATCTCTACCTTTGAATCCTGATCTGACGGCATCCAAATCATCTTCTTTCTCCAACTCCCTCGACTGAAGTAATGTGTCTCTTCATCATCGTCAACTTCTTCCTAATTTCCTAACCCCCTCACACAACCTCCTCCTTCGATTACACCACCAATCAACAGGTCTTCCAACCCTCATCTTCTCCAACTCCCTAACCTCCCATTTCTCCCTCACATGACATTCCTCAGGAGGTTGAAACTTCCATAGATCAAAAACCTCTCTCCAATAACCGACCTCACTATCCATCATTCTATGCATCGACTCCAAGCCTCAAACTATCCTATGTGACAGAAAGAGACATAGAAAGAGTGCGAAGAAGGAGATTTCTTGCCGGCGAGATCCACATCATTTTCGACCTGCTGCAACAAATCTCTGACTACTCGAGCTTGGTTCTTTAGCCAAGAACCTCAAGCAACGAACTGGAGCCTGATAGCCAAGATTTTGTGAGGGTCTAATGTAGTCTACATAAGGCGAGAACTACAATGTTACTAAAGCGATCGTTCACGAAATCCCAATTACTCTCCAATTAACCCACAATTAAGAATCAAGTAATGAAAAGTAAAATATATAGAGTTAAAATTTATTATAGGTCAACAATAGATGTGTATAGTCGCCAAGTATGTAGAGGTCGAACACAAGGAGCAAATGGGAGAAAGGAGGCAAATGAATGCACATAATCGCTTTCTTCTTCTTGGCTATGGGTTTTAAATTCGTTTATTTTTTATTTCTATTTTTATATTTTTTATTTGTTTTAAATTTTATATTTTTTTATATTTTTATATTTTTTATATATTTTATATTTTTTTTCTTTTTAAATATATAATCTAAGTTTATATAAGACTATATATACAATATATAGTAATACAATTTCAAGTACTAATAAAAATAAACAAAATACAGAAAATAAATTATTTAGTTTTTAATATTTTTTATTATTTTTATGATTTTTAAGCATTTTTTCTAAATTTCATGGATTTTTAAAGTAAAAAATATCCCAAATCAGAGATTAAATAAATAGGCAGAATTGAAATAGAAATTAACAATAACAAAAATAGCTAAAATTTTCCAAATCAATTTTAATAGATAAATAATAATATAAATAAAATTATAAAATAGAAAATGATATTTTTAGAATTTTTGAGATTTTTTAGATTATTATAAAGGATTTTGGAGCTTTTTATTTCTAGGTATTTTATTTTTCCATTTTAAGAATTTATGTCTGAAGGTTCAACATATTTAAATAAAAAAATATATTTTTGGGAAATTTTTTAAAACATTTTTATATTTTTATGGTATTTTTAAAGCTAAGCAGGAATATTTGTGCCCTTTTTATTTTTAATAAATGGGAAAAAGTTATAAAATGATATTCTAAAAATATGGCGTGAAAATATATCCTAGCAGATGCTTTACCCTATTTGTTAATATTTTTGTAGCACAATTGCTATATTTAATAAATAGAAGAAATGCACAAAAAATCAATAAACTAACAAGGCATATATGTAATAAAAAATAAAGTCAAGGGCCTCTCTACAAAATTTCCAAAAATAAAAAACTAGAATAAATATTTAACGGACTAATTTAAAATGCAAAAACTTCCAAGGATATTAGTGCAAAATGCCCACCTTACGTGGGATCGCATGTGAGGTGAGCTGCCATGGACTAAAATGCGAATATAGAAACTTCAAGGGTCTTTTCACACATTTTATAAAAATAGACCAATTAATAAAATTCAAAAAGTGTTGGGTATGAGATGGAAAATACCCAACAAAGGGTGCAGATGGACGGGTGAGATCCAATCACTTATCCACATGGCGCCATCACATCTCAAGATGTCGCTTCGCAGATGGGCAGTTGTGGTTCGATCCTCAGATGGATCCAATGGTCCATGCGAGCAACGATTAAACAGCCCATATCAAAATTGGGAGACACTCGTGATCCAACGGTGGAGAGGGCACCTCGATGAACTAGGAAGAACACGAACCGGTGCCGCTTTGATCCAACGATTCTCCTCGCACAATGGGTCTCTTATGCTGCCAAGATGCTCGTTGGATGCCCAATGGAAGACTGTAGCTTCAGGTAGTCGTCGACAAGTCCAGGACCCACAAGAGGTGGCCCTGGAGCTTGAAGAAGTTGTGCGACTTGGAGATTTTTAGGTCAAATCAATTTGAGCCTAGATGGGCTCCTTTGCACTTGGGACCCACATAGATAACATGTAAGGTTGAGGGAAAAGTGCCTTGAACATTACGCGGGGGGAATGATGGAGAAGGGAGTCATGGCGGAAGAGCTCCAGCGGTGTGGTGGAGATGAAGCTCGAGGGACTCAATCCTAGCAGGTTCGAGGTGAATGGAGAGCGTCGGTGAATGGAGAAGCGAAGGGGGTATGAAATGGGTTGGAAGCGGGTGGCTAACAGGAGGTTCATGGTGAGACACAATTCGTTGGAGTTCTAGAGCTTCGACGAAGATTAAATGCTAATTTAGTCCAAAAACAACAAATCAAACTCACAATGAAATGCATAAACCAAAACCTAAGGCTAAAATTAGACTAATAAGTTAAATAACTAACCTCGAGTGGCCAATAACCGTGATATGGTACCTCCACGCTAATGAGCGACGGAGGTGTGTGGGCAAAGCCTCCACCTTATTCCTTCCCCGCTGCGAAGCACAGGTCGAGTCTCTTGCCACAAGACTCAAGACCGAGGGTGCTCTGAGGGGTCAAAAATCAAGGGAAAAACTGAGCCAAAACTCAAATGAAGTGGAAGGAGGGTCTTTGTACAGGTTGTGAAGTGGAGATCTACGAGGGAGGATCACGGGTGAGGTGAAGCGAATTAGTTCGAAGCAACGGATCAGCGAAAATCAAATATATGCAGAAATCCTTCTTGAGAGACATATCTATGGGAAGAAAATCGAGAAGAGAGGGGGAAAATGTTGTACTCTGACAATGTAGTCCTAGGGTCAGAGTTGACCCTAGGTCAATGGGGGTGTGGCCTGATTAGGCCACGTCACCCGTAAAATGACAAAACCAAAGTAAAAATCTAAAATAAATTAATGAATAGTTTTATTAATTCTAAGTTATAAAATAAAAAATATTTATTACTTTTTGTAGAATTTTAATATGATTTTTATTTATTTTTCTGAGTTTATTTATTATATGTTAATTTTAGGTTTATTTTATTGGTATATTCATCTATGTTTTGGTCATTTTTTGTATTTTTTATTTTATTATTTTATTTTCCTATTTTATAAAAGTATAAATTATTTTTAGATATAAATTATATTTTTATTGTATTTTTATGATATATTATTTATATTTTAAATAAATATAGGTGTATGTTATATATGTATAGTTATTGTAAATCCATCTATGTATTTGTATACTCATTTTATTTTAATATTTTATTTATGGTTTTATTGTATTCTTATTATTTACATATATTATAAATAATATTTACAAAATTATAAAAATATAAATTATAAAAATAATAAAGGATAGTAAAATGAATATTTTAAATAAGTAAATTGTACAATAGGGGTCCAAAACCTTACTTTCACACCTTAATTCCAAAAAATATGAAACCACATTCATTAAATAGCTTAATAAAACTATTTACAATTAGAGATGATTTTGATACATTTTGAGTTTTTATTTTGGAGATTTGGGTCTGAGAAGTTGGGATCTTGACTTTTTATTTAGAGTATGAAATGTACATTGTATACTATTTTTATATGAAATCAATTTTGTATTTTTCTATGTATTATATTATCTGCAACTATCATGTGCAAAGTTTCTTTATTTGAGGTATAGAAAATAGAAATTAAAATAGGTACAAAAAATGAAATATTGATGAATTAAAGAATGTAATTTTTATTCTATTTTGACCCTTATCTCCCCCTACTTTATTCCTTGTCAACCCAGTCATCAAGATACCTAAGTCTCGAGGTTTAGGCTCATAAAATACCTTTAACATTTTATTCTCTTTTTTTTCGTTTCCTTATTCTATAATTTTTGGCATTAAAAACATTATTTTATACACAATAAATGGAATAAATGATGAATGTCAATTTGTACAAAATAAGGCTATTTATATGCATTAGCTAGGATTTTTAAGGCCAAATTGATAAAAATAAAGGTGATGAAATGGAGATTCATCACCCCTTGAAGCTCGGATCTGGCCTCGATTCAATCTCTTATTTCATCTTCATTCATCTTTGATATCCAGGTAATTTCTTCTTCGTATTTTCTCTGTCTTTTCTCAACTTTCTTTGCACTCATTCACTCGTCGTCATGCTCATTTAATCATACCCAAACCTTCAAATTTCATCCTCCATCCACGCAATCATCTTCTTAAGCTCTCTCCATCTCTTCGTCGTTGAATTCATCGCGATCCATTTTTCCCTTTGCAAAGGGGAAGAACCCAACTAGGGTTCTCTTCTATAACTACACCCGAGCCCCCCTTTCACTCATATTTCCCTAAATCTCTTATACGTTGCTTGTGGTTTGTATTAACCCTCTTAATCTTTCATTGATCAGAATCCCATGCTATCTCTGATCTACCCATTTCGCTCAAACGATAAATTATCGACCGGTCAATCCAACCAGCTCTAGAGTATCCAACTAGCCCAACCTTCGTCAGGACCTTGCGAAGGTATCTAAACTGACAGGATTGGTAGGGGATCACGGAGGAGAAAAAGATGCTTCATACGAGCTCGAGATTCACCACCATGAGCGGAGGAGGAAGAAGACATCCACAAGCTCGTGGTTATCCTCTGATTAGATCGTCGGATATGAACTACGGTCGCAAACATCCACGTGTAACCATCCTAAGTAGCTCTTCAAGCCTCATCTTTAGAGCTAATCGAACCAACAACAAAGCACATGCATGTGCCACGCGGCCTGAGGATCCCTCAACGTTCGAACCTCAATCGTATGTGAGCCACATCATGTGACTTGGACTTTTTGCACCCCACACCTAATGTGTTTCAATATTTGTAGAAATACCTCCACGTAGGGGGGTATTGATGAATACTCATTCATCACTATTTATTCTTATATTTTAGCTACAAAAACCTTTGCAAATGCATGTAGATATGTGTAAATACAAATATTTACCAAAACCATGCATTGTGTAAAAACCTATAATTAGCATGTTTTTGTGCAAAAATAAAAGAATAAAGATTAAAAAGAAAAAGAGGGAAATATTTAGAATAAATATTGAGCAACCTAACCCAAGGGAGGGCTCAGCATGGGCCTGACCGCATAAAAGCCAAAGTAGAGGGAGATAGGGGCTCATGTGTGTAAATACTTATGTAAATAAAATAAAATATTTTCCTCACAAAAATAGATGCAAATTGGCTTGTAAATATTTGTACATATTCCTAAATATAAAATCAAGATAAAAATTAAAAATTAAAAAGAAGACAAAAATATCATTCATGTGCATGATCACCTTGTATATAGTTCCATCATCCCTATTTATTCAGCCTTATAAATAAATAAAATTAGTTTCCAAAATTTTTGTAAAGATTCTATATTATATAGTGTAAATAAATAAAATAAAAACAATTAAAACAAAAACAAAATAAAAATAACAAAATTAAAAACACAAAAATATATTGTAAATATACCATGTATATAAATGTACATATGTATTTATTTTACCTATGTATATAAATAATAAAAATAAAATAAAAATATCTTTTTATTCCTTATTTTATAATGAAAATAAATAAAATATAAAATGGGAATAAAATTGTACAAAAATAAGAAATTAAAAATCAAAAATCAAAATCCTATATATTGTATATATACCTATATATGAACCTACTATGTAAATACACTCTTTTTACTTTGAAAAATTAATTAAAAATCACTAAAAAATAGAAAAAAATAAAATAAAAATAATTCATGTTTTAACTTTTTGCTAATTCGTCCCTTAGCTACCTTGAATTTCACTTTCAAACTTTCGCCACGTGGCCGCTTCCTACTGGTCCTGGGAATGTTGACCGCCCGGTCAACTACCCCCCCAAGACCACTTCTCACGGGCTTAGGCGCCCGACCCGATTTCACCAATTTTTAGCGCCTAAACCCGATTGATTACCACCTAAACCCCGGGTCAGATCCGTCCACGACATATCCGAGACCCTCACCGGAGCTCCTGCATCGGGATCCGCTCGCTTCCACGCCCTACCCGCGCTGTCTTCCCGGACCCTTCCAGCGTATAAAGCCTAGCTCCACCACCTCCATTTTCCATCTTTGGCCATTCGATTCCACCCCCAGTGAGCTCCAGTGTGTGCGCGAGAGTGACAGCTCGCGTCCGGTGCTGTTGAAGCGAGGAGAGGGAGCGTGACCACTGATCCGGCGAAGCTTCGCCGCCTTGCTCCGCCACCAGCAGGAGCTCGAGCCTCGGAGGGAGACGCTCCTCGAGGCGAAGACCCAGAGCATCCTTAGCTCATCCCCAGTCTCGTCAGCCACCCAGGTAGTCCCTTAGTTCTTTCTTTTTCTTTGATTTTCCATTACGCCCAAATCGCTCCGCCGTCGTCCATCGTCGATTCCGATCGATTCCGACCACCATCCGACCATCGGGCTTCACCATAGCCATCGCCTCCTTCCCGCGCACCTTCTCCATATCCCCATCCAACCCAGCTCGCACAGGAGCTGGGATTCAAGCTCCACCGTCCCCCCTTCGCCGGAGCTCGCCCACTTCGACCCTCCGTTCACCGTCACCCCGCCTAACCGGGTCGAGGCAGTTTTCCCTCGACCCGCGAGTCTTCTGGTCGTCTTTGCAGGTACTACCCAGCCCATCTGAGGGCTTGGGTCATTCGGGCCAGGAGCCTCGCCTCCGCCGACCTCGCTGGAGCTCCCTAGAGCTCGGCTGGGCCATCGGAGGCCACCAGCAGCTGCGGAGTACCACGCCGGAGCTTCTCCGATCTTCAGGCGCAGCAGAGGAGGTCAGGAGCGCACGCACGAGGCCAGCGAACTTCGCCAGCGAACTGTTCTTCCTCGACCTTCGTTCACCGTCCGATCAGACCTCCTTCTCCAGTTAGCATCTGGGCCGTCCGTTCAGGAGCAGCAGCCACCGTTTGATCTGAGGAGGATAGCTCTGGACCGCCCGATGCGCAAGGGTTAGCCATAGAGAGCCACGACCGTCCGATGCACCACGTGGCTTAACCCCAGCCGTAGGATCACAGCGAGGGCCCCAGCCTTGGAGCGCCAGCCGATCTCCACCGTCGATCACTCCACGTGGCGTCCATCCTGAGGCCCGCATTAATAAAGGGTAATTTACCCTTAGGCCCCCTCTGTTATTTTATTTAGTTTTTAGTCTTGTAAATACGTAGAATAGTTGTTTAGTTTCTGGAACTTTTGCATAGAGACCCTTGTGCTTGTTTTCAATTGCTGATATGCCCCTACGTATGGTCTGGCACGTGCTTCGACACGTGAGTCTCTGGGCTTTTTACATTATCTACCCTGTAGTTCTGAATGTTAATGATTGAATGAAAGTTTGTGTTTATTTGCATTTATACCCCTGTGCGTGAAACATTTGAGCATGTGCGTGATTTTTGGGTTATTTGCAGATAAGCCCATGGGCTTTTGGTACCTGTTACCAAATAGCCCTCGGGACTTATTTTCATTACATTTGAGTCCCTGAGTGCCCCAGGCACGCGCGTAGCACGTGTTTTGCTGGGTTAATTGCACCCGACCCCCCAGACTTCTGGGTATTTGCACTTTGGTCCCTATGCACTGTGCCCCCTCTTTATTTTTGAATAAAATAGCAAATTATCTCCAAATCCAACGAAAAATGGACATATGGCTCCTGCCATAGTGTAAAATTTTCGAGGATTTTTGGGGACATTTTTGTTTTCATTTGATATTTTTAGAAATTCAAAAACCTCCAATTTTGCTACTGTCTAACTTTAAAAACCCCCAAAAAAATATTAAATTATATTTAAAAATTCCAAAAAAATTGTCTACTGTCTATTTTGTTGTGTTTGATTTTCTAGCCAATTTTGGCTATTTTTCATTACTGAAAACCACTAAAAATAGAAAAACACTTGAAAAATTATAAAAATTCTAATAATTAAACCAAAAATCCAAAAATATAAAATTAGGTGCCTAAATTTTCCTTATTTTATTCTCGTTACAGAAAATTACCTCCCAGCTAATTTGGGGCCTTTAGATATTATATCTACGCCCTTTTAGCTCGGCTGGACAGTACCTACTGTTTTAGTCACTTTTTGATTTTTAGAAAATTAAATAAACATCAGAAAAATCCCAAAAATTCATCAAAAACATTAAAAATTATAAAACACATAAAAACATTTTTATTAGAATTTTTGGTTTATTTTTAGTGTATTTAGAAATTTGTTGAAGTGTATAGTTCCTTAGCTTTTATTATTTTCTTAATACATTAAAAATCCAAAAAAATATAAAATAATTAAAAACCACCAAAAATATTTTCTTCTTTTATTTTAATTTCCTTTTTGACTACTTCGTAGGCCGCAAGGCCAACCCGTGCTCCTTGTGTTCGACCATGGTCGCTATGCCAGGTTAAACTAATAGCAAGACCGCTAGCTTGTTTTTGATTGATTTTATCTATCTTGGTGGTCTATATTTTTCTTGATTGACCTAGCTGAGTGACTGAGGTCACGACGACCGATTGATACCTTTACCTTGGTCATTTGGAGCGGTTAATCAGAATGGCGCCGTTGCCGGGGAGCACGGCTTAATAGTTTTTATTTTATTTTCGTTTTTGTTTTTCGCGGCTTTTCACGGCTTTTTGTTTATAACTTATTTTTGTTTTATTTTATTTTCTTTTATTTTTGTTTTGTTTTATTTTAAGTATTTATTTTATTTTGCATTTTTGCATATATACCTTCATTTCATTTTCATTTATTTTTCTTATCACTATTATTTGATTATTTTGGTCTGACCACTTGTCTCTGTTTCTTGCGAGGGCCTGAGGACCGCGGAGGCGACTTTCGAGGAGCCGACACAACTGCAGGACTTGGAGGCGGCTCCCTTCTGTACGGAGCCGCAGAAGAGAGCGAGAGAGAGAGCTGAGTGGGAGAGGTGTAGATTAGGTTTCATTTTATTTTATTTGATTATTATTGTAATAATACAGGTACTCAGACTTGGACTCGTTGGACTCTTTGACTTAGCGTGTCTGTTTCGCCGAGCACCGGTGTGCTCAGGGGACCCTTAGGTGTTTTTCGCGGCTTTCTCGCGGCTTTGTTTTCTTTTATTTTTAGCTGCCTTTTCCGGTGTTTACGTGGTTTTCATCGAGCCCCTAAACGTAGGATTTTCTGCTTGCTTGTGTCGTAATTAGTAGGGTCCCCACACTTAATTATCTGTATGTTCCTATAGTGCGCTTAATTGGACCTACTAATAATCAATTAATAAAAATAACTGACTCATCTCCTTCGTAGCCTACGTGCCGCAGCCTGCCCTGTAAAGCGCTTTCTCCTACCCCTGATTTGTCGGGCAGAGGAGGGGTGGGACAAGACCGGACCCTTTGGCTTGGAGGTCGGTGACCAGTTAGACGGTTCTGCGAGTAGAATTGCTCATCTAGGACTCGGTTTTTATCGCCGCATCATTTAGGGTAGTTTATTTTCAGTCTTTAAATTCTGCGCGGATCACTTGCATGTAGAGTGCTGGAGGCAAGGTACGCATTTCTACCTCAGCATGCATCATTGATTTCATCGCGCATCGGCTTTTTCGTCTTCTCCCCCCAGTTTTGGATTAAATAACCAGGAGAACCGAAAAAATCGTTAGGCCTTTGTTTTTATTGAAAATAATTAAAAAGAAAAACAATAAAGTTGGGACTGCTAAGACTATTGACCCTAAAAGACACTCACCATTAAAAATTTATCTTGGGGAGAGCAACCCCCTCATTGTTTGGTTTGCTTGCACGAGAGAGTGACCCGCACATTAGGTAGAGCCCTCCGCTGCTATTTCTAGCTGACTCCGACTCTTCCGTGCGAGCCAGTCGGTTGGAGTAGCATCGGGTATCCCAACAGGTCACGTAAGTGCTCTGATAGACTGTTTGTTCACCTAATAAAAACTGACAAGATAATTTGACCGAGCCTTCACAGTCTTCAGCTCGTGTTGCGTTGGTGAACAGAGGGGTTTGCATTTTGATCATAGTTTTTCCAGATCTCATCCACCCTACTCGACCAGATCACGATGATGGGTAGACGCTCTCTTAGGCAGCCTCTGGCTGCACCGCTTTCGGGCACGTCTACCCAATCATCTAGGTTGGCCCGCGAGAGCCGAGACCAGTTCTCCGAGCCCGAGTACGATTCCGCCCTGTTCCCCCTCGACCCCCTTTCTTTCGGTTCTGAGAGATATGAGCCAGAGGAGAGACTCACAGATTTGACAGCACCTGAGTTTGGCTCGTTTGATTTTGCAGACGCCATGGCCGGCAGTTCTGAGGATCGCTCCCGTCAGCCTGAGAACTTCGTATTGGATCAGGGAGCGATCAACTCCACCCTGATCGCCTCTTTAGAGACCGTCCAGTAGCAGTTGAGAGATCAGGGAGCTTTCATGCTCGACATGAAAAGAGATATGGAGCAGATGCGAGCAGAGCGCGAGGAGCGCAGAAAGGGACCGAGGATCCCAGAGGATGCAGATGCAGTAGCCGCAGCAGCAGCGGCAGCAGCCGCCGCAGCCGCGGTAGGAGGACCACCAAGACCGATGCGGGAGTTACACAACCCCGGATCGACGCTGACGCACCACTGGGTAGTACTTCCAGCCATCGTGGGGGACTTTAAGTTCCCCCCGAACACCTTGCAGCTACTCCCCCGCTTCCACGGGCTCGCGACTGAGGAGCCCCATATCCACCTCTAGGAGTTTCTGATGATTTGCAGCACTGTCCACGACCGTCAGGTGGACCAGGATACGATCAGGATGATCGCCTTCCCCTTCTCCCTAGCAGACAGAGCAGCCACCTGGCTGAAGCATTTGGGGAAGTTTGTTTACACCTGGGAGCAGCTCCGCACCGAGTACTTGAACAAGTACTATCCACTCGGGCGGACCAATGCAGCGAGGGCCCTGATCAGCAACTTCTCCATGCTCCCCAACGAGCAATTCCATTAGGCATGGGAGAGGTTCCGTGAGCTCACAGACCGATGCCCGCACCATGATATCTCGAAGCCGAACCTTGTGCAGAGCTTCTTCAGCGGGCTGACACCAGAGCTCCAGGGCTTGGTGAACGCTTCTTGTGGCGGGTCCTATTTCGCCAAGGATCACGACCAGGTCTGGGCTATCTACGAGGAGATGGCTGAGAACTATATGGTGATGTCCCAGACCCGGTTGTATACACAGGGCAGACCCCAGCAACAGCCAGGACCCGTGCAGTACCAGAGGATAGCACAGGTCGATGCCGGTCCATCCAGTTCATCCGCAGTTGCAGCAGCACAGGCAGAGTCGTCCGCTGCGGATATGGGTATCATCAGCGAGAAGTTGGACCGCATGGAGCTGATCGAGAAGAAGCAGTGCCAGGGCATCACTCAGATGGAGCAGATGGCACAGACTCTGAGCGACATGAAGACCCAGCTCATGTATCTCCAGGAGGCACAGACGGCTTCACAGCTCCGTCTTCAGTCGCGAGGCGATACCGACGGCAGCAACAGCTCGTCTCAGCGCTCCAGCTCCTTTCAGCAGCCTAGACAGGTTCACCTTGTACAGGCGGAGCCGTACCAGCAGCAGCAGCCCTCTTACCAGTCCCCACCATCTCCAGACTTGCAGATGGTGGTATACCAGCCGGATCATCCTCTGACAGTACTCCCGCCAGCCCAGTATGACGCAGAGCCGTTGATGGACGTCAACGGGATTTGGTATGACCGTCCCCAGCCTGGGATCCGACGAGACCATCCCGGATTCAGGTGGGGGAGTGGAGGTACCCATCCCCAGCAGCAGTCATCCAGTCAGGGAGGGCAGTATAGCCAGCAGAGAGATCACCAGCAGCAGCCGCCCCCAGCCTACCAGCCACACCAGCAGTCATCCTTCGTTCCTCGTCCCTATCAGCAGTAGGGACAGTCTTGGAGACGTGAGCAGCAGGCTCACCAGCCACACCAGCAGCAGCATCCTTCCTCCTACCCCTCTCAGCAGCAGCAACACCAGTTCCAGCAGCCTCATTACCAGAGAGGCTACCCGTTGGGCTCCCATGAGAGTCCCGCCTTGGACGACATAGCCCGCCTCCTCACGGACCAGCAGGCTACCTTTAGACGGGAGATGGACAAGTTCCGCCAGGAGATGCGGGATCTGATGAGAGGGAAGGCCGCCATCCCTGCACAGATAGAGACGAATCCGAATAGCCTGAAGAGGAAATCTGAGCAGGTAGCTTACACTGAGCACGTCACTCCTAGTGATCCATTTGTTGATACATCTTCGGATCTGTTTGATGCTGATTTTGTTGTACTTAGGAGCGGTAGGACACCAGCAGGCGGCGGCGCCTCGTCTGAGCTACACCACAAGGACACACCCGGGGCGTCAGATCAGGAGGAGGAGAGCGGTACTGAGGCCGCACACGATGATGATGGTGGTACTGATGCCACCAAGGATGCTGATTCCACCGGCGGTACTGAGGCCGCCGCTTCACCAGTTCGAGGAGGTGGTACTGACGCCACCAGAGTAGCCGAGCCAGCACGCGGTACTGAGGCCACGAGACGTCTAGCAGAGCCAGCCCGTAGCGGTACTGAGGCCACCGGTGTTCATTTTGAGAGAGATGTTATTTTTCCTTCTGTTGATGTATCCCAGAACACTGTTGTGAATAAAGGAAAAGGTTTAGTTTCTTCTGGTCCCATTGTGGTGATTGATGTATGTGCGGATCCGGCCGTCGAGCCGTCTAGACCTCATCCTAGTCCTTCATCTGAGAAGGACCCTGTGATCCCCTTCCCTAGAGCCCTTCAGATGGGGAAGGGGAAGAAAAGAGAAAAGACCCAAAAAAGAGAGAGCAGGAGGAGTTCAGCCAGAGCATGATCGACAGATTTCACATACAGCTGACCCTTCAGGAGGCTTTGCAGCACATCCCCCTTCTTCAGCGATCACTGAGAGATAGGACCACAGTCAGGAGGAGGAGGAGGAACCATCATTCAGAGATACATGTGCTGACGAAAGCCACGTGCTTCGTGATCCAGAACCGTCTGCCGGCCAAGAGGCCAGATTCAGGAGCCCCGTATGTCAGATGTCAGATTAGTAAGCAGAGGTTCGACCGGACTCTATTGGATAGCGGATCGTCTATCAACCTCCTTCCGGCAACCCTTCTCGACCGCTTCGAGTTGGGCACTCTTCGACAGAGCAGGACATTCCTTCAGTTTGCTGATCGATCTGTCAAGAGGACGAAGGGGTTGTTGTGAGACGTTATCGTCACTATTCAGGGCCTGCAATTCCCCGTGGACTTCGTAGTGTTGGACATGGAGATCCCTGAGTTAGTGGCCGATACCCCCATCATCCTCGGTCGTCCGTTCTTGGCCACAGCCAAGGCAGTGACTGATCATGATAGCGGGAAGGTATACTTTCGCGTCGAGGGCGAGAGTGTACAAATAGAGACGGTCGAGGACTACAGAGCTAGAGAGAGAGCATGCTCAGAGGCCAGCACCGATACAGAACAGCTGACAGATGCCGGGTTAGACATCCACCAGGACTGTGATTTTGTGATCACAGATGATGAGGCAGCATGGGCAGACCCTTCAGCACAGGCCATCCTCTCATTTCCAGACACCACTGATGCAGAGATGACAGCAGAGGAGAGCTTGGAGAGCACAGCCCTGGTCCAGGATACTTCAGAGGCAGCAGAGCCGATTCTCGACCGCGACACGATTTCTAGTGATGGTGGTACTGAGGCCACTTTGTGTGACGGTGGTACTGATGCCACCTTGTTTGATGCAGATCCCTCAGATTCAGAGTCTGATTGGGCATATTGTGATGATCAGATGCCAGACCTGAGTCCACCAGAGCCTACAAATGAGGAGGAGGTAGATGCAGAGCAGATTAGAGACATCACAGTTGAGCAGCTTCCTCCAGATCCAGTTTGCGAGAGCTCATATTCTTTCTCCCAGACAGATTTGGCAGATTTAGCAGTATTCACACACCTTCTTCCGAGGCCAGATTTGCCAGCGCCCATCTGTCCAGAGCTGAAGCCGCTCCCTACTTCGCTGAAGTATCGGTTCCTTGCGGGCGAACCTGAGATGCACCCAGTCATCATCTCCGCCGATCTGACTGGAGAGCAAGAATCCCGTTTGATGGGGGTTCTTGAAAAGAACCGCAAGGCAATTGGATGGAGCGTAGCAGATCTCCATGGGATTAGTCCATCAGTGTGCTCCCACCATATCTATCTCGAGGAGGGGGCGAAGCCGTCGCGTGTGTTCCAGCGGCGACTGAACCCCAACCTGAGAGAGGTTGTGATGAAGGAAATATCAAAATGGTGGAGTGCAGATTTCATTTATCCCATTTCCGACTCCAAGTGGGTCAGCCCCTTGTATGTGGTGCCCAAGAAGACGGGCATCACGACTGTGATCAGTGAGTCGGGAGAGGAGATTGCTACACGAGTACCCACCTCTTGGAGGGTCTGTGTTGACTACAGGAGACTCAACCAGGCCACCAAGAAGGACCATTTCCCCTGCCTTTTATTGACCAGATCATTGAGAGACTGGCAGGGAAGAGCCATTATTGCTTCCTGGATGGGTACTCGGGCTACAACCAGGTGGCCATCGCTCCTGAGGATCAGGAGAAGACCACCTTTACCTGTCCCTTCGGTACATATGCCTTTCAACGCATGCCATTTAGGCTATGCAACGCCCCTGCGACTTTTCAGAGGTGCATGCTGTCGATCTTTTTGGACATGGTAGGGGAGTGTTTGGATGTCTTCATGGACGATTTCTCGGTCTATGGCGATGGATTTGATTCCTGTCTTGACTGCCTAGACCGAGTACTCCAGCGATGTATTGAGTACCATTTGGTTCTATCTTGGGAGAAGAGTCACTTCATGGTGACTCAAGGGACGGTGCTTGGCCATATCATCTCCAACAGGGGCATGGAGGTTGATCCGGCCAAGGTTGCTGTCATTAGAAAACTCGCACCGCCGTCCAATTTGAGACAGTTACGGTCATTCCTGGGGCACGTTGGTTTTTATCGGAGATTTATTCAGGATTTCAGCAGGATTGCCCGGCCGTTGACTGACCTCTTGACAAAGACACCGAGTTCCTTGTCGATGACAAGTGTCTTTCGTCCTTTGCGACTCTCTAGCAGTGTGTTATTGAGGCTCCTGTCCTCCAGCCGCCTGATTGGTCTCTTCCATTCGAGATCATGATGGATGCCTCCGATTTTGCCGTAGGGGCAGTGCTGGGACAGAGGAGGGATGGAGTTCCATTTGCTATTCACTATGCTAGCCGCACATTGGATTCCGCGCAGCGAAATTACACGGTCACAGAGAAGGAGATGCTAGCCGTAGTGTTCGCCCTAGATAAGCTTCGATCTTATATCATTGGATCTAGAGTGACCCTGTACACAGATCACACCGCCATCAGGTACCTCATGGCAAAAAAGGATGCCAAGGCCAGACTTACTAGATGGATCCTTCTACTCCAGGAGTTCGACATTGAGATCAAGGATAAGCCTGGAGTCAAGAATGTGGTGGCGGATCATCTCTCCCGTATAGAGCAGCCTGAGGAGTTTGAGCATATAGATCCCATTTGTGAGACCTTCCCAGATGAGGCGATCCTTGCTATCGCCTCACTCCTGTGGTATGCCGATATTGTGAACTTTCTCGTTGTTGGGAAAGTCCCACAAGATTGGCCCAGGCAGAGGCTTGAGACCTTCCTTGCGAAGGCCAAGTCCTACCACTGGGAGGATCGCATCCTTTACCACGAAGGAGGGGATAGCGTCTGGCGTCGGTGTATTCCTCAGGAGGAACACCATAGCGTCCTCACTTACTGCCACAAGCTTGAGGCAGGAGGACATCATTCTGGGAGGAGAACGACACAGAAAGTGCTCCAATCCGGCTTGTGGTGGCCTACCCTCTTCAAGGACTCTGATGAGTTCGTGAAGAGATGTACTGATTGTCAGAGGATGGGCACTTGTGGACAGCGTGATATGATGCCGATGCAGCCCATTCACTTCTGTGAGGTTTTTGATGCATGGGGCATCGATTTCATGGGTCCATTCCCTAAGGGGGTGTTTGGATAGTGGGTTTAGGTGGGTTAAACTGGTTGCAGGTAACCCATTTTTGGGTTTTGGTGTTTGGATAGAGGGTTAAACTGGGGGTGGGTTAGAAGTGGGTTTGGGGTGATGTGATTGTATTGGAGTTTGAAAAAGTGAGAAGTTATTGTGATGTGATTGTATTGGAGTTTGAAAAAGTGAGTAGAAGTGGAGTAGTTTATAATTTTTATATGATATGATGGTATAGTATATTATTTTTTGATGGAATTGATGATGGAGACTTGATTTATTTAATTTTTTTAAAAAGATAAAAAAGTGGGACCCACGTGGAGGGAGAAAATATGGGGTAGGGGAGTTAAACCACCCTTGGGGTGGTTTAACCCAATACAAGAACGCACCCTAAGAGTCAGGGATTTGAGTACATTCTGTTGGCCGTGGATTATGTTAGTCGTTGGGTTGAGGCTATCCCCGCCCGAGCCGTTGATGCGAGGACAGTATGCAGATTTTTGAGGAAGCACATCATTACGCGGTTCGGGGTTCCACGAGTTCTGATTTCTGATGGGGGGTCTCATTTCATCAATGACCAGGTGAAGGCCCTTGCTAGCGAGTTCGGTATAGACCATCGTGTTGCTACACCTTACCATCCACAGACGAATGGTCTAGCCGAGGTGTCGAATAGGGAGATCAAGACTATATTGCAGAAAGTCGTCCGCCCTGATCGAAAGGATTGGTCACAGCTTTTGGACTCGGTCTTGTGGGCATATAGGACGCCTTTCAAGACACCATCGGGCACATCTCCCTTTTGCCACGTATATGGCAAGCCGTGCCATTTGCCTGTTGAGCTGAGGCACATGTCACTATGGGCAGTTACTGATATTCTTATGGATCCAGATGGTGTAGGAGACCAGAGGAGGGCAGAGTTAGCAGCCCTGGAGGAGCTTAGAGATACAGCTTTCTCAAACAGCCTACAGTATAAGGAGAGAGTGAAGGAGTGGCATGATTCTCATATCAGCCACAAGCATTTTGAGATTGGACAGAGAGTATGGCTGTTTGATGCGAAGCTTCGTTTATTTCCAGGGAAGCTACAGAGCAAATGGAAGGGACCCTACTTGGTCAGGAAGGTACACGACAACGGTAGCATTGACATATCTGAGTTGTCTTCTGAGAGTACCTTTCGAGTGAACGGCCAGCGGCTCAAGCCATTTCTAGATCATGAGCCGCGGGTCGCTAATCTTGCCCCTATTCATTTTGCGTGAGATGTGGTCTTTGACTCACATCTAATGCATCTCACGCTTGAGTTTCACTGATCTTCCGCCTTGTATAGATCCAGATGTCCATATCATTACATTCTTTAGTCCCACATCCCTTTCTTCATCTTGTGATTATGCTATACTTAGGGTGTACTTTACCCTAAGTATAGGGGGAATGTGATACCTTCGGGTATTTCTTTTGTTTCTGTCTACCCCTGTTTTGCTGCCTATACTTAGGGATATTTCACCCTAAGTATAGGGGGGTAGACCCTGTACATTCTCCACTCGGTTTTTCGCTTAGTATACAGCCTGCTATACTTAGGGGGAAGACCCGCGACCCTCTTGACTTTATATTTTCATTTATTCGTCTTTGTATATAGCCTTCCTTTCCACTTCCCTATACCTAGCACGCGTTATGTCTTCTTCATCGCTCTTGACTCTGAGGACATCGTGCGAGCTAAGTATAGGGGGGTGTGTATATACTCCATATATACTTTAGCCATAATTCGTACTTTGTGTGAGTGTGTTAATAAATAAAATGGCTAAAAATCACAAAAATTAAAAATTTTCATGTACATAAACTTCTTTTATTTGCACATAAATAGCTAGTGTATAAATTATTTTTGTAAAAATGATTTCAAAAATCTTTTGTGTAAAGTTTGTGTAAATATTTTCTTATCAAAAATATGTATATAGTACAAAATTTTTCCAAAATGTTTTGAAAATCAAAAGTTTGCAAAAATCTTGTGTAAATTTGTGTAAATATCTTTTTACAAAACTTGCACTTCATGCATCATCCATTCATGATTTCAAAACATTTTTCAAAAATTTTGCATGTTTGTAAAAATTTGTGTAAATAGCATCTTTTTGTACATATGTATATAGTTTTTCTGGATGATAGTTGACATTTAAACTAGCCTGGAATCAAATTGAGAAATGGAGCTTGATTAAGATCTTAATTTACCTAACTTCTAAGAGGAACCTTATAGGGCTTAGGTTTAAGGCTTTTCAGGTCCATGGTGACTTAATTCTTTGAGTCCACTAGGCTATGATCACATGTCATCTCAATGAGCCTAAGTAGAGCACTTAACAACAACACATGACTCATGTAGACAATGGCTTTACTTGGACACCAGCACTATGCACCGAGCTCTCTACGGATGAGGTGGTGAGGAGGCAGTCTTCCTTGACTTGGGGTAGCATATGAGGGTAGTACTTCTAGGCGGAACTTCTCTTCTTCTTTTAGTGAAGGAAGTGCGTCTCAACTTGGTCTGGATTCCATGAGGTCTAACGACGGGAGTTGTGGGTTGCAATAAAGCTTCAAAAGAGGGATAGTCTACTGGCTCAAGAGGAAAAACTCCTTGTATATATGCTGCACATGTATATGTTGTATAGATGCACTTAAAAAAAATGCAAAAAGAAAATAACTCTAAAAAAAGTGGTGGGTCTGAGAGAAAATGATAATCCCACCGGAGTATGTATATAGAGTGCAATAAGCAAAGCTTGGTTTCATGATCCACCTGATGTAGCTTGCAGCAGGGAGACTTGGCTACACTGGTCAAGCTCCCAAGGGTACTTGGCTACACTGGCCTTGACCCATTCTCTTCTTCCTCCTCTTCTTGAGCCGGTTGAACTTGAACTTAGAAGGGAATACCCCGCTCCTCGAGGAAAGAGTGGCCAGATTGAGGTCATAGAGTTACCTTGTTGGGGAGGGTTGTCAAGTTGCCATTTCTGAAGTGGAGAGCTTAAACCTCACATTCATAGGACAAGAAAAGATTCATGGTCTTCAGGGTTTGTGATTGATGACTTGTTCTGATCTGGAGCATTGAGGAGTCTTGGTTATAGATTAGTGGAACTTAGAGGCTGTTGAGTTTTAGACTTAAGTCCAAATAAGGTTCCGACACATTAATAATCCAAAGATCTGATCGAGCTCCATACCTTAATTTAATGAAGGCAAGTTTAATAATCAGCCTTGATCCATGTACATTCTCTTTTTCTTTTTCTTTATTTCTTTTTCACTTCTTTTTCAAATAAGTGTTTGCTAAGGGACTAGCAAAGTTAAGTATAGGGGGATGATGAATACTCATTCATCACTCTTTATTCTTATATTTTAGCTACAAAAACCTTTGCAAATGCATGTAGATATGTGTAAATACAAATATTTACCAAAACCATGCATTGTGTAAAAACCTATAATTAGCATGTTTTTGTGCAAAAATAAAAGAATAAAGATTAAAAAGAAAAAGAGGGAAATATTTAGAATAAATATTGAGCAACCTAACCCAAGGGAGGGCTCAGCATGGGCCTGACCGCATAAAAGCCAAAGTAGAGGGAGATAGGGGCTCATGTGTGTAAATACTTATGTAAATAAAATAAAATATTTTCCTCACAAAAATAGATGCAAATTGGCTTGTAAATATTTGTACATATTCCTAAATATAAAATCAAGATAAAAATTAAAAATTAAAAAGAAGACAAAAATATCATTCATGTGCATGATCACCTTGTATATAGTTCCATCATCCCTATTTATTCAGCCTTATAAATAAATAAAATTAGTTTCCAAAATTTTTGTAAAGATTCTATATTATATAGTGTTAATAAATAAAATAAAAACAATTAAAACAAAAAAAAATAAAAATAACAAAATTAAAAACACAAAATATATTGTAAATATACCATGTATATAAATGTACATATGTATTTATTTTACCTATGTATATAAATAATAAAAATAAAATAAAAATATCTTTTTATTCCTTATTTTATAATGAAAATAAATAAAATATAAAAATGGGAATAAAATTGTACAAAAATAAGAAATTAAAAATCAAAAATCAAAATCCTATATATTGTATATATACCTATATATGAACCTACTATGTAAATACACTCTTTTTACTTTGAAAAATTAATTACAAATCACTAAAAAATAGAAAAAAATAAAATAAAAATATTTCATGTTTTAACTTTTTGCTAATTCGGCCCTTAGCTACCTTGAATTTCACTTTCAAACTTTCGCCACGTGGCCGCTTCCTACTGGTCCTGGGAATGTTGACCGCCCGGTCAACTACCCCCCCCCCCCCCCCCCCCGCAGGACCACTTCTCACGGGCTTAGGCGCCCGACCCGATTTCACCAATTTTTAGCGCCTAAACACGATTGATTCCCACCTAAACCCCGGGTCAGATCCGTCCACGACATATCCGAGACCCTCGCCGGAGCTCCTGCATCGGGATCCGCGCGCTTCCACGCCCTACCCGCGCCTGTCTTCCCGGACCCTTCCAGCGTATAAAGCCGAGCTCCGCCACCTCCATTTGCCATCTTTGGCCATTCGATTCCACCCCCAGTGAGCTCCAGTGTGTGCGCGAGAGTGACAGCTCGCGTCCGGTGCTGTTGAAGCGAGGAGAGGGAGCGTGACCACTGATCCGGCGAAGCTTCGCCGCCTTGCTCCGCCACCAGCAGGATCTCGAGCCTCGGAGGGAGACACTCCTCGAGGCGAAGACCCAGAGCATCCTTAGCTCATCCCCAGTCTCGTCAGCCACCCAGGTAGTCCCTTAGTTCTTTCTTTTTCTTTGATTTTCCATTACACCCAAATCACTCCGCCACCGTCCATCGTCGATTCCGATCGATTCCGACCACCATCCGACCATCGGGCTTCACCATAGCCATCGCCTCCTTCCCGCGCACCTTCTCCATATCCCCATCCAACCCAGCTCGCACAGGAGCTGGGATTCGAGCTCCACTGTCCCCCCTTCGCCGGAGCTCGCCCACTTCGACCCTCCGTTCACCGTCACCCCGCCTAACCGGGTCGAGGCAGTTTGCCCTCGACCCGCGAGTCTTCTGGTCATCTTTACAGGTACTACCAAGCCCATCTGAGGGCTTGGGTCATTCGGGCCAGGAGCCTCGCCTCCGCCGACCTCACCGGAGCTCCCCAGAGCTCGGCTGGGCCATCGGAGGCCACCAGCAGCTGCGGAGCACCACGCCGGAGCTTCTCCGATCTTCAGGCGCAGCAGAGGAGGTCATGAGCGCACGCACGAGGCCGGCGAACTGTTCTTCCTCGAACTTCGTTCACCGTCCGATCAGACCTCCTGCTCCAATTAGCATCTGGGCCGTCCGTTCAGGAGCAGCAGCCACCGTTTGATCTGAGGAGGATAGCTCTGGACCGCCCGATGCGCAAGGGTTAGCCACAGAGAGCCATGACCGTCCGATGCACCACGTGGCTTAACCCCAGCCGTAGGATCACAGCGAGGGCCCCAGCCTTGGAGCGCCAGCCGATCTCCACCGTCGATCACTCCACGTGGCGTCCATCCTGAGGCCCGCATTAATAAAGGGTAATTTACCCTTAGGCCCCCTCTGTTATTTTATTTAGTTTTTAGTCTTGTAAATACGTAGTATAGTTGTTTAGTTTCTGGAACTTTAGCATAGAGACCCTTGTGCTTGTTTTCAATTGCTGATATGCCCCTGCGTATGGTCTGACACGTGCTTCGACACGTGAGTCTCTGGGCTTTTTACATTATCTACCCTGTAGTTCTGAATGTTAATGATTGAATGAAAGTTTGTGTTTATTTGCATTTATACCCCTGTGCGTAAAACATTTGAGCATGTGCGTGATTTTTTGGGTTATTTGCAGATAAGCCCCCGGGCTTTTGGTACCTGTTACCAAATAGCCCTCGGGACTTATTTTCATTACATTTGAGTCCCTGAGTGCCCCAGGCATGCGCGTAGCACGTGTTTTGCTGGGTTAATTGCACCAGACCCCCCAAACTTCCGGGTATTTGCACTTTGGTCCCTGTGCACTATGCCCCCTCTTTATTTTTGAATAAAATAGCAAATTATCTCCAAATCCAACGAAAATTGGATACATGGCTCCTGCCAAAGTGTAAAATTTTCGAGGATTTTTGGGGACATTTTTGTTTTCATTTGATATTTTTAGAAATTCAAAAACCTCCAATTTTGCTAATGTCTAACTTTAAAAACCCCAAAAAAAATATTAAATATCATTTAAAAATTCCAAAAAAAATTGTCTACTGTCTATTTTGTTGTGTTTGATTTTCTAGCCAATTTTGGCTATTTTTCATTACTGAAAACCACTAAAAATTGAAAAACACTTGAAAACTTATAAAAATTCTAATAATTAAACCAAAAATCCAAAAATAATAAATTAGGTACCTAAATTTTCCTTGTTTTATTCTCGTTACAGGAAAATTATCTCCAGCTAATTTGGGGCCTTTAGATATTTTATCTAGGCCTTTTTAGCTCGGCTGGATAGTACCTACTGTTTTAGTCACTTTTTAATTTTTAGAAAATTAAATAAACATCAGAAAAATCCCAAAAATTCAGCAAAAACATTAAAAATTATAAAACACATAAAAACATTTTTGTTAGAATTTTTGGTTGGTTTTTAGTGTACTTAGTAATTTGTTGAAGTGTATAGTTCCTTAGCTTTTATTATTTTCTTAATACATTAAAAATCCAAAAAATATGAAATAATTAAAAACCACCAAAAATATTTTCTTCTTTTATTTTAATTTCCTTTTTGACTACTTCGTAGGCCGCAAGGCCAACCCGTGCTCCTTGTGTTCGACCCTGGTCGCTATACCAGGTTAAACTAATAGCAAGACCGCTAGCTTGTTTTTGATTGATTTTATCTATCTTGGTGGTCTATATTTTTCTTGATTGACCTAGCTGAGTGACTGAGGTCGCGACGACCGATTGATACCTTTACCTTGGTCATTTGGAGCGGTTAATCAGGTAACTTAAATCTAAGTGCAATCTTTCATATTTACATTAGTCCCTTCAGGACTGATTTTGTATTGTTTTAAGTGTTTTCAATTATGTTTTCTTTGTAATTTTTCCCCTAACTTCAAGTTGTAATATCTTTTTTATATGATATCCATTTTGATGAAATTTGTCTCATTAAAAAGATAATTTAATACTCTTCCATTTGATAAATTTAGTTCTGTGTTTTGACTCTTAATTTGCATGTCAAAAATCAAAGAAGTTGTTAGTTTATTACATGTTGATTTGAGCATCATTTATCCTTTATAATGTGAATAATTGATCTTAATCAATTCATGATATGCTTGATAAATTGAGAATTGATTTAAATAATTAATCTCATGTAGTATATTATCGAATTTTGATTGATGGCTTAATCAAGATAAAATGAGTTTGGAATTAATCTCTTTAAATGTAATTTGGTGTATTGATGCGTGATTAATGCATAAATCAATCCTTTGTTGATCAATTAATTCAAGTGGATTAATTTAAGATTAAGTCAAGAAATATCATTGTGTATTGATTGTTTGCATTGTATTGTGTATTTTCATTTTTATGGGCATTGTCCATAATTATGCCATTAAATATATTCACATATAAAATCAAATAAAAAAGCATGCATAGTTGAGTTGCAGTTTAGACCTAGATTCATTGATTATTCACCTAAATAGATATTTAACACTTAGGTTTATTTAATTAATTGCTTGTATCCTTGTATTCGACCTTGGACTTATCCAAGATAAATTAAACCAATTCACTCTTCATAGAGATTATACTTGAATCTGATAAATCATTTAAATGGTTGTATTACAATGAATTGATATTAACACAGCCGTTTACTGATTCATCACATTTGCCGAACTGGAATACTGTCACTCCAGGAAAAAGGAACATCAGTGTCTTTCCAAAATAGTTTATGTAGGCATAGTGGCTCTCCATCCAATCCATAACTAGGATGATATCGAAATCCTCCTACTAGATCGAACATAGGAATGCACGCATCTCATGTCGACCTATCTGCACGGTCACATCCTGGACTTCTTGATGTAAGATAAACAACTAGCCCCTTGGGCCCCTGATGTAATACATAGATGGAAAACTCATCACAAATTTGCCCAAAGTGGGCACCACCAAATGGTATGCGAGAAAAGAGTGTGTAACCCTAGAGTCAACATTACATGTAAAGAAATCCCATTAATTGAAATCATAGCTCTGATGATTGGTCCAAAAGCATGTGCATGCTCATGTATCATTGCATTCAGTTGTCCGTGTGGTAATGGTGGTGTGTTATATCACACGACATTGAATGCCTGCTATAGTGGATGCCGAAACTTACGATCTCTACGCTGGAAATTCGATCCATGTAACTTTCCTGAAGGATTTGCTAGCCTCACACTTTGCTACAGTTGCTGTTACCCAAACCACTGACATGGAAAGGATATTGGAACTTGAAATATCCCAACTATGTGTAGTAATAATACATTCAACTACCTGATTATGAAAGAGTCCCTCGAGTTGTGGATGTGTCAAGGACGAGATAAAGATGCACTATGGCTAGCCAAAGCTTGCCGCAAGATAGGGGACAGAGCAAAACCACTTATAGTTGCAACTCCCAGACCATCACCTCCATTACTCACATACCCCTCACAATCGGGAACAACCCCACACAACAACCATTCACCCACAATGATCGTGCAACTCATGGTCGATAGTCACACACTACCACATGCGCTGCTCTCAACCATCACTTAGAAGCGTCACCTTTACACGAAGCCACCCCTCAAAGAACCCAATCACACATCAACTTCCTTCATATAGCCCCTACTACAAGACTAACACCCCCATTGCTCCGAGCCCATATACATACCAACACTCTCATTACCAAGGATGGAGCCAAAATATTAACTAGGAAGGGGGATAATTGACTTATATAAAAAAATTAGTTACCATAAAACAAATGGATTTTACACGCCCGATCTTCCAGGTTTTTCCAATAACACTTTTGCTCTGTTTTTTTAATTGTACTTGTACCCTTATATTCTTACAAAAATCAGAGTAGCGACCTTCCATTAGTGTAATATAGGAGCACATCTATAAAAGTAGAAGGGCACAACTATCAATTTTGTAAGAATATAGGGGTACAAGTGTAAGTGGAAAAAAACTATGAGTATAAGTGTTATTGAGAAATTGCAAAAGAGCACAAGTGTAAAGGTCCATACAACAAGACGGTAGTGATTTTGTATGAAAAAATTACAGTAATAAGAATATGCATGAGTAGAACGACATTTTTGTGGTAACAGAGTCCACTAGTTCATAGAAAGACCATTGGTTGGTAACTCAATGTCAAGAAAAATAAGAATGGGTATCACATGGTAGGGATTACATCCACTCGTAAAATTGTGCGTCTCATGCTAACACTTGAAACCACCACATGAAAAGCAGTTTTCTTCCAAATAACATGATCCTTTGGATTCAGAACCTATCTTCTGAGTATACTTCGAAAATGTTCTTTAGATATCTTGAAGAAGAGAAAGAAGAAAGAGAAAGAAGAAGAAGTAGTAGTTCTATCAGGGAGGGGGCTCTTTTATACCATACGTATATATATATTCCGATGAGTCATGAAGAGGAGACAGAGGAGGATTGTGGATAGGGAAGGAACAACTGGATCCACCCTCAAGGCTTATATCCTCTCCTTCCTTGGCAACCCTCCCGTTAGCTTATCATGGATAGTGCTATCCCAATCAATCTTAAACAAGGGTAAGTGTCTCCCACGTGTCTGCATGATCACCACTGTGGGCCTGGGCCCAAGTCAACCCGACCGATGGGCCTCAAAATGTTGGTCCCAAAACTTGGGATGGCCCACTCACCATTAATAATGGTACATACATTGCCTCCTAGTTAGCTATATTTTATCCAATGCGTATGTGGTGTTGTTGAAGTGTTGAATGATCAAGGGACTTAATCATATCATTGTATTTGTAAGTTCAGATTGTCAAGTATACTCTCATTCTTTGTGGGTATTTGATATATGACTGTTTGGGGGAGTTACAACCTCCCTTCTTGTATTGACAACGTCCCCGTAGCAATCAGACACGTCATTTATTCCCATAACAGTGGCAATTAATTCTCTCTCTAGGTAGCCATTTCCTTTAGACTCTTTGTAGGAGTGAGATTCCACATCTCGGGTTGTATAGTGTTTTGATGAAAACTACTGACATTGACAACTTATTAGGTTCAAGTCCAGATGACAACTATCCGAATTGTTTAGGACCAAATTGTCAAGTAGTTGTCCTTCACTCTTATAAGTAACTCTCATATTGTGAGCATTAGATTTAAGACTATGTTTAATGTGTTACTGATTGATGATGAGGTCTTTAAAATAGTTTGATCGATTACTAATGCTCTCTAGATAAAATCAATGCCGACACTAAGCAAGGTTGATCCATTAGATGTCTAATGATAAATGATCAAAAGAACTCTTTGGTTTTAAAATTATTTTGAGAGTGGTTTCATGAGTTGTCCATCTCGAAGTATACATGTACATTGAGACACTTTTACAACTCGTATAAAAAGAAAACACTATATATTGCATAGGTCTTAATCTTCAATTCTTCTTTTCTGACTCCGTCTTCTTTCTTCTTTTCTGAATTGTCATGGGGAGCATTTTACGGGAGGTGCTCTGATGCCACTTGATAGCTTAGGTAGAGAGAGAGAGAGAGAGATGGAAGATTTGGTTTGAGTCTGGAGAGGACTCCTGATTGCAAGGTGAAGCATTTGATCGAGTTGCACTTCCCTTATGAGAGGTTGGTATTTATAGGGTGTGTATAACATCTCGCTCACTCCGCCCTTGCCCCTCCAAGTCCATGAGACTCCGTTCACGCAACTGCCGGCTGTGATTTTAGGCCCGAGGTTGCCCTTGATTTGTTCAAACAGGTTAAAAAAAATACTTTGGGGTTGATTTTTTTTTACTTTGACTCTTCATGTGCTTGACGACTTGATTTTTTTTGTATTGCCTCATTTCTCTTCTTTTGCTTCTTCTCTTTTGTGGTCCAATCTTTATAGCGAAGCATGCACGAAATCCACAATAGTAATTCTGCTCACTGAGACTTATTACGGTTGAAACTATAGCATATCTAATATGTATTAGTGTACTAACAATCCTCCTCTTTTGATGATCACACCAGAGAACTTGGACACGAATATCTCCACGCTACTCCTCTTTCTAGTATAATACTTTTAAGAATACTTTCTCAAGGATATTTTTCTTCTTTCTAAAAGATAAAAATGCTCTGTATTTTTAAAAAGTTTTTTTCTTAATAGATCCCTTGCCCATATTGAGAAAAAGTAGCTAGAAATCAAATATCTTCTTTTTATCATTTTGTGATGCAAAAAAGTAAAGAAAACTAATAATAAGGGTTGAAAGATGGGAATATATGTTAATGAATCGATTTAATAATGATAAACAAGGAAAAAATACTTATTTATGTAGTTTTTGTGGATCTAACATTTGGAGTAGAAAGAAAATACCAAGTCAAGAAGGAAGAAGACCTTCGTATCTTTACCAAAAACAGGGAGCTTCAAGACATTCTCAAGAAGAAATAAAGAACAAGAAAGGGGAAAGAAGATATGCAAGTCAAGGAAACATGAAGATATGGAAAGCAGTGCTACCCATCACAAGAAACTTAATGGCATATAAGCAAAAGCTAAAGCTAAGAAGAACAAGTTCTCAAGCTTTTATTGGAGCAAAGTTTTCATCTATTATACTACGGGCCAAACCACTTTAGGGGACAATCTGTTAACAATCCCATCTGGCAAATAAGCCCTCTCCTTTGCTCCGAGATGACGGTTGCATATGCATCCCATCTACTTGTTTCCCATTCATAAGAGGGAGCACGAGCGTATAGTGTCCCTGCTTTAAAGACAGAGGCGACAGTCGTGACCGTTCCTATGGTCGGAATCTCAAGACAGTCATGACCGTCTCATGCAGTGCAACTATAGTGATGGTCGCGACCGTCTCCTCCCATGTTGTACAGGCTACAAATCAGAGGTGACCCGCACAGAAGTGCAGGGGAAAGGTTATGATTGACCCCTTCCGTCGTGGATCCTCAAAAAAAAACACTAGTAACCCACCTAGTTTCAGAGGGGATGATTGCGATCATCCCTTCCTGTTTGTATAGGAGATGATCGGGACCGTCCATTTCGATCTTGTACAAGTTGCAAATCAGAAGCGACGTGCATAGAAGTGTCCACTGTGGAACCTCAAAAGGTAATAATCTTTTTTATCTCTTAAGAACAAGCTGAAAACTATAAACATACTTAAAAACTTGTTGAAAATGTTCGAAAAGTTTGTTAGTCAACTAATTGAACTTATCATTGATAAACCTTCTTGATCGACTAATAATTGTTCCGGCCAATTATTTTTGAATCATCAACTGTAGTTTTTGTTGTAATTTTGTTCGGTCAATTAATCTAATTTTTCATTTAATTAACCAATGCTTTCCTCGGGAAAAAAATATTTATATTGATCGAATTTTTTTGACAAATATTTTAGTTGGCTTTTTTGTCTCAAACAACTAACACAATTTCTTCAATCGATCGATTTTCACCCCAAGCGGCTAATTTTGCTGGTTAATAAAGAAGTCAAG
Source organism: Ottelia alismoides (assembly GCA_037367405.1). NCBI lineage: Eukaryota > Viridiplantae > Streptophyta > Magnoliopsida > Alismatales > Hydrocharitaceae > Ottelia > Ottelia alismoides. Next base: position 354,006 of record JAZKJV010007076.1, on the reverse strand, counting down.
AACTGTGAAACCACTTTGTGCCAGTCGACTGACTTGGTTTCTATAATCGATTAATTTTCATCTCATGCGACTAAGATTTTTTGCTAGTAAAGATGCTTATTAGACTCATGATTTAGTCGAATCATTTTATAATAAGTCGATTAATTTTAATTTCAATTAATTAATTGTATAACTCTATCAGTTATTTAGTTCATCAGGGAACTAAAATTTCTTTTGCCAACTAGACTTTCAATCAACTATTTGCATTTCAATCGAATAACTGGAATTTCGATCTACTCTTTATTGTAGATTTTTGTTATTCAACTTTACACATTAAGAAACCCCTTTACATTGTTATTTTAATGCTTCTAACATTGGCCAGTGCTTCTAAGATCTATAAAGGAGACTCTTAATTCTTAAACCTTGTATAGAATGCTATATTGAGAAGAAATCATCTCTAATATTTTTTTCACTCGAGTCATTTCTCAACCTCAACCGCTCATTTCGATTAATTCTACTCTTGAGCCAATTTCAAGCCTTATCAAACACTCCTTTGCTCTCCTAAGTTTCATGCTTTTACTTAAACATTCGAAAGGTTTTGTTTCAAGTATTGTTTGTATAGACATGTGGATTCCTTTCGCACAACACTTGATTATCTATCCACCATATCTTGTCGATAATAATTGTTCTTACTGGGAAATAAAAATAAAATTTTGTGATCAATCTTCTGATTATAAGATGCGGGTTTGTAGATCCAATCCCTTCATGGTTAAGCTCAATAAAGGCCAAGCCAAATTCACTAACTCAAATGGCATAAATTGAGAAGAATATAAAAGTCTAAATGTAGCATACTTTTGACCGAAGAATATAATTGCATCTCATAATGTAGAATGATCTACGACATATGCAAGATTCTAGTAAAACAAGTTAAAGATAAGAATGCTAGCCAATGACAATGGAATATTAGAGATTTGAGAAGGAGATACAATCTCAAAGGAATCTAAAAGAACTTTTCAAAAAAAACATAAGATGAAGATGAGATCACATGGCACAAGAAGAGATGGATGAATTATGCTAACAACCATTATAAGGACATATACACGATGTTCACAACCATTATGAACAAGCTCAATGGACTTTGTAAGAACTTTATCAAAAAAGAACTTAAGATGAAGATGAGACCATATGGCACAAGAAGGGAGGGTTGAATTATGCGAACAAATATATATTATAGATTAAGTTACGTAATAATCAACTATTTTAACTGAAGGCTGAGGTTTGGCCTTAGCATATCATGTAAGCTTAAAGGTCGCATCACATACGATCTAGGAAAACTAATCATACTAGTTGCATCGGGCAGTAGACTTTAAAAAAATAAATGATGAAACCACATGATTCGAGAACACTTTTCAAATCATTTCGTCAACAACATAAACATGTACAAAGATTACCTCTTGAAGCATGTTTGTGATCGTGTATCTAAATGAAGAGACCTCCTATCTCAAAATCCGACATGACGGAGGAGGCACTTGCGAGTGTGTGGATGAGATGTGTGCTCCTCGCAATCCAAATCGACGATCCGAGCGAAGAATCTCCTGATTTTATCTCATGAACATTCTTCACGAACAAGGAGCATCGAAGAGGGCAAAGATCCATGAGCAGTCGATCTAGTAGTTAATGAACCACATTTTCACCTCTTTAAGAATAGTAAATTGTAGTACAGAAAATGAAAAGTGATCAATCAAAAATCACAAGTTTTGAATATTGTGGAATAATTTTAACTTGGTAAGTGTATCAAGGTCGAACCTAAGGACACGAGCTTCCTAAGTGATTACTCAGATATTAATACATAAATTAAGCGATCAATTTATCTACTTAGGTCAACAATGCACAAACGATGCGAAATGCAAAGACAGAATGAATGATCAAGATGCATTTTTTTAGTTCTATGCAGTTAAATGAGATGGCAAAATGCAATATAATGCAATATGGTGCAAACATAGATACATAATTATATCCCTAAAATAATCAAGTAATTGAGCAATGAATTTGTAACTCATTTCAAGGTTTGTTTGATACATCAAATTAGAGAAAATGGTGTTCTAAATATATGAGAAGGAGTTACATCATCTCACAAATTTAACATACTGTTCAAAGTGTCAAAACAAGAAATAAGCAATAACATTAGATAGAATTAAATAAGCAACAAAATGAAACTGAAATCACTGAAAAAGTTATACCATTAGATGGAATTAAATAAGCAATAAAATTAGAAAATATTTTCAAAAATTCTGAAAAATAGTTTTTTATCTTATATTTTTGTGTATACGTATTAAAAATATTTTTGAGAAATTTTGGACCAATTTTATATTTTTAAATCTCAAAACAATTCGGTCTATTTATTTATTCCCTGATTTGGGATATTTTGTATTTAAAAAATACCTAAAAAGGAGAAAAAATCACTAAAATTTTCACAAAAATAGAAGAAAAAATAAAAAATACAAAAACATATTATTTTATAATTTTGATTATATGTAGCTATATTTATAAATATAATACCCTATATTATACCTTTATACATATATATAGTTATATATAGTTGATATTATTATTATTTATTATAAATACCATAAATATAATTTAAATTCTTTATAAAAAAGGACTATTTTATTATATTTACTAAATTTATATATTTGTTATATTTATTAAATACACAAAACTTGTATTGGATATATTATTACATATAGTGATATACACTTATTATATATTAGAAAGGAAAGGAAATAAAAAATCAGATAAATATAAAAAGAATGTAAAAATTATAAAATTTAAATTTAAATAAATAAATATATATATATCCAAAAATATATAATTAAAAAACCCACAAAAACACTAAGTACATAGCATCTAAATATATACAAATATACATTATTTAGTAATAAATAATAGTGCTACACTCGTGTGTTCCCTATGTTCGACCCCTACACATACTTGACCACTATACACATTTATTTGTAGGATTAATAATAAATTTTGATTCTGCTTTGCATTGATTTCTTTATTATATTGTGGGTTAATTGTTGAGATTATTTAGGCTTCTTGTGAGCGGTCATCACGACGATGGTGCATCTCACCTTGTGAGTGCACACAATCGCCTCTCGAGTAGGTTTTGGGTATTTCGTAGGGCACTGTTGATATGGAACAACCACGTACTTTCGATACTGCTGGTGTTGACGGTGCGATGGTTGCTTCTAGTAATTATGTCTCCAATTACTTTGTTATGGTGGAGACTGTTGATACTGAGGCTGGTTGTTCTAGACAAATCTCCCTCCTTGATGTCGATGGAATGGACGAGAAGCTAAAGTCTTGCCCTATTGATATCTACCTGGATCGTCCAGATGTTCATCATTGGTCCATACACCATTCACCTCCTGAATGAGGGGCGGAGGTGGAGAACATGGATCTGAAAGAATCTGTAGCTCAGGCTGGTAGACAACTAGCTGGTGCTGTAGCTGTTGGGGCGATGTTGGCTCGGGGGCTTGCATGTTGTACACGTGTTGCACTGCCGATTGCCCTAGACTATGCTATGGAGGTTTAGGCGATGATGGATCCTTCGTATCTGCAGGAGTCGTGGTAGATGCTTATACCGATTGGCAGGAGTTAATTGTACTCACCTATAGCTCCAGTTGCTTGGTAATTTGATCCAATTTATCCATGTTCTTTGTCCTTTATTCGATCACAGCTAATTTTTTGAGGTCATGTGATCTCTTTTTTATTATGGCTGCTTTAGACATGTGGCTCCCATTGATGCTCAGGTTGGAGCTCTCATCCATGTCCGGTTCACGAGATGTCACCATATGAATTGGCTTCTGTTTATAATGTGGTTGTTGTTGATAAGTGCAAGACGACGATAAGGAGGCCTCTCCTTCGGCCATTTTCTCGAAGATCTGTCAAACAACATCTTCATCTTTGTTGAAATATGACCCGTCGCAAGCGGTATCTATGAGCCTTTGGATCTCAAGAGTGAGTACCCCAAAGAAATGTTGGATCAGGTTTCCGAGGAATATCATGGTGGGGACACTTCTCCTGTAAATCTTTAAAATGTCCCCAAGCTTCATGTATAGACTCGTGGGTGGCTTGGGAGAAGTTGGCGATTTTGGATCACATCTGATTGAGCTGATTGAGAGGGTAGAATTTATGCAGGAATGCAAACTTGAGCTCCTCCCAAATTGTGACGACCTTCCCCAAATGATTAATCCAGTAGAGTGCCTTATCTTGAAGGATGAAAGGAAACAACATCATCTTGACTACGCCTACTGGTATGTTAGGGTAGTGCGGTGTAACACAGATGCGAGCAAACTGTTGTAAATGGATATATGGTTCTTCATTTGCATTCCCATGGAAGGTGGGAAGAAGAGCTAAGAGTTGAGGCTTCAACTTAAAATGTGCATGGACAGGAAGGATTTGAATCCACTCAGTCATCTGTCCTGCGCCAAGGTTGTAAGTCTCCTTGATAGTAGGCTTAGGCCTCTCTCCTCTTGGCTCATCTACAGGATCTCTATGGGCTCTAACTCCTTGTTCTTCTTCGAATCCTCCTACTAGGTTCTCTCTTCTTCTCCTCGGATCATTAAGCATCTCTTGGAAGGCGACCAGGGAAAATGCTTGGTTTGTGAGATATTATTGGATTGCTTGAATAGAAGCAAGCGACTGAGCATTCATTGTATTCTAGTATGGTTGACCATGTTCTGGTTATGGTGGGTGTTGAGGCCCCTTCCATCGTCATGTAGGAGGCATGTCTGCATCGAAATATGATAATACCTCAGGCTCCAGATAGGGTTCTTAGTCTGCACATGGAATAATGTCCCAATCAGTCTGAATGGAAGCACCGGATGTAGAGAAGTGTTATGTGTTAAGGTCAACATAGAACTTTATTAAGGATGGAGATGTGTAAGGAGTGCAGTCTATCTCCATTCAAAAGGGGCACTGTTCAGGATAAGAGTGATCCCAGATTATTGAAGAAGGCAGGCAATCTGGAGAGCGATTTGCAAAGTTTGGATCGGGTTCTAGGGAATCGCCCTGAATTAATGGAGATGTCGACTGCATGGAATCGATGTGGGTGTCGGTGGGGTCTCGACCAAGCCATCCATGAGTCATCATCTTGAGGGTCAAGAGGAAGATAGAGAATGGATGAAGGATACGATGATGAACAAGGAATAAAAGGAGAGTAAAACAGTAGAAGGCTCACAGTGAGCATGGGTCAAAAGAGAATAAAACAGATGGAAGCAAAATAGCACAAATGTGCAGGACAGATCTTTGAACTTAACCCAAATAGAAAAAACACCGAACAAGTTGCGGGTTCGCCAACTCAACACAGATGAAGCTGTAAAGGTTCATCTAATAGTTTCTTTTCAATGTTATTTTTATTTCATGGGAAAAATCTTTTCACAAGTCCTTAGAGGGTTATCCCTATAGGAGAGTGAGTACTGCCAGAAAATGATACTGTACTTTCCACTTCCTTTGTAACATGTGATCTGCGCTCTTAGAGTTCCTTGATCTTGTACCTGGGAGGCTACTCGACTAAAGAAATAGAGAGGAAGCCAATAAGCAAAACCAATACTTCCCTCACAAGTGAGGTACTTAGATGCAAGACGATGAGACAAACACACCCATGAGGGCGTGTCCTGTGCTCAATACTTCAGACCAAGTTGAATGCTCCACACAAGGCAGGAATACCGACATTGACAAGGCCCTACTCTCATACGTACAATAGAAGCATCAATACTTCATCGTCTCAGGTGATTATCAAGGTAGCCACAGATCAGAATCTGGGCTCTATTCCATAGGGGTCACGTCTCACTCTATTTGAATAGAACCTGAAAATAATGAGGGCTTTATGAACCCAAAACAATGACGTCTATTAGCTGTCCTCTTATTTTAATTTTTGAACTATCACTTTTTGGGGCTCAATCACAGAAAATAGGTAAAAATAAAGTGAAAAACTCCAAATGCATGAAACAAAATAAAATAAAGGCGATAAAAACATGAAAAATCTGACGAGGCCCCAAGTGAACAGAAGTCCGGACAATGGACCTCGTGAAGTGGTAGTATCCAAAAGTCCTAATTTTTTACAAATAATATACAAAAACAGAAATAAAACTCTCTCTCACAAAAAGAAAATAAAATGCTACACTAATATCTACTCTTCTCTGCCTTTGTCTCTCTCTCTTGCTCTCTCCGATTGACCTCTACAGAAAAGGTCAATCTCCTTGAGGCTCTGATGCGTCAACCTCCTAAGAAGTTGTCATCGGTACGCGATCCCTCACAAGAAATTTAGCAGAGGAAAAGGATCAGATAGAGATAATCAATTATGTATAAGAAAGAGAAATAAAGAGACAATTAATGTACAGCTAAATATACAAGTAATGATGCACTACGCATTGCTCCCTAACAATGACGCCATTTGTTGAATCACCAACTATCGAGAGGCAGTCATGAGGTCTCACAAGGCGGTACCTTAGTCGTTGAAGTGACCGCTCATGCAAGCCGATAAATTCAAACAACAATCAGCCTGCAATATGGATAAAAACAATGTAATAAATGTGGAGTCAAAATTTGTTAGAAACCCTACAAATAAATGTGTATAGTGGTAAAGTATGTATAGGGTGTCGAACACAGAGAACAGACGGGTGTAGTAGTATTAATTATTGCTAAATAATATATGTATATATTTACCTACTATGTACTTAGTATTTTGTGGATTTTTTATTTTTTTTGTTATGTATTTTTAAATTTTAATTTTATAAATTCTATTTTTATATTTTTTTTATTTTTAATTTCTTTTTCTTTTTAATATATAATAAGTGTATATATATCATTATATGTAATAATGTGTATGATATAGGGGGTGTGTGTATATATATGATAAATATAAAAATTCATTAAATATAAATAAAAAAAGTTCATTTAATTTTTTATAAGATTTAAAATATATTTATAGTATTTGTAATAATTAATAATGGAATTTAAGTATATATAGCTATATATATGTTTATAAGTACTATATAGGTTATTCTATTTATAAATATAGATGTATATACATTTTTCTCTATTTGTGAAAACTTTTTGGGTATTTTTTCTAGTTTTATTTATTTTAAAATCCAAATTAGTCAAAACCACGGACTAAATAAATAAGCCAAATTAATTTGAGATTTAAAAATATAAAATAGGCCCAAAAATTTTCAAAAATATTTTTAATATGTATTAATATGTATATATAAAAATATAGAGTCGAAAAATATTTTTTTAAAAATTAGGAAGTTTTTCTAGTTTTTTTATGGTTAGAGACTGTTTTCAATTTTTTGGTTTTCCTTTTGTATTTTGTAGTGATTTTTGGTATGGAGTGATAAATATAGTAATAAACAGAATCTGATTTTTTGGAGCTTTTAAAGAAGGTTTTATAATTTTTGTAAGCTAAACAACGAATAAAAGTGCTCCTTCTGATTTTTAATAAATGGAAAATGCGAATAATATGCTAAATGAAATACATAGTGTGAATGAGCATATAATCACGCATTTTCCCTATTTTTGCACAATTTTTGGAGTACGACAACTATTTATAAAAAATGAAAAAACCTAAATAGAAATATATAAGCTTGTATGGGCATTTATGTAATTTAAGTAATAGACGATGATCTCTGTGCAAAACACCCAAATTTTTTGAACTATACTTACATATTTCTAAACTAAATTGCAATAATAAAACCTGAAGGGGTACAATAGAAATTTTCCCAGCTCACATGGGGGCACATGAGCTAAGCTGGCATGGATTGTTCTATAATATTCGAGAAGTACAATGGTTTAGTTTGCATTTTTTCCACAAAATGTACTCCTACTTAAATATTTACAGAAGTATTTAAATATTACAAAAGGCAGAGGGGGTTCTTGCAAATTACCCCAAAAGTATGGTCCATCAGATGACTTGAGGCTCTCCACGTGTCCCACTTAAGATGATCGTGCGTCCGATGAGCGCATTGTTTTGCTGAGATCCAATGGTTCGCATATAACCTAGAGGTGCATTGTGATCCGATGGCTATGGACGTATCAGGAAGAACATGAAGAACAACTTGCCGGGTCTCCTTTGATTGGGCTTCCCTCCTTGCTCCGGCAGCCTCTCCTCAATCTGGTGATGGCTCTGGCTATTTGGGCGCACTCCGCATACGTAGGTGTTTTCTGATTAACTCCAAGTGCACACGATGAAGATCTGGGGCTCAGCCTCTTTCACGAGACCTAGAGGTTTGATCAAGCCTCAATTTGAGGCTCCTGGTGATCTTCAAAGCACACAACCTGCACAAAAGTATTCCACGGCTCGAGGAGGATCTCCTTGTCCAGTAGATGAAGCTGGAAATCAAGTGGATGGACGAGCAGCGAAGTACCGGTGAAGGGTGGAGGAGAAAACTTTGACTCGCTATATCCACGGAGGATCTGGGTTGATCTTGTGAGGCAAATGATGGAGAAGTCGAAGAGGGATGGAATGGCGTGGAAAATAGAGCAGATGACAGTCGAAGAACGGATCATTTAACCTGGAGCTCAAGCTCCAGGTTAAATCAGGGATTTTTAATTTGAACTAAATTATGAAATAAAAGCAAAAATTAAAGTTCGAAAATGAAATATAAGCTTAGATATTACCTAAGAATGGATAAAACATCCTTGATTCGATCTTAGAATTGAAGAGGCAGAACCACCGGGGACAACCTCTGGCGATGGGTGGATCGAGCCCAGGAGCGGCTCCTCCTCGCTGCAAACGGTGAGCATGAGCTTCTGTCACAAGCCATAAGACCTTAGGGCCAGTTTGAGGGCTAAAACTTCTCAAGGGTGATCAAGCATCAAAAAAATGGTGGATAGGGTTAGTTAATAGGCTGAGGATCGGTTTGTTTTGAGATGAGGTGACGTGCGAGGGAGGACAAATAGGTGAACGATATGGGTCCAGTGAGGTTGACGGGTATGCGGGGCAGAAGGACGGAGGGCTCGAAGCATATGGAAGCGTGGATGTTGCATGAAAAATCGAATAAGTTGGGTGTCCTATGACTCTGACAAGAGCGGCGAAAGGCGGGCATACAGTTGACCGAAGTCAACAAACGTTGAGTCATGGTTGGTCCACCTGGACCAACTAGTAAAAAGAGATAAAAAGTCTTTATAAATTCGATAAAATTAATAAATAAATAAATAAATAAATTTTTTAAAACACAAAAAATATTTGTAATTTTATGTAATATTTAATGCCTAATTTTTTTTATTTTTTCAAGACTATTTTTAACATGTTATTATTTACATGTATATATAAGTAAATATACATATATTTTACTAATTTTATTTTTAATTTGTATGTTATATTTTATTATTATATTAAGATATTTTATATATTTTTAATTTATTTAGATACATATTTAGGTAATTTTATATTTTATTTTTCTAAGTTTATTTACATACTTAATTAGTCATGTACATAAATCTTATAGGTATATTATAATATACTTTACCTATATGATAAAGTGTATTATTTGTTGTTTAATGGTTTTATTATTTTAATTATGTACATGTGTTTTAAATAGCATTTACAAAATTATAAAAATATAAGAAAGTAAAATATAAAGATAAATATATTGAATATTTTATACAGATATATCGTACAATGAGGGTCCAAAACCTAACTTTTGCATCTTAACTCTAAATTAAATGAACCACCTTCATTAAATAGCTTATTTAATTTTATGAACAATAAATATAAGTTTGATCAATTTTGAACATGTATGGAGAAGATATAGGTCTGTAAAGTTTTCTTTGTGGTTTTTTATTTTGTGTGTCCTGAGTACACTATGCATTATTTTTCGGTGGAATATATTTTGTCATTTTCTTTATATTTTTATGTACAATATTCATCTTGATGATTTTATTATTTGAGGTATAAAAATAATAAAATAAAATGGATCCCAAAATGCAATTATTGGGCAACAAATTAGGAATTTTGTGTAGTTTTCTGTATGGTTTCTCTGTCCTATCTCACCCAACTTTATTCTTTGTCGACCAAGTCATTATGATGACTGGGTCTCGGGGTCTAGGATCACTCAGTATCTTTGACACTTCATTCTTTTTCTTTTCTTTCCTTTATTCTTTTATTTTAAAACTAAATACAATATTTTATACAGTATTTATACAATATTCTATGTAATTTATTGAGTGTTTATTTTCACAAATTAATGATATATATATGCATTTAGCTAGGGATTTAAGGCCAAAATGAAAGAATAAAGGTGACGAGATGAGGATTCATCACATGTGAGTGGTTTTGGTCTTGTTCATTTCTTTCATCAATATTGTGATTGTAGCCAATTTATTAATGCGTTTCCATCATTGTGGCGAGCTGTTGGATATCAGATGAGGAAGATATGGATGCCCCCATTATTTCTCTTTCTCTGAGGTTGCTACTGATGAGAAAGTGGGTGGATTTGACAAGTTGGCCATGTAGTTTTTGTTGGTAGTATTGGTTCTGCTGGTGGAACTGACTATGCTACCTCAGTTGTTATTTTGCTTGCGAAGGTCCTTGCTGCCAATATGTTTATGATTTTTCTCTGGGTTGTTTCCTCTGTCAGCACTGGAGATACCGGTTGTTCGGCCGATATTGATTGGTCTTATACTATGCTTCATAGGAATGGGGCTTTCTTCATGGAAGGTGGAGGAATACCATAATACAAGATGATTCCTCCATCCTTGCTTGTATGCAACAGAATCTTGGTTATACCATAACCCATTAACTTAGAATACTAATCAAGGATGGTTTTCTACATCGTAGAAGATCATTCTGGCTCCTTGAAGTCGACATCCACAATGATGTGCTCTCTATTCCTGGGGTCTCTTCTGAAAAGTGGATTAGGAGAGAGGACCGTATTTGATATCCTCCTATGTGATTCATTAATTTCCCTTCCTTATATAGACATAATAGAAACTTTCAATATACATCTTCAACTTGTATTTTCCTTCTTTAGTGGTAGTTTGTCGATAACTAGGCGGTAGAGTGAAAGAGATGAGCTCGGGTTGGAGTTAAACTTCTTCAACCTCTAGTCTATCCTTCTTAGATATAAGCTAAGAAGACTTGAAGACTCGTATCAACATATATAGATGTAGTAGGGGGATATGACTCAGGCATACAGATGTTAGATAATGGTGAGGAAATTTGACTCTATTAATTGGAGGTCCTCGAGACATTCATGTATATAATGGATGTGATACATAGAGACAGGTGGTGCAGAAGGTAAGGTGACATGGATGTTGGGCTACCTTCTCCTCTAATTCTTTCATCTCATTTGGGAGTGTTGTCAGATTATCTCCATGTTTAGGGTGACATCTTGAATCACATTCTTTGCAGTCAGTCTTTCCTTTTCTTTATTTTGATGTGATCATGGTGGCTTCCGACAATTCGAGAGGTCACTTATGTACAGCTATTTTCATCCATCTCCTCAAATACTGTGTAAATAGCTTCAGCACCTCGGCTCAAGTAGTGGCCTCCACATGTGATACTAACAAGTCTTTCGAGATCAATGGTCAAGCCTTCGAAGAAATTCTATACCAACACCGGCTTCAGTGTCTCATGACAGGGGCATTTTTCCACCATATCCTTAAACGTCTCCCAAGCTTCGTGGAATGCTCATGAGAGAGATGGGCGATGTTTAAAATTTGAGATCCCATCTGATTGGTTCTTCCGAAAGGATAAAATTTCTTCAGAAATATATATCTGAATACAATAAAATTTGAGATCCCGTCTGATTGGTTCTTCCGAAAGGATAAAATTTCTTTAGAAATATATATCTGAATACAAACCATGCATCTTGAACTTTGCAACCAATATCGTTCCTTATCAATCAAGGCACATGGGAATGCTCGTAACCTAATATAGTCTTGGGTGATCCAACGATGGTTCTAATTTTCACAAAACAGATTAAATTCTTGTAGAAATGAGATGGGTTCCTCAGTAGGATTTCAATAAAAGTTTGGTAGTATTGTACGAAGTGAGGCTTCAACTCAAATGGTTCATTTAGGGGGAGGAGTTATTTCCAATTGTGTGTTTGAGTTCCCCTGGGTTGTATGCATCTTGCGTGGTTTGTACATATGGTACTTGTATTTCTCCACCCCATCTCTATGTCGCTCTAAACTATCTCACAACTAATTGTTCAGTTCTTCCTATGGTGTCATTCTTGACAAGAGTCCTCCGATGGCTTTATCAAGACTATCATCCTCTTTGTCATCATTTTGTCTCTTCGGTGGCATATAGTTGAGATTCTTCTTTTTTCAAAGAAAATAGGAGTGTCAGATTCTTGTTGACAAAAGAAATATTAACTGAGGAGAGAGTCATCCTCTGTGATTAGGAAGGGAGCATAGGCATGGGTCTGACCTTACTCAAAAGAGAAGAAACCATACTCGAGAAGAGGTTGATCCAAAGTAGGAGGTGGTTCAGGATGAGAGTTTTTTTGAACTAGTGAGAATTTTGGGGATATCCGATTATCGTATATTGTGTAAAGTCCACGTAAATTTGACTTCCTCCTCCATTCTAGATTCAAGAGAGTATGCTTGGAGCACGATTATCAAAACAAGTGATGAAAGACACGAAAAATATGGTCCCACATGCACACACAATAAAAACACAATGCAAACCTCATATTTACACTCAACATATTGATAATCGTAAGAGTTTGTCTTATTTAAATATTTTAAATTTTAGAGTGAATTTTTGCAAGAAGATGTATTTAAACAAGCTCACAAGTGTTTTTGCCTATGGTGATGATCAATTTTTGAAAGGCAAGTGCTTGTAGTGTTGTATACCAAAGAGTCAAAGTCCTCACACTTAGAGCACAAGTCCAAGGTTTTTGGCTTAATCTTTATGGCTCATGCCTCATTCCATATGGAAAGTACCTGCAAACAATGCCGAGTTGTTCTCCCATGTGTACTGATGTATGACTTTAATTCTTTTATCTGGTAAGAAATTTAACATTTCTAATTTTAATTAAGGGTGTTACTGAATTTGAGTTGATTTTAATGAGTTCATTTAACATGATTCAAAATTCCTTTCATTTTTATGTGAATTGAAAACAAGGGGGATTGTGGAGAAGCTAGAAAAGCAATGTCATGATAAACACAATGATGAATGTAGAGCCAGAGATACTTATACAGTGCTTCCTCGAAGTATGTGAATCTAAAATAGAGTTTGTTAACTTAAGAAGATATTTCTAATTAATGATCAAAAAACCATACCTAGACAAAAAATTCTATTAACAATGACAAAATAATTTGACTTGACTTAATGAACGACTCTAGTATGGCTTTTAGTGAAAATGTGATCTATGTTCTATGAGCACATGCAAAATAATCCAAGTAGCTCTAAACTGATGTCCCATCCTAAAACTAGGTCAAAACTTTGATCTCGAGCATCTAGTTGAGGTTAAAATATGCCAAGTTCAGAGTTCGGTTCTATACACATGAGGCTCCAAAAAGATTCCACTATAAATATACAAAAATAAATATAAATATGCAAAAAATAAGCCTACACTTTAATCTCTCTCTCTCTCTCATAGACTCAACAAAGAAAACAAATCTTCTTAACATCTACAAAGTTTCAATCCATGGACTTCTTCGCATCCAGTTCTCTTGAGTTGCGTCGGCTCTCAAAAAATCGCACGACTTCGCCTAGCAACGACGACATTTGACAAACTTTTTTTACCCTTTTTTATTATCCAAAATTATTGTTACGTAATACAGTTAAATAAGAGGTGATCAATCAAAATCCATAAAATATTGTATGTGTAAATATGGCATTATTATTTTATTTGGTGAAGTATAAGGTCGAACAGAATGAAGCAACGTAGAATTTATATATAACTTTGGTCAGTTATGTGTTTCCAAATCAATGTGCAAATATCAAGTATGTGTGATGTAATATGCGATGCATATTTTGGAATTTTAGTTATGGTTTTTTAAATTTTAAATGCATGTTTTTATTTTACTCTTGTAATTTTTTTATTTTAAATAAAACAAAAATGAAAAATGAAATAAAGAAAAGACAACGGTAATTGAAATAAGTGAGACTTGCAAATTAAACTTCTTTATTAGATTAAGCTAAAAAATCTAAATTTCATTTTCCCTTAAACTACATGCAATGAAAAATCCATAAAATATCTTTTGTAATTTTTCATTAGTTTATGAATTAAATATAATGCATGCAATATTTTTGGTCTTTTCCAATTTAAAAGATGGAAAATGTAATATTTTGAAAACAAAAAATGTGTTGTGCAATATATGATGAAAGAAAACAGATGTAATTGTTTGACTTGTTGGATATAAGATGAAGAATTAAAGATATAAAATACAAATGCCCCGATTTGATTTATTTCAATTTTTAAGCATATCAGGCATTCGCAGCATGTTACATAAAAATTATAGATGACAGGGGAATGAATGAGATATCTAGAACTATTTGTATTTTTAAAATATGATGTAATATCTAATTCGAAGGAATATAAAGATTAATTTTTTTAGAACATAATATTTAAAGGATTATTAAAATACATCTGCCAGATTGTATCAAAAGTTTCACAGTGAGTATTTTCCCACATTTTTCCAACAGCTATATGTATCTAAAATGAATAAATAATTCAAAAATAAATATTTTACATAAACTCATAGATAATTAAATATGATTCTAAACTTTGTTTTTAATATGACAAAATGACAAGAATTAATGTAGCTATAAAATGGAACAGGAATCACAATTTTCTAGTAAGTGGTTTGCTAGATATTGAGTCTTAAACACATGGGCATATATGTGATAAAAATAAATAAAAGATCCACTTTACTTTTGAAGGGGCTTCTTTGCAATTCTGAAATAGCGATCAAACGTGACTGCATTTTCCCAAGCATGGGCCAATCTTGAATTTCAAAAATATTGAAGGGCATTATCATTTTTTTTACCTAGTCAAGTGCAAAAAGCACATGACCTGGCCTTGGATCATATAGCTAAGTTGTGAGCGTTTATGCTTGATTGTGTTGTGTCAATGAGACCACGATGACTTTATTTCCTCCGATACTATGGATCTAATGGCCGAAGATGAACCTGCTCGTAAACATTTGATCTGAAGCCCTTCTGATCGTGTGTCTCTGAATAAGAAGTCATTGGACATTCAAGATGCGATGAGGGGATCGATCAAAGGCTACTTTAATGGGTGCCTTACACAGTTGAGATCAATGCTTAATCCTTGTAGTTGTATGTATTATATCATATTCCCTTTGTTGTCGAAGCTTGAGACATGGTAGAGTTCTTGATGTCCAATGATGCTGCTCATAGAAAAAAGCAGTGATCTGATGAAGGATTGCTGATGCGAGGAATCTTTAGGACCTACAAATATGTAGATGGACTTGGGGCTCGAACCTCAGCTTGACAGACAAACCAAAGGAAAAGGGGGGCCTTCTGTGTGGAGGTGGATGATAAGGAGTAGAGCTTTAGCCACAGTGTGTGGCCAAAGAGGGATGGTTGCATGAGTAGAAGATGAAGGTGTAGGAGGAGAGATGTGATGGTGATCATTGATGGGGAATTAGGTCAGATGCATTGTGGGTTTGATGGAGTCAAAAACAATAAGGAAAATGGAGTATAGCAGAGAAAAATGAAAGAATGGCGTATACTTGAAAGTTGAAGCACTATGGGCAGACGACCGCCGAAAATAGGTGGATGATGGGCTGTCATTGTCGCCATAGAAGTCAAGCAGTGCGACCTCAAGACTTAGTAGGCACGGGGAGCACCGTTGCATGACTAACTTGTGATGTGAATCATTCCAGTGAGAAGATGCACTTCATTGTTGTCACTAGTGAAGGAGACATATGAGGACTCTCTCCATCGCTCTCTCTCCCTCCCCCCTACCCCCACCCCTCTCTCTTACTTTCTAGAATGGTGGATGAAGAACAACTGATGAATAGCCATTCATCTACTTTATTCTTCCATTTTGCATTTAAATCCTTATCAAAGCACATGTAAATACAATTAAATTGTACAAATTAACACATTCATTATTTGTATATAAATACATATATACTTGTATTTAAATTCAAAATAAAAGAATAAAGAAATGATAATAAAAATAAATGATGTATCGATGATACTGAATAACCTTAAACCCCGAGACTAAGCCAATACTAACTTAGTCGATAAGGAATAAAGTAAGGGAGATAAGGGTCAATATTGTATATTAAAGCCCTACTTTTTACTTCTTCAATAAGCCATTCTTACTTGATTTAGGTTGTATTTTATACACCTCAAATAATAAAATGTTCGACAAAAAACTTGTATGTAAAAAAACGTAGACAATTACAAAAATAATTGCACATAAAAATAATAATTTGTGTAACAGGGACAAATGAAAAACCACAAACTGACATTCGCATATCAATATCTTCTCCATACAAGCTCAAAATTTACAAAACTCACCTCCATTATATTTAAAATTAAATTATCTATCTAATGAAGGTGAGTTCATTAAAAACGAAGTTAAGATGCAAAAGTCGACTTCCTGGGGTCTTATTGTACTATATACATGTATATTTTATTCATTTAGTTCATTCTTTATGTTTTTATCTTGCTTATATTTTTAATTACTTGTAAATATTATTTAAATCATATTAAAATATAAACATAAAATAAAACCATTAAAATATACTTAAAATAAATAATATAATAAACTATATATGTATGTTATACATATAATGTATATACACATTTTTATTTAAGTATATAAGTAAAATCAAAAAATAAAATAAAGATATATTTAATTATATTATAAATATATAAAATATGTACATATAATAACAAAATTAAAAATACAAAATAAAAAAAAATATTTAAAAATATAGGCAAATATACCTATGTATATACTAGGAAAATTAGCACCTAATAAATAAGGTTGTAAAAATAAATAAAAATACCCATAAATTAGTACATAAAATAAGAAATATTTTTCAGATTTTGACTTTTAATTAATAAAATCATTTATTATTTTTAACTGATTTATTAACAGAATTTATTCCTTACCTTTTTCTGGTTGGTCCACGGGGACTAATCAGAGGACAACGATAGTTGACCCACCGATCAATTGCCCTTCTTTCCTCCTGACTTCTATCAGAACGCACAGGAGGCCCTCCTCCAAATTTTCATGCCTCCTCCGTGCTTCTAATCACCTCGAGACCTTCATCATTCTTGTTCGTCTCACCTTCCTCCATCTCGCCATGACTCTAGCTAGATCAAAACATGTTGATTTCATCGAAATCCCTAGGTCATGTACCCCCCCCCCTCCTGTATATAAATAAACCCATTCGGCCCCTTTTGCAATTTTGTTCCACTTCTACCCATTTGTAACCCCAATCCTCACGCACTTGAGATCCCTGATGACAGCAGAGATCTCGTGGAGGTGTCGGCGTGGAGAAGAGTGGCGGAGAAGGTCAGGTGCCTCCGAGCTTACTTTGGTGGAGCTTCATATTCTCATATTTTTTGTATGTATGAGTTGTAAATTTTAGGCTTTTCAGTTGCACTTCTTTTCCGTAGCATAGATCTAGTGATAGTTTAACATAATTTCAGTAGTTCTAATTTTATTTCATATTTCTTCGTTCGTCGGAGCACTAGGATCTAGCCCTTGCTTTGATGTGAAATCACCCTGTCTCGACCCGCCTTCACCCCATTTCAAATCCTATCGCATTCTTTACTTCTTGATCCATCTACCACCCTGATCATGCAAGGATCAGGCTTGCAGGATCATGCCCAAATCAAGCTCCTCCTCTACCCTTACGTCAAAGCCCCATCGCCATTTCATTGCACTATTTAGCTTCCTATTGAGTCGAGGGACTCCCCCTTGAACCCCCTAAGCTTTGTGTGCAGGGATTGAGCTTAAAAGAGCGACCTTGAAGGAGAATTGAGGCAAGAACATGAGCCTGTGTCATCTGCACCCAATCGAGCTCCAGGTCTTGATCAGCAAGATCTGGAAGTATTTGAAGCTCCCTATAGTTGCATAATGGTCCCAAGAGGCTGTTGAACTATCATCGAGGGAGGTAGTCGGAGATCCAAGAAATCGAAGATTGAAGGCACGCCAGGACTTGTTCTTAGGGTGTTCTTCCACCTTGCCCTAAAACCATCGGATCGAGAACACAACCCAATTCTAATCTGGGTCATCCAATCGAGGCATACCATCGAGCTTCCATTGCCGCATGATCTACTTAAGGGTGCTTGCATGGCGCAGTCTGTCGTATTATCTCGTGCCTTAATGGATATATTACACCCACACCCCTCTACTTTTTTGTAATATTATTTTAATCCTGTAAATGCAATATTTAGTGTAATAGTTTCTGTAAAACTTGCAAGTGGATCCCCAACCTACTGATAATTGCATTTTGGTCTCTAGTAGGTCACCTCATGTAGCTCTCCACGTGAGGCGTCTGGGCTTCTTGCAATAGAGCCCCTCCGAGTTTGGAATTTCATTTTAGTTTGTTATTTTGTATAATTAGTGTAATATTTCGGGAATAATTGCATGTATGGGCCTTGGATTTAGTTTATTTGCATTTAAACCCCTACCATGCGCATATTAAATGCGGGTTTAGTTGGAAAATTTTCTCTTGCCCCTTAACTTTGATTTTATGGTTATTAAATGCATTTAAAGTGTTTTAGTTGCAAATAGGCCCCTGGCAGTCCTAGGAATTTATTTCTTGCATATTTATTATTATTATTATTATTATTATTATAAATAGCATTTTGGCTCTAAAAATCTAGGAAAATAATCTTAGGTGCCTACTACCTATACCAATCACATATCTTTTTTGTGGGCCATCTTAAGTTATTTTACTATTTTTTAAAAATACAAAAACATGTATTTATTCCATGTTTAATTATTCAAATCCCAAAAAAATATAAAATCACTTCTAAAAATCAGAAAAAAAGTATTAGATATATTAATATATACTCTACGATATATCCAAAAATCTCTTAAAAATAATAAAAAAATTTATTAAAACCCTAAAACATCAAAAACATTATAAATATTAGTAGAAATTATTTAAAAAATAAAAAATACTTATTTCTGTTTCTTATTTTTCTTTAGTAGATATAGTATTTGGTGAAAATAGTTTTGAGAATTTTTTGAACTATATCTACTTTTAAATCTTAAAACTATTTCGGATATTTATTCAGTGCACTATATTGTACATTTTAATATTTTAAAAATATATAAATTAGAAAAAAATCCATAAAATTTATAAAAATTAGAGAAATTATTAAAAACACAAAAAATATTTTATGTATTTTGAATTTATTTATGTATATTTAAAAATATAAAATCATATATAGTGTATATAGTATATATTATCATTATTATTATATATAATTATATATTATATTTATAAAAAAAGGAACTAAAAATTACAAATTTAAAAGAAAAATTAGAAATATAAAAATATAAAACACTTAAAAATCCATAAAAATTCACATATAATTAAAAACTCACATAAAACTAGAAAAAGGCTAAAAATACAAAATTAATTATTATTATTATTATTTATTATTAATTATACATATCCTTCATTGTTTTGATGGTTTGATCCCTATACTTGTGCACTATACACAGATTTTACAGGATATAATAAATTTCATCACATTATTATTCATTGTCATATTTATTCGTGGATTGATTGTTGATATTAGCTTAGATTGGGTACCGAGAGCCATGAGAGTGTCTGACACAGCAATTGCCAGATCCGACTTGTCAGATACCGCATGCCTTCCAAGATCAGGCGTTTGGCATCCCACATCAAAAGCTATTCATTAGCAGTATTGGTTGGTGGGTTTTTTTATAGTAGAGAGAGGAGGGGGTATTAGGTTTCAAATTGTAGATGAAGGGGATCGTTTTCATATTTGGAGTTGGTCGGAGAGATTGATTGGTCTTCCGTCAGTGAAGTTGGAGGATACGATTTTGTTGATGAGATTGGGTTGATTGCTGAATATGATGGGGGCAAAATAAGAGGGGGTATGATTGATTCGTGGATAGGGATGTAGGATTGAGATGGGTTCTGATTTGGAAAGGTTGCGAAGGAATCATCAAGGCAATTGTCAGATTGAACGAGATGGGTGCATCATAATCTGGTTTGGACTTTATTTGAAGAGGGATTGGTGTTGATTGGTGATGGAGAGATCATTGGAGGGAATCAAAGATTGGAGGGGTTTGATTGGATGACAATTGACCTAGGATTCAAAGGGGATTTGAGTGGATCAATTGAGAGGGATGGATTATGAGTCGAAGATGGGAGAGTTGACCGAGGAGTTCAACAAATCAGGCTGAGGTAGCATAATGTGACAGGATGGAGAGGAGTACTGCACATTTGACCAAGTTGTCAACGTATGGTTGTTGTGCCTAGACTAAAGCGAATGGCTGCTAAACATGTGGACATAGTCTACCTTTGTCTCAAAAATAAAAGAAAGAAAGAACAATAATGATTAAGGATGACCTCTGATTAAAAAGTGATCAACATGAAAAATCTCGACCATGATCAGATCTTCCAATTTTATGAAGGTTCCAAAATCAAAATCGATCATATGTGCTAAGTATATTTTTTAGGATTTTTATAGATAATATTTTATTGATTAAGAAAATTATAAAATAAAATATAGTAGGTGATAATATATGTAAGTTAGTTCTGCAGACACTATGTCTCCGATTACTTTGAATTTTGTCTTGTTTTGTAGATTTTGATGTGCATTATTTAAAAAATGAATGAAGTTTTGTATGACATTACATAAGAGAGGCATTCAGCTTTACAAACTTTTGCCCTCAAAATTAGGGTTTGAGTTTTATTGGCATATTTATAGGTTGGTATTTTTAACATTTTTTTATGAATTAAGGTTAGTATTATGTTACACAAAGAAGTTAATTTCATGTTATTTAGAGTTAATATTTTAAAATATCAGATTATATAAGTATATATTTATAGGTCTCAACTCAAAACTCTTCATCATTCATGTGATTATCTTCTTCATTTTAATGACGAGTTAATTATGGATAATTAAGCTATTTTTGGTGTTTGAGTTGATTTTATTAATTTATATTTTTATTTGGCTTTTTTGGTGTTTTGCTCAAGAATTTAGGACCAAAATAAAGTGAATCAAGGGCTCATCACTTGGTCATAACATTGTGCAACAAACCTAATTTTATTTTTAATGACTTGATCTTTATCATTTGTTTTGTTTCAATAAACTCATTTAATTTCTATTATAAAGGTTTTTTGTTTTGATATTAATTTCCATACTTATTACTACAAATTGGGTATCTAACGAATATACATTCTTCACCTTAGCATCAAATTTTTATAAGTTATATTTTTATATTTAATGAGTAACACTTCATAGGAACTCTTTGAAATAGTTTATCATGGGTATTTTATCTTAGTGAAGTTCAAAGCTTATCATTTTAAGATCGGTCGGATTACAATTCTGTTATGTACATAACATGTTTTACAGTTTTTTCAACCCAAAAGTATTTAGGTAATCTCATTTCTATTAATAAGTTGTTTCGCATTCATGTAAATTTCCATTCTTTCTTTATACAGCTCCTTTTCATGGAGGTGCTCCTGGAAAAGAGTATTCATGTTTTATTTCAAAATGTTCACAAAATTGAATGACGTTTTTATTTTCAAATTATCATCCATGATATATATACATATTTTAAGTGTTTCATTATTATTTTTCTATGTGTACTAATTTAGAATAGTTTATTAGAGATTATATTGCTTGATCCTTTATTGTTAAGAAATTGGTCCAAATAAACTTAAAGTAATCATCAACTACTACAAAGAAATATTCATACACTTAAGCTTTCTATTCTAGTTGGTCCAAACAAATCTAAGTGTAATAATTTTAGGAATATCGATGTAAAAAGTAAGTTTCGTTTTTAAATATTTTTTGTTGAGTTTTCCTAATGAGTTATCACAAGGTGCTTTTGGATTAATTCTTCTTATAAGCAATCCACTTGCTAAGTTATTTTTAATCAACTTATTTAGGTATTTAGGGTGTCCATGACATAGTCTTATATGTTAAAGATAATTTCATTATTATAGCAATCAAATGATAATAAACATTATTCTCAACAACATAAATGTCTTCGAATCTTTTTCCAACTAGCATAATATCATTTGAGTTTTCATTAACCATTCTAAAGCAACTAAATGAACTTGACTTACACTAAGTAAGTTATGTTTTAATCCATTAACTAAAGAAATATTAGTCAGAACTAGTTTTAACCCTGCCAACTTGTCCAATCCCTTTGATGCATCATTTACAACTATTGCCAGATTTGTCTACTTCTCGCAATAACAGATATGTATTGTTTTGAGGTATATTAGGATCGAGTCTCTAGTTCACATTTCGTCAAAAATTCCTTCCTAATTCACATCTTTATTGAAATTCATTTAATGCGAAATAAAAAGGAATATCAAAAATTCATGTGGCTCAAGTTGAAGCAGCCACTTTTGAAATAACAAAAAAGAAAAGCAATGACCGGAGTGGAAGAGTCTCAGTCCAAAAGAGGATTCCATGCTTATGTCTCTCATTCAAAATCATGTGCAAGACTTTCATCTCGTACGGCTCCTAAAAACCAATCTTCTATGGGAGATTATCGGTCTTTATAATCAAGCTTGCAGAAGCCGAAGCCAGTTCTCCATTGGTCGAATCACGGACTAATGACAAATTGGCAGTCATGCGGCTAATCGAATTAGTCGAACTTTAGTCGAATTTGATTTTTAAAAATAAAATAAAACCTGAAAAAAATTATTCATTGCACATCCCATCATACATATTAAATCTTTGTACATTGATTTAGAAACACATAATTGACCAAAGTTGTATATAAATACTTTGTTGTTTTCTTGTGTTCGATCGTGTATTTCACCAAGTAGTAAAATAAGGAATTTTTACCTGACAGACCCTATAAAGTTTTTAAATTACCTCTACGACCTTTTGCACAACGTAATTACCCCATCGACCCTGTAAATTACCCCAAGAACCCTCACGAGCTTCAAACAGATTAACCGCAGGGTTCATTGGGTAAGAGTTGGCAAGTTTACGGGGTCAAGGGGGGAATTATGTTGTTTCAAAGGTCGTGGAGGTAATTGGCAAAGTTTATAGGATCTGCCGGTAAAAATCCCATAAAATAACATAACATCCACATATACAATATTTTATGGTTTTTGATTGATCGCCTCGTATCCAACTTTAATATGATAACAATAATTTTGGATAAAACATAACAAAAGTATTTGTCACCAACAAAGGGTATTATTTGCATGTGTTGCAAAGTTAGATACTAAATTTTATCAAATGCATGTGAAAAGTACTTTTCTAAATAGTTATCTAAAAGAAGTGTTTGTTAAACAACCCATGGTTTTGTTGATAAAAATAAACATAGTTTTTTTTCCAAGTTAAATAAAGCTTTTTATAGATTAGAACAATCACCAGGAGCCCGGGATGATATCATATTCCGTACTACTAGTGATGATTTATGCAGAGATTTTGTTAAATTAATGCAGGATGAACTTAAGATGAATCTCAATTTCCTCTTAAGGTTACGAATTCAACAATTGACTCAATGTATATTCATCAGTCAGACTAATTATGCCCAAGATTTGTTAAAAGGAGTTAAGGCATAGAATGCAAAAGGAAATGCAACGCCAATGGGAACTCAGACATGGCTTGATGCTGATGAAAAATTTAAGGATATTGATCTGACTCAGTACTAAGATATGATGGGTTATTTATTATATCTAATTACTTCTACTAAACTAGATATATTCTTTAGCACTTGTCTTTATACTAGATTTTAATCAATCCCAAAAAATCACTTAAAATCGTAAAAAGAATCTTTAAGTTTTCAAAAGACACGATAATTATGATTTATGTTACCTTAAATCATTAAAACTTCACCTAAAAGCTTATAGTGATTTTGATTACACTGGTAGCAGAACTGATAGGAAAAGTACAAGTGGTACATGTCATTTTCTTGTAAATGCACTGATTTCTTGATTCTCTAAGAAATAAAATTGTGTAGTGCTATCAGCAATAGAAGATAAATATATATCAAACCTTAAATGGCTTTGTTTCAATTTACAATGTTAAAATATTTAATGACAACATTAGTGCAATCAACCTTCTTAAAAATCATGTGCGACACTAAGAACTAAACACATTGATATTAAGCATCACTTCTTAGGAGGCGGTGTACTAAAAGGAGAAGTAAAATTGAATTCACAAACACTAATGATCAACTTGCCGGTACATTAACTATACCATTAAACCTTGAAAGATTTGTCTACTTAAGAAGAAATTAAGGTTTATACAAACCAAGTGATATTATTTAGAATAATTACCTTTAGTATTAAAACATCTTTTTTATACCAAACAAAATATAAGAGCATCAAGTCAGGAGGGAGAGGGAAAATGCTCATAAACTACCAATAAAAGGGCAAAAAGTTAAGATTCATGGGCTATGTCCCAACTTAAAAATGGAAGAAAGCATATTGATTTGATAAGGGGTAGAGGAAACTTGTCAAAGGGACAGTCAAGCAAAAAAGATTTTTTTAATGATAAAAGGGGATAGAAAGCTTGAAGTACTTAGTTTTTATTTAAAGGAGAGAGAAGTCGAAAAAAGGTTAAAAGTTTTTTAAAAGTAAATATGAGTTTTGACATTAACAAAAAAAAGGGGGAGAATATTAGTAACTTGGATTTTTGATAATGACATGTCATAATTTATGTATTTATTTGTGTAAAGATTGACATTTTAGATAGGTGAAAAGAAAGAAAAAGGTGTACCAAAGTCGTATCAAAGAAGAAGGGTAGGGAAGTGCATCTGATCAAAGAAGAACTGCAATCAAAAACAGTAAAAAAGCAATACATGCGAAAAACATAAAGCTCATAGCTCAAAGGCATATAAAAAGAAGATTTGAAATCTTACAAATCAAGAATAAGTAAAGGACATGGAGGGCGGTTTTACAAAAAAATCGCCAATCCCGACAATTTACATAATTTTTATTTATGTCAAAAAATAATATTGTAATTTTTATATATTCTTAATATGCATGCAAAAATAAGTCAGAATCACATTAGTCAATTACTCATTTTTCCAATCGATTAATTTCATCTTGAGTTGACTACAGAGCCTTTCCAGTCAACTTTTCTTGAGCATCAGAAATCAGCTTACTTGATTCGATTATTCAGTTGACTACTATTTCGTCCAAGTCAACTAAAATAATCTTCAAATGACTAAGTCAAAATATCTATCGACAAATATCAACTCCACTCAAAATTCCAGTGGGACTAAATTTTCTCAAAACAGCAGAATTTTGGAATGTTAATTCCCAATTTTTGAGACTATTAATACCATCAATCCACTGACTTGTTGTACCAATTGACTAATCATTTATCCCAATCCACTATTTTGTTTTGGAATGCATATATTGATACTTTACTAACCTTCTATCTAACACTAATTGCTATCTTTAAATGGTCATTAAGCCCTCTCAAGCCTATGTGTGTGTGATTTATAAGTTCAATTACATTTCACCCATGCTAAGAACTCTGATCTAATCATTTAAGTGAAGTTGTGAGCATAAATGTGTACATACTCTCAAGTATTCAATTGTGCTCTCAAACTTTCATTCATTACCTTCAAGTTTTGTCCGCCTTGTTTCATATATCACAAGACGAAAATAAGCTTATGCGCTGCATTATATATACTAACAAAGCATTTCACTTCTATTAGCTTGTTGTACATATGTACCCGAGTTGTGAGTTCCTTCTTCTACAAGAAGATAAAATCCCCATTGAAGTTTATCTAAGGAGATATACATTATACATCTAAAGTATT
Organism: Ottelia alismoides; assembly: GCA_037367405.1. Classification (NCBI taxonomy): domain Eukaryota; kingdom Viridiplantae; phylum Streptophyta; class Magnoliopsida; order Alismatales; family Hydrocharitaceae; genus Ottelia; species Ottelia alismoides. The sequence continues at coordinate 328,051 of JAZKJV010007076.1, read as the reverse complement.
GTTCAAATGAAAATTATATTAAGCTGGACCTTTGATTAGTAAGTGACTTGGAAAGAAAACTATATTTTTAAAATTGCCCCTCAAACTCAGTTTCAAATAAAAATCTCAACACCTCGAGTTCATGATGGAATACTTTAAAAGGGTGAATTTTGCCACTAAATGTTGTGTCTCGATATATGTCAACCAAGAATGCTTTCTTAGGTTGCACTAGGATGAGAGTAGAGTCAGTGCATAGTCTTCACTCTGTTCCACTTCTCAACTTCCTAGGAAATAGCCTTAGCTGGACTATCAGTCTGTTGAAATTAACGTCGTTGGAATATTTGATACAATTTGATGGTCAATATCAAGTTGTATTAATGTATCTCAATTCTTGGAATTCAATGTTTCAAACATGTGGGGTGTTGTTTAGTCCCACATCGTGGAAAATCAAAAGTGGCACTTGGTTTTTATATGGGAAGTCCTGAGACTAGTCTGGAAACATATTAGAGAGGACTTTGGACCACCACACGCGTACGCGCGCGTGCCCGCCCACCCACGTCGGGCCAAGCACGGGCTCAGGCTCGGGCTCGGGCTCGGCTGCGGCGACAGCAGCGACGACGTGGCGTGAAGATCGGGTCAATTTTCTATAACTGCCCGTTTGAATTCCAAGGGATGTGTCCCTTTATCCTCTCACGAAGAGTAACCGTCTGGACGTTCTTAAGTATCTCTTAAAGTCGTGGGCGTAGGTTCGAACATACGGCTCTCATTCTCACCACCTCTTCTCTCCCTCTCACGATCTCGAGCTTCGTCTACGGAGGTGACTTTCGAGGATGCTCAAGCACGGTGCAAACCGTCAACGAGCGTGGACCATCGGACCCTGGAAGCGGCACTAGGGGTGTCTATCGAGTTTAACGAGCCGAGTTGGCCTCAACTCGGACTCGAACTCGATAAGAAACCTAAGGCTCGAACTCGGGCTCGATAAGGGTCGAGCTCTGGATCACCAACTCGAACTCGAACTCATCGAGTTGGAGCTGACTCCATCGAGCCACGAGTTTCTGAGTTGGCTTACGAGCATCAAAATGAGCTGGCTCACTAGCCTCTGATCGAGTCATGAGTTTCTGAGCTGGCTCACGAGCCTCAAAATGAGCAGGCTCATGAACCTCTTAACGAGTCATTGTTCTATTTTATACATTAAATTATGTAAATGTCATTTGTAACTTTGATTTTTTATACTCTTTTCTGTAGCTTTTTGGGCAAGCAAAATGTTAACCTCTATTTTATATCAAACTCAATGTGAAGTTTCGACATATATGTTTTCAACATTTTATTAAGAGTGGAAACGAGTTATGGAGTCGAGTTTTCTAGTTGAACAATGCCCAACTCGGACTCGACTCGATAAGCTAACGAGCCCTAAAACCCAACTCGAGCTCGGGCTCGTTAAGGTTTCAAGTCCGGCTCGCAAGCCCTTAACGAGTCGAGTTCGAGTTGAGCTCATCGAGTTCGAGCTTTCCTGACAGCCCTAAGCGGCACGTCAAGGCCCTGTGTGCTGGTAAAGTGGGGGGCGTTGTTTCTCTAAGGGGAGTCCTACAACAGGACAATTCGGTTGTGATCTCTAACTCTCCTTTTTCTTTGTCGTGATGTTTGTTTCTGGATTTTTCCCTTACTATAATATGCATATGTTTTAAAACGGTTATTTTTCTTATCAATGTTGATCTGAATGCATACGTACATTGATTTTTTCTGGAAACCTGTTGAAAATCGATTTTATGTATGTATGTGGATGACGTTTTTCGCAACACAGTCAAGATTCCACTCCTCTATACAACTATCAATACCAGAGAAAGCGCTCGGGCTCCGCGCCCCACGATCATCAATAGGAAAGTTCTAAGATCTTCTTTGAGCCGAGTATAATGGAAAGATTTGCCTTCCTTAGCTCTACCTCCTGCTCCTCTTGACTCGAAACCTGATCATGAGAAACCTGACCTTTTGGACCTGCGGAGAAGATAATGGATTACCTAGTGAACATGTGATCAAGGGACCATAACGGCTATCTATATTCCACGAAGTTGTGCATCACAAATATAAGCTAATGAATAGACCCATAGATTCCATAGAAAGACATTACAATTCGTTGGAGAAAAAAGAGAATAGGATATATTGACATATTATGAAGAATGGGTAATATTGTCATATCAAAAACATTCATGTTTAGTAAGTAGATATCTAATCATGAGACTTATAAATAAACTAGGATATTGCTAATAAAGTGTTGTACGATTCAAGGATGGTGGTATAAAACTAATATGGTTGGGGGTAAATCTATGATCGTTAATACTATATGAGATCTTACTAAGCGTATAATTGTTCCCAACAGTGAAGTTTAATCAAAAGCGTTATTGGGCACCATGATTTACCAACCAATTTATGTGAAAATATATCTGATTAATCACTTGACGTAATGATCTAATAATTTAGTTTACTAGTTAAACAAGATATGATTAGTTAACAATCTTACAGGTGAAAGGTAGTCGGATCATGGCAAAGGGGTGCCACCTACGATATTAAATCGTACAAGATCGTGTAAAGTATTGCCATGGAAATGGTCCAAAGGTTTGAGTCTACTAGGGATGAAAACGGATATTCGTATATCCGAATATCCATTTACCATATTAAAAATATAATAAATATGGATATTCGTATTCGAATACTAATCGAATATGCAAAACAAATCTCCAAGTATATATATGGATATGTACAACAAAAAACTTCGGATTCGAATTCAAATATCTGAATACAAAATAATACATTCATACATATAATATTTTGTTTACTAGACAACTAAACTAAACCAAAGTCCATGTGTCCCATCGATCTTCGACAACCACTACATCGTTTTGCCTCAATAGCTTCATGGGAATCATAATAGGAGAAGCCTCAAGTAGGCTTCAACCCCTCGATGACTATATCTCTAGAACATCCCTTCTGCAACTATAACTTTTATTTATTGGCTAGATATTTTTATTATGGTGTGTGTATTGTAATGGTATCTTTTTTAAATCACTTCATACTTGATACTTATTCTATTCAATTTCGTAATTTATCTTTACTTGATTGCATTTGTATATCCTAAGTCGATCACTATTCATATTCGCTCTTTATTCAATCCGTTTTCATATTTGATGAATACTCAATCTGAATTTACATCCAATTATGTTAGGATATGGCTCTCTAAATGCATATCTGAGTCAAATCCGTATATGTATTTGTACTTGATATAGATGAAGCAAATATTGATATGGAAATAGCTATATCTGAACCGTATCCAATCTGTTTTCATCCCTCGAGTGTACTCGGAGGGAGTACTTGATGTTATGGTCTTTCAATCAATCTATGCAAGGATTAATCTCTATTGAATCATGGGGAGTATATTGATGATTGCACGTAAATATGGTCCACAAATTTTATGGGATGTTAGCAAGATCGAGACTATAGCCCTAGTGATGTGAATCTTATATCAGATCTAAGAACTTTGAAGGATTTTAGCCCTCATATTGTTGTGATATCTTTAATTGGATAAGTAAAAGAAAAATAATGGGGTGCAATGAAATGCTACAGGTGAGGGTGAGGGACATGCACCTCTGTGGTCTGGCTTAATCTTAGTGAATATCTCCATTGGATATTAAGCCATTAGATATTAACCCGCATACATCTGCGTGTCTTTGTCTCCTTTATGACCCCGATGTTAGAAATAAATATATTAGTTAACTATATCAATAAAATTTCATTATATTGTAACAATCTCATTAATATCTACCTAGAAACCCATTTCTTCAATATAACTCTCTGCATGACTTATTTTGGTACATTATATAATAAACGGCCTTCATATCAATGCAAGTTATAATAAGGCGATCCTTCTTTCTTATTCTAAGAAGTTTCATCAAACGTCTAAGAAAGTGGATGGTATTGGAGAAATATAGAAAATCATCCTAAACCAAAGCAAAAAAAAAATCTTAGATCTCCTTTTAAAAGCACATATCTAACTTTACATAACCATACTAATCATCAAACCAACACTTCAACCCTATGATCACCTTTGACTATGACTTTAATGGCCAAAATGATTGAGACGTCATCCATTTCCACAAAGAACTAATTATCTATTGCATTCGGATTTTAGACACCTCTCATGAGGCAATTAGTAATAAATAGTTTAGAGAGGGTTGATTCTTTGAGAGCCAAAAATTGTGAGAGCGTGAGAGCAGTGAATCTGAACCATTAGATTATGTCATCTCTCTTCTAATTGATTGAAGGAGAGAGATGCGCAGAATCTAGTAGTCCAGGCTCACTGCTCTCATGCTGTCACAGTTTTTGGCTCTCACAAGATCGGTATGCTAGTCTAGATCTTTAACAGGAATAGCAATTTTCAAGGGACAAAGGAGATCATAGCTCCCCTAGAAATTCTATTATTTAGTAGAAAAGAATTTTTACACTTGTACCCTTCTGGGTTTCACTAATAACACTTATACAGTGACATGTTTTTATAATTACACTTTGCACAGAAAAATCACATGACAATCCTTCTATTAGTATAATATAGGAGGAACAATGTAACAAGGCAATGGCACTACTGCCAGTTTTGTAAGAATTGCAAAAAGTTTAGGGTGTATGTGTTACTGGCAAAAACTCAAAAGGACACGAGTATAAAAATCCCTTCACATATATTATAGCCGAAATTTGTGGACGACATAAGTATAGGTATAATGAGATCAAGGACCTCAAAGAACTTCCACTTGGTGGACTAACAATGAATTTGTACGCAATTATACATGTGGCCAACTTAAATTATGTAGGAAATCGAAATGAATATTGCATTGATAACTACTGATAAAATAACAGGTGTAAATGATTAAAATCTTTCAAAATGCAGTGGCGGGTGGAGATAAATTAAAAATGTGTTGATGTAAGAAGAGATTAACATGATTCAATGACGTGGATAATAAAAAATGATAGGACCAAGGCTTCAAAAATCAAACCGGGTGTTGAACCAATCAGTCTTCAGTTTAGTCCAATCAGGTTGGACCGTCCATCCAAATCGATTGGATCGGTGATGATGTCAGCATGACATCATCATTCCTATCGACTCGGAAAAAATCAGACAAGATTTAATTTACCGGTCCGACCGATCGAACCAAGAAAACCAGATACATATAAGTAAGTATGTATGTATATCAATGAAATACTTGTCTAAAATGTCAAATCTTTTAATAGAATAACATGATTGTCAATTTCAAGTAAAACTCTACAAAAGTTGACCATATTTTTTAGCATTATATATGAATGCAATATTGCATTCATTTGTGTATAGTTGCTTCTAGAAAACTACTATAAGAAGGTAGGGATACAACCGATATTCAAAAAGAGGAAGATAACTGTTGTTGCAGAAGTTAAGGACACAAGTGAGAAAAAAATCTATTATTTAATTATTTAAACATTTATTTGTTGAAAATTTACCAAACCATCAAAACTAGATCAATCCGAGTCAACCCGATCCGATCGCCCGGGTCAACTCGGTCCAACCGCAGGTTGAACCTGATTTTTTTTCTTTTTAAAAAAGAATTAATTATATTAAACTAACCGAACTAAGTCGATGCCAGTTCCCGGTCCGACCGGCCAGTCCAATTCGGCTTTTTAAACCCTGGGTAGGACACCTAATGTAGTAAATTATAGTAACGATGATGAAATACAAGATTGGTGGATATGGGTTAAATAGTATGCAACTATTAGCTCAACCGGAGGGGTATAAACCCTCCTCTAAGATGGTACCGAAATAAGAGCAAAAATGGAGGGGAAAAAAAGGAAAATGCACGTCAAAAGGTTGCACTGAACAATTGAGAACCGTATACCTAAGTTGCAATAAAAAACTGTATTAAACGAACATTTTTGGTATATCCAATAGATGCATTACATCCTCATCAAATTGCATACATAAATCCAGTATGCCACATCAGTACCTAACAAACAAAAGATAACGTGGGGGGATGTCCCACGAGAACATGTCCAATCCATGGGGTGTATACAGAGTGTGGTGATGATAACACGAACGGATGTTGATATCTGCCATTAAACAAATCGCACACATGCATGATGTATGCGACCTTCACTTGGCTTCTGAGGTCAACTACGTACTCCCACCAGGACAGATGGTTCTTCTTCACAAAATTTTCCCAGCACACAATTAGGTGTTGTTCACTAATAAGCACAATGAACTATTCACGATTTGTCCTTGCCACACAAGAACATATCCCAATTAGATGCCAAGGGACCTCAAGCAAAAAAGGAGTCCAGCCCCCCCCTCCTATGGCACGAAGAATCCAAACCTGAAGATACAGGATCATCGCATCGACACCATATCTCCATTGTATTGCTCATGCGAGTCGGATAATGATATAAAGGGGTGCCAAATTGGACCACCCGGTGCACATGGAGGTCTGCATGAGGGCAACTGGCCATGAAAACAACACCTAGAGCCCTTTTGCCCCACCTCGACCAAAAGTATGCAGTAGAGTAGGAAAACGACGTGCTGGATGATGGCAACTCTGCTCTTATCTAATTGGGCTTCTCACGCAAATGGATCCAATGGATCCTCATCAATCATACACTTCTTCCCTTGCGGGGAATCTTAAAAGGAAACTGAAATTAGAAAGTATACAAAAAGTATGTCTGGATGCCCTTTCAAGATGCAGTAATAGAGATAGAGGCAGAAACACAAATACTGTAGAGAATTTTGACTTGAATCCAAGTTCGAAAAACAAGCCTAAAACATCGTAAGGTCTGAAGAAAGAGTGAACATACAGATTGGATATAGCAATCACAACCTTTTCATCACATCTGAGACTCCTCAAGTTTGTACCCCTTCGCCTTTCTTCTGGGTTGTAAACTGGTGTTCCTCCACTTCCTTCTCCCTCCAAAACTTCTCGTTACATCTGTCTCTTTCCGCCATACATCAAGCAATAGTAACCGGCATCTTTTCCTCCTCCATGGCAGTGTGATCAGCAGAAATGATTCCTACTTACAAGAATCACATGATTCACTTTAAAGATTGTGAAATGTCCTGCTGTCTCCTTTTTCAGCACATTCACTAACTTATTGACAACGTACGTATGAGCCAAACAATCTTTGGATAGAGAAATATCACAATGAAATAGTTACGATACTTTGTGATATAAACCCGGTATTCCAGAATCTGTTCAGCAAAATTCATTTTTCCGAGTATAAGATAATTTGTAGATTATTCAAAAATTTTCAAGGAATCACGGAAACTGAAATACATCGACTTTTAGTTCAATTAAGAAGGCATAACGGCCGGCACAGAATGCACTTCCCTGTCGATAACTAAATACCAAATACAAGCTTTACTGAACATTGAGCAATACGGCATCCTCCTCCATCCGCTCAAGCATCATTCTCTCCACAAATTTGTGTCCTTTAATATGTGTCCAACTCCCAACTCCCGACAGCCACTTGTGTATATTTATTCACTCATCTAAGCCCCAGTATAAGATATGAATGGGGAAAGGACAAGGACAGTACAAAATCTAAATGAAATCACTGACGAGGGAAAGCCCAAGGCACAGAGATGAAACTAGGATCAATTGTAACTGTTAGAGTATATAGTTGTGTGCGCCCATTGAGTTGTAACAGGGTAAATGGATCCTGGAGGAGATCCATTTACCCCATCCAGTGTTTAGTCCCACATCGTCCAGTGGTGGGACTTGGAGGCTCTGGAGAGGCTATATAAAGAGCCCCAGACCTCATGTACTCATTGAGAAAGTGCAATGCATATTACGCCCCTTTGAGGGCTTCTCCCGTGGTTTCATCCCGCTCCTCACGGAGTAGGGTTCCACGTAAAATCCCGCTGTTCTTTCTTGTTTATTTATCTTATTCCATGTTACGCTTCCGCGTCCGATTTTCTAACATGGTATCAGAGCGGGTCGTTCTTGATTGATCATCGAAGTATTTGAATTTTTTTTATCAATCAAGTTTGTATTTTGATTTATTGTTATATCAAGTCCTAGGGTTCTGTTATTGGAACCCTAATTTTCTGGTGTTCTGCTGCAATACCCTAGAGGCATCGTCATGTCACTCAAGGTCACATCTCCGTGAAGACAGTGCCTGGAAGATGATCATCATGTTCTTGTTCATCCAAGAGCCCTGGTTGAAGCCCTGTATTCCAGCCCTCGGTGATGCGCGACACTAGGCATCAGGTGGCGCACTGCTTCAAGCGGTGCATCTTGACCACGTGCAGGCGACGCGATGCAAGACCACGCAACCAGCGGCTCCTCCAGGCGGCTGATTCCATTGCCCCTTCAAGCATCTGGGCTTCTCCAGTTGACGAGCCCTAGTTCTTCCTCGCGCGAGTGTAGGCGGCGCACTCCTTCAGCGCCTCCAACGATGGGAGATCTCCAGCGGCGCCGCCTACTTCTACTTCGACGATCGCGATTCCCTAACAGCCGCATCTCCTTTTCTCGAGCTCCTTCCCGCGAGGGCCCAGGATCCCATTCGGAGGGGCGACGCTCCTGCGATGGAGCTCTCCTTCCTATGTGGCAGTGCACATCGGTTCTGCCTTTGAACCTCCCTTCAGCGGTCTTCTCCAACATACGCACAGCGGCTTCTCCAACACACGTCAATGCGAGATCCAGTCCTCCAGGCGATGCCGCTGGGCACTCTATGCAGAAGGCCCCCATCGTGGAGGCGGCAGACCATTCTCGAGAGGGTTCCAAATGGGGCCACCGTTCCTTTCTTAAAAAAAATTGCCCGCAGATTAAAGGCCCAAGTTGGGCCGAGTCTCCTTAAAAAAAATATATATATATATTATTGAAAAAGGAGAGCACAGGCCGCATGAAAAAAAAAAGGAAAAATGGGCATGTGCCCGTTAAAAAAAAAGGGGTGAGCGGTCCTTTTCAAAATAAAAATGATATAGTTTTGCAAAAAAAAAGGAAAGAAAAAGGCGCGTACATGAGAAAAGCCGTACGCAAAATTGTTGAGAAAAAAAAACAAGAAAAGCCGAAAAAAAAGGAAAAAAATTATTTGAGAAAAGCCAAAAAAAATGTGTTGAACGGCTTTTAAAAAAAAATATGGCAGCTAAAAAAAATTGATGTAAAGCCGCAGAGAAATTTTTTTTTTCGAGAATATTCATGTGTACCCCTATTTATCTTGTCTTCTCCCAACTTTGTCGATGTTCATTTTCCGACAAGTATGGGAGAAAGGGGGAGTATATGTAGAGTCACAGGTCTCTTCATGATCCAGATTCAGATGCAGATGCCAGTCTTCAGACCATTCAGAATTTCCAGACTCTACATGTTTTTCAGATGAAGATTTGTCATGCGCAGTCCCAGTTTGAGGCGCAGTTATTCAGACTCGATGATTGTCTTCCGAGTCCAGTTTCAGACACGCACGAGTGTGCGGTCATCGTCAGATGAGCATATGTTGCCATCAGTTGTCAGAGGTCCCCATCATTCTTCTTGTTGTCAGGCCAGAGTTTTCATGTGAGCCATAGGGACTCCAGAGCAGAGGACCATTCCCTATGCCATTGAGGGCAAGGGTTTTCATGTGGTATCATAGGTACACCAGAGCAGTGCACCATTCTCTGAGCCAGATGGGAGAGACCCAGTTCTCCGACGAGGAGACTTCAGGCGCAAGTTCAGACTCGATGGTCAAGTTCCGAGTCTTCAGTTGACTCGCACTCCAGCCCGTTCGTCCTCCTCACCTGCACGGCATGAGAAGCAACGTCCTCGACTGCAGCAATGTACGCGTTGGGTTGATATTGTCCGTAGTGTCCTGTAGCGTTGAGTTGAGTTTTCTGTCTGTTTGTCCAAGCTGAGCATTGCATGCTCCAGCTTGAGGGGGAGTGTTAGAGTATATAGTTGTGTGCGCCCATTGAGTTGTAACAGGGTAAATGGATCCTGGAGGAGATCCATTTACCCCATCCAGTGTTTAGTCCCACATCGTCCAGTGGTGGGACTTGGAGGCTCTGGAGAGGCTATATAAAGAGCCCCAGACCTCATGTACTCATTGAGAAAGTGCAATGCATATTACGCCCCTTTGAGGGCTTCTCCCGTGGTTTCATCCCGCTCCTCACGGAGTAGGGTTCCACGTAAAATCCCGCTGTTCTTTCTTGTTTATTTATCTTATTCCATGTTACGCTTCCGCGTCCGATTTTCTAACAGTAACCATGATCCACTTTCTTGCAAATATCAAAATTCATTGGGTTTTGGTCTTATCAGACTAACATTTCCTAGCAAACCAACTATGTTGACTCAACAGGCTACTTAACTAAAATACAACAAAATCTATTAGGCACTTCTCAAGGATTATGGCAATTTTTTTTGTATGTAATACTTTATCCATCATCTATATACAATCACATCAGGTTTTTTCCCATGAAAGGTGGACTTGGATCCTAGTATGGCCAACTGCTTAACAAATAAACTGTTTTAAGTGATATTTAATTAAATGCTTTGCCGGACATAACCATGTAGCACCATAACCTAATGATCTTTTTTTTGCCTGTTGGTTACCAAAGCACGTGTTGCAAATGTCAAGACTCTCAACCTCACGGGGATTGATTTCATGATTTGATGGTCCGCAAAATCCAACAGCACCCCACCATTTCTGAGATAAAATCCCACAAAAGCATTTGGAGATGCATTCAACCCTAAGAAATCATGCAAGCTGTAGCCTGAACCATGTGGATGCTTAACAAAGGGTCAATCAAGCTAATTGAAGAAGTTAACCCAAGTGGGATCGAAGAAAATTGCTAAAGGCGTAGAAGCCAACAAAAATGCATTGAGGTATGAGAAACCAAACAACCATAGAAACATGACCCTTCAACCTACATATCCCGACCTACACATCTCAGATCCCTGTCTGCACTAATTTGGCATGCCCTACCCAACATCCTATCCCACGTCCTGAACAAGAACAAACAGAGCATTCCAGTTAATGTGTGGGCCTCAGTGGCAGTTGGGTCAAGTAGGCCACGTGGACATGGAATTTATGTCCTTGGAGTAAATGGTATTCAAGATGAAGTTAAGGTGCCAGGGAAGCATGAAAACAAAAGGTTGTAAGAGCATGGAACCTGTTAGTGGTGAGGATTGGTTGCTGGAGATTTATCCAATGCAATATAATTGTTTCAGGGACTTCAGATATGGACGTGGATCATCACATGACTTGAATACTGTTGAAAATTAGTACACCATAATAGGTAAGCGAAATCAACAAATAAAAGTTTATAATATCAAGCTAAGGACAAACGCATACCATATGAAGGAGATCGTATTATCAGATTAAATTATGTAAACAAATGCATTTGTTTTCCTATCAGACATCTGTTGTTCCAATCAGGCATTTGTTGTGAAGTAAATTACATGGACCTACTCAATCGACATATATGATGATGACACAGGGACAAGAAAACCATGGGCCAACTACCAGACATGTCTGATCCACCGAGTCCTGCACGCCCCTCCATGCATTACAATCTCCAAGCCGCGCCAAAACCCTCAAATCTTGGTCAGTTACAGCAAGGAGCAATAAGTTTAATGAGGTAATAAAAGCACTCTAACATTAAAGCAACAAAATCGAAGTACTTCAAACATCAATGGGTAAGAAAAGCACTAAATTTATCTCAGAACTAGGAGTTTAATTTTTCAGGTTGTTAGAAAATCGGAAGCGGAAGCGGAATCGGAAATAAAGATAAAGCAATAAGAACACAAAAGATTTTTACGTGGAACCCTACTCCGTGAGGAGCGGGATGAAACCACGGGAGAAGCCCTCAAAGGGGCATGTTTTGCATTACTTTTTCTCAATGGATACAGGAGGTCTGGGGCTCCTTATATAGCCTCTCCAGAGCCTCCAAGTCCCACCACTAGACGATGTGGGACTAAACAACTGGATGGGGTAAATGGATCTTCTCCAGGATCCATTTACCCTGCTACAACTCATGACGCATACAACGAATGCTCCAACACTCCCCCTCAAGCTGGAGCATGCAATGCTCAGCTTGGACAAACAGAAATAAACTCAACTCAACGCTACAGGACACTACGGACAATATCAACCAACGCGCACATTGATCCAGTCGAGGACGTTGCTTCTCATACCGTGCAGGTGAGGAGGATGAACGGGCTGGAGTGTGAGTCTTCTGAATCTCCTCGTCGGAGAGCATGTGCTCTGAATTGCGCCTGTCAGAGTCACTGCAACTGAAAATGAGTCTCCTCGTCGGAGTACTCTGGCCCGCCACAATAATGTGGACAACTGCTCCATCTCTGAAAAAGGGTCGAACTGAATAAGGTCGTGGTTGTGCAATCCTCTTCGGAGTCCACGGTCGCTGGAGAATGGAGTCTGAAAATAGTCTCCTCTTCGGAGAATTGGGTCTCTCCCATCTAGCTCAGAGAATGGTGCACTGCTCTGGTGTACCTATGATACCACATGAAAACCCTTGCCAACATGGCATAGGGAATGTTCCTCTACTCTGGAGTCCCTATAGCTCACATGAAAACTCTGGCCGAAAATAAGAAAATGATGGGGACCTCTGAAATGATGGCATCATATGCTCATCTGAAAATGACCGCATCCATGTGCGTGTCTGAAAATGAGTCTCTCTCTGGAGAACTTGAAAAATGGGCCTCTCATCTTGGAGTGCCTCGATCTTGGACTCTGACCGATCTGTCGAGTCTGAAATCTGCGCATCAAACTGAGACTCGGAATCTGAACTTCGAGTCTGGAATTGCGCATGGAAAAATCTTCATCTGAAAGCTGTAGAGTCTGAATAATCTGCCTGGTCTACATCTGACATCTGCAACAGGACCTGTGACTCTACACATATACTCCCCATTTCTCCCATACTTGTCGGAAAATGAACATCGACAAAGTTGGGAGAAGGCAAGATAAATAGGGGTAAACATGAAAATTCACAACAATTTCTTGCGGCTTTTCCAAATTTGTTTTTTTTAAGCCGTCAAAAAAAATTTGAAAACATTTTTATAAGCCGTTTCAAAAAAAATCCGGCTTTTCTTGCATTTTTTTCGCTTGGCGTATGGCTTTTTCTTGTATGCGCCTTTTTTTTCGAAACACATTTTTTTTCATTCATCGGCCCACTTGGGCCCAACTCTCCCTTCCCTTTTTTTTAATAAATTAACTCAGCCCAAAAAGGGCCCAACATCTCAGCCTCCCCTCAAATTTTTTTTATAACTCAAAGCCTCTCCCCAAAAATTTTTATTTACAAGGCGGGCACGCGCTCATATCAGGGTTCCCACATGGGAACCCTTCTTTCAACAGTCGTCGCCCCTGCGGGGTATCTTTTCTGCCGCCCCCCTATCACTAGGGTTCCCCATCAGGAAACCCATCGCGCCCCCGTCGTAGGAGAGTAGGGGGTGTCTCGATGCCTTGGAGCATGCTGGAGGCGTCACCTGGTGGATCGAGGGTGTCTGACTGCGCGCCGCCTGTACGCGCACTGCGCGTTGGGGAAGGGAACCGCATGCGCCACTTTGATCTGCGGAGGGGTCTTGAGGAGATCGCACGATTGCGTGCGCCGCCTGCATGGCACGAGGGCGATCTGGTCTGGAGTTGTGCGCTGCCAGGACTCTTGATAATCGAATCTCGGACAGAATGAAAAACTAAAAATAAATCTTCATGAATGAAGCCGCGAGAATCGAACCCGCTCTGATACCATGTTAGAAAATCGGAAGCGGAAGCGGAAATAAAGATAAAGCAATAAGAACACAAAATATTTTTACGTGGAACCCTACTCCGTGAGGAGCGGGATGAAACCACGGGAGAAGCCCTCAAAGGGGCATGTTTTGCATTGCTTTTTCTCAATGGATACAGGAGGTCTGGGGCTCCTTATATAGCCTCTCCAGAGCCTCCAAGTCCCACCACTGGACGATGTGGGACTAAACAACTGGATGGGGTAAATGGATCTTCTCCAGGATCCATTTACCCTGCCACAACTCATGACGCATACAACGAATGCTCCAACACAAGTTGCTATACTTCCCATGTTGAAAATGCAAATGACTGTAAAGGCCTGAAGGAAAAAGAAAGATGGCAGCGAGAAAAAGTAATGTATAAATGAAATACATGCAAAATGGAATTTATCAGAAGATATCCAGAATTGGGGGATGGCTCCCTCTACAATTTTTCCAAAAAAATCACAAGATTTCACACAGAACTATTGGTTTCCGTTCTGATTTTGGGTGGTTTATCTTTCCTTTAGAAACACCTCCTTTTCTTTTCTTGTTTACAAGGTCTATCAGCATTTAATAAAAAACAGCATTTTCGCTGCATAGTTATTTACCTCCATTCCATTGTTTCTCATACAGGTATTTAAAGTTTAACAAGCAAGGTGGTTTCTTTAACCTCCGTATCATGATTACTCTGGAAATTACCCCATGTCCCCTTTTTTGGCGCATGAGCAAAGTTCACCTCTCCGCTTACCCAAAAACAGTGAACTCCAAAAACGACCCAAAATCTGCCAAAAGCGTGGCATGCCAACCTCGACTACAGATCACTTAAAAGATGTGCAAAGAGTAAAACAATAAGTTGCAAGGTAACTTCTACTTTTCTACACTTCAAAGATATAGTTATAATACAGTAGTTTCAAGAAACTTCAATCCCCATATCAGGAATCAAATGTTCGTTCCTTTATATTTTTCTATGATGGAAGAAGTAACATATACACACATTATGTGAACTGACTGTAATTTCAATGCACAACACATGATGACAATAACTAATGCCTGATACACAACTTCATATGTGAATCAAAATCAAACATTCATGGTGGTGGTGTTCTTTTGGCAGAGGCACAGATCTGGATACCTAATGGTATGTTATACGAACAGTTGAAATGAAAAGGAAAAGAGAAACGAAACAAATAATGAGAACCAATATCAATACTTGTCCTAAGTTGTGGGTCGACTAAACATATTCTTTATCCCTTTGCAGATTTATCAAGGATCATCCCTGCCTAAGACCCCTCCATGAAAGCCTGCCATCCGAGCCCTCCTCAATGTAAAAACTTGTCAATGTTTTGCGTGCATGCCCAAACCACCTTAAAAATGCTTCTCATCTTATAGTTTATCCTCCGCACACAATATTTGATCATCTTTGGGAAAAGCATGGAGTTTCCTATAATTGTTTCTAATTATATTGGTATAGAAAAAGTATGACAGATGTTGAATTTCTTTCCGAAAATAATAATCATATAAAAATCTTGGAGATAAAACTGTGTACTATTATTTTTTAGTAAAGAGAGCACATTTAGCCATTTTAAAAACTAGTAAACTGAACATAAAGTATGTAACATCCATCCCACCACTGGAAAAGATCAGATACTGAACTAGAAAATCTGATTCTTTTAATTTTCTTCCAAAATATAACGTGCAAATAATTAATGAAAAATGAAAAAGTAGAATGAAAATAGATCTGGATATATCCAAATATCTACTTGTATCCGAAAACTCTCAAACGCAGCAATCTATATTCAAATATTAATCGAATATAAATCCGGATATGGAAATCAACTTAAAAAAAATTATGAATATGGGTATAGATATGTTAAAAACTAAAAAATCCTAATTCGGATCGGATATTCCAATATAATATTTTTACATATAATTTTATATAGTATAATGTATAATATATAATACAACACAAGTAACACAATACAACAACTTATAACCCCTTCATATATTAACTCCTTCACACTTTCCATATTTGAATACTCATGTCACAAGAATCAACCATATACAACATGTTCAAGTTGGCATTACTTAGCTCGGAGAAAAATACAATGTTAGTGAACTGTTGTATCCGACCCACTGTTGCAATAGTCGGCCGAATAGACCGAATATTTGAACCGAGTATACGGTGCAGAGGCTGACCTAATAGAATAAGGCTATTGGGCCAATATTCGCCCCAATTATTCGAGTAGTAGGCCGACTATTCAGCCGACTTGAAATAGACATTCGTCTGATCCATTTTAAGATCTGAACCGCCTCAATCACAGAAAAATATCCTATTCCCAACAGAGCACAAGCCCCAAATCCCCGATATTTCCCCACAGTGACAGAACCTGAAACCCCATTCTCGAGTTCCCAAGTCGATCGCCTCCAGGCCATCAACTGCCTCCGCTCTGGCTACTTGTGATCGTCGGTTCACTCTGATCTCTTCATTCATTGATCAAAGATTCCCTTTGCTCCGCTCAACCGCGTT
Organism: Ottelia alismoides; assembly: GCA_037367405.1. Taxonomy (NCBI): domain Eukaryota; kingdom Viridiplantae; phylum Streptophyta; class Magnoliopsida; order Alismatales; family Hydrocharitaceae; genus Ottelia; species Ottelia alismoides. The sequence goes on along the minus strand of JAZKJV010007076.1, from coordinate 311,794 downwards.
GAGTGCTCAGCTTGCCTCCCATCTACAAGTTAAGTCGCCTTTTTCCCTTTTTTCATGCAAGTTAGCTCGCCTCCCTTTTCTTATGGTCGGTATGCTTCATATGAAGAATGGATAGTCTTGACAAAAGGGATTTCAACAACAACAACAAAGCTTTTCCCCCACAATTAAGTAGGGTCGGCTACATGGATTCTTCGCCTCCATTCAGATCTATCTTGGTTCAATCTCGGACTTATATCCAAAAAACTAAGATCTCTTTGTATAGTCTTTTTCCAACACTTCTTGGGCCATCCTCGCCCTCTCTTGGCCGGCTCAAAATCCCAACACTCGCATCTCCTAACTGGTGCATCCGTTGATCTTCTTTGCAAATGACTAAACCATCTTAAGCGGTTTTCTCGCATCTTATCCTCGGTCGGAGCTACACCAACTTTCTTTCTGATTGCATCATTCCGAATCCGATCTTTACGTGTGTGTGTGTGTGTCCACACATCCACCTTAGCATTTTCATTTCTACTACAGTCATTCTATGCAAATGTCTATGGTTCACAGGCCAACATTCAGATCCATAGAGATAGCAGGTCTCACGGCTGCTTTGTAAAACTTTCCTTTAATTTTTAAAGGAATTTTCTTATCACAAAGAACAACAGAGGCTCCTCTGCACTTTAACCAGCCTGTATTTATTTTATTAGTAACATCTCCATCAATTTCCCCATCCTATTGCAAAATAGATCCTAGATATCTAAAAGAATCTATCTTCCGAATGTTATTGTCACCAATCTTCACCTCAATTCCTTCGCCATTGCTTCCATCAAAGGTGCACTCAATATATTCCGTCTTAGCCCTACTTATACGAAATCCTTTAGTCTCCAATGCATGTCTCCAGACCTCAAGCTTCTCATTTACTCCATCTCTAGTCTCGTCAATCAACACAATATCATCAGCAAATAACATACACCAAGGTAACTCATCTGAATGTGACTTGTCATCTCATCCATAATCAAAGTAAAAAGAAATGGACTCAAAGTTGAACCTTGATGTAAACCAATGTTGATGTCAAAATAGTCAGTCTTCCCAGACGGGGTCCTTACACAAGATAAAGCCATATCGTACATGTCCTTTATGAGGTTAATGTATAGGACAGGTACATGTCTCTTCTCCAAAACTCTCCACAATATCTCTTGTGGGACAGAATCATAACCCTTTTCCAAATCAATAAAGATCGGATGGCGGTTCTTCCTTTTAGCTCTATAAATCTCCATTGTTCTCCTCAGCAAATGGATGGCTTCAATAGTTAAATGACCTGGCATGAATCCGAATTGGTTTTCTTTACGTTAGAAACTTGCCTGATGCCTCAGCCTTCTTTTGATCATGCGTTCCGAGATTTTCATAGTGTGACTCATAAGCTTGATACCTCTGTAATTTGAATAATTTTGATTGTCTCCTTTATTCTTATAAAGAGGCACCACGATACTCCTCCAATCTTCAGGCATTTTCTTACTTCGTCAAATAACATCGAATAGATTCGTAAGCCAAGTCAAACCGCGTTCACCTAAAATTCTCCATACTTCTACATGGATGTCATCCGGTCCTACACTTTTCCCAGGTCTCATAACCTTCAAAGCCTCCTCTACTTTTTTTTCTTTGTATTCGTCTATAGCTTGCACGATTCAAGTAACTTTCACTACTAACTAGATCACCCAAAGTGATCTCTCTATTTCCTTCCCCAATGAAAAGTTTATGGAAGTACTGCTCCTATCTAGTCTCTATGTCCTTCTGAGTAACAAACATGTGACCTTCCTCATCCTTAATGCATCTCACTTGAGAAAGGTCTTTGGTCTTTCTTTCTCTTATTTTGGCCAACCTGAATATATCCTTCTAGCCCTCCTTAGAGTCGAGATTTTTATTAAAAAAACTTCATAAGCTTTTGACTTAGCTTCGCTTACAGCCTTCTTTGCTTCCTTCTTCGCTATTTTGTAGTTTGTGATAGATTCCGTTGTTCTATCCTTAGACATAGCTTTAAAGCATGCTCTTTTAATTTTTAGCTTCTCTTGCACCTCTTCACTCCACAACCAAGCCTCCTTTTGACCTGGAGCTCCTCCCTTTGACTCGCCTAGTATCTCTTTGCTACCCTTCGGATACAAGATGCTACTGCCTCCCACATCTCGTTTGCACTTCCGCTACAATCCCAAGATAAGTCTTCTAAAACCTTCTCCCTGAAGCTCGATTGCTTCAGTGGAAGATTCCACCATCTAGTTCTAGTGATCTTAGGAACCCTCCTTTTCTTTACCAGCCCTTTTATTTGCACATCCAAGACTAACAGGCGATGTTGGATTGTTAAACTCCCTCCAGGGATTACTTTGCAGTCTTTACAACACAACTGATCTCTTCTCCTCAACGCAAAGTAATCTATCTGTGTTCTAGTTGGCCCACTCTTATAAGTAATTAAATGCTCCTCCCTCTTCTTGAAGAGAGTGTTTGCTATGAAAAGATCATATGCCATTACAAAATTCAGAATGGCTTTTCCCTCTTCATTTCTATCCCCAAACCATGTTCTCCATGAACACTAGCATACCCTGAAGCATCTTTTCCCACATCTCCATTAAGATCTCCGCCTATGCAAACCATCTCTTTTTGTGGGATTCCTTGTAAAACCTTATCCAGATCCTCCCAAAAAGCTTGTTCAGCTCTTTCATATAAACCAATTTACGGTGCATAAACTGAGATGATATTCAGAATTTCTTCTTCAAGCACCATTTTTAGCAAAATAATCCGATCCCCGAATCTTTGCATCCCAACCACACAATCCTTCAAATCCTTATGAACAACCACTCCAACATCGTTTCTACCCTTATCTTTACCTGAATACCAAAGTTTAAAGCATGTCTTCTCGATCTCCCTTGCTTTCTCTCCAACCCATTTAGTCTCTTAAAAACATAGTATATGAATCTTCCTTTTTTCCATCGTATCCACTATCTCTATCAATTTTTCAGTTAAAGTGCCAACATTCCAACTACCAATCCACAACTTCCTTTACAATTTCTTTTGGACTAACTTCTTTATTTGCATGCGTCCATTATGCGAGAACCCTTGCAAATTTTGGACTGCATCCGGACGGTGACGCAATGGAACTACCTTATCTACCCATGTGTTCGTCATACGAGAACCCTTGCAAATTTTGAACCACATCAAGGCTGCGATGTAGCAGACCTTGCCAATTTCTCATTGCATTCGGGCGATGCAACGCGTCGCAAGTAGGGAATGCCCCAATGAAATCTGTATGTTTGCTTAAATCTATGTTGAAAAGATCCGACTATCATGAGTCAACTTCCTAAATAGTATTTTTACAAAAAATAATATTTAGGAAGTTGTCTCCGACTATTTTACGTTGGTTGTCAGCTACCTAACGCAACCCTCCTCATTTACCCGGGCTTGGGACCAGCCATGGCTGAGTTTCTTGACAAAAGGGATCCATTCTCAAGATTATATATTTCGAAGTTGTCTTTGTGAAGCTTAATCTTTTTGTATGCAACGATATTGATATTTATATGAGGTTAAGGTTGCCAACTCTTATGGACTTCACAATATTTTCTTGAGCCATGTTTTGTCCCTCTTCTTTTTCATTTTCTTTTTAGTTGTTAGATAATCTCCATGAATGTTGTCAAATCTACAATTGTGAATACTTATAAGAAATAATAGATTTATTCTCGTCTAATACTAGTATGAGCAGATATAATCAAATTGCTTAAGAGAACTCTAACTATTGTTGTATGATACCATGATTCCGCTACTTTGAACAAAATGATCCCACTTGTACAATTACAGAGGTATCAAGCTGATGAGTCATTCTATGAAAATTTAGGAACATGAGATCGAAAGAAGGTTGAGGCAAGTTTCAAACGTAAAAGAAAATCAATTCGGATTCATATTTGGACGTTCAACTCTTGAAGCCATCCACTTGTTGAGGAGTAAATTGGAGATTTATAGAGTTTAAAGGAACAAACTCCATAAGATTTTTATAGATTTGGAGAATGTTTGTGACTCTGTCCCATGGCAGATATTGTGGAGAGTTTTGGAGAAGAGACAAGTACATATCCTACACATTAATCCCATAAAGGATACATATGATAGGGCTTCATCTTGTGTAAGGACCAGTCTGGGAAAACTGACTATATGACATCAACATTGGTATGCATCAAAGTTTAGATTTGAGTTCATTCCTTTTTACTTTGATTATGGACGAGTTGACTAGTCACATTCAGGATGAGATACCTTGGTGTATGTTATTTATTGATGATATTGTGTTAATTGATGAGACTAGAGATGGAGTATATGAGAAGTTTGAGGTCTAAAGACATGCATTAGAGACTAAAGGATTTCGTATAAGTAGGGCTAAGTCTAAATATATGGACAATGGTAAAGGAATCGACGTGAAGATTGGTGACGATAACATTCAAAAGAAAGATTCTTTTAGATACTTGGAATCTATTTTGCAACATGATGGGGAAATTGATGGAAATGTTACTCATAGAATAAATGTAGGTTGCCTAAAGTGGAGAGGAGCATCTACTGTTCTATGCGATAAGAAAATTCCTTTAAAAATCAAAGGAAAGTTTTACAAAACAGCCGCGAGACCTGCTATGCTCTATGGATCTGAATGTTGGCTCGTGAACCATAGACATGAGCAGAGAATAGCAGTAGCAAAAATGAAAATGTTAAGGTGGATGTGTGGACATACACGTAAAGATCGGATTTGAATGATGCAATTAGAAGGAAAGTCGGTGTAACTCCAATCGAGGATAAGATATGAGAATACCGCTTAAGGTGGTTTGGCCAATTGCAAAAGAGGTTTGTTTATGCACCAGTTAGGAGATGTGTGTTTTGGGATGTTGAACCGTCTAAGAGAGGGCGAGGAAGGTCCAAGAATTATTGGAATGAGACTATCCAAAGGTATCTTAGTTTTTTGGATCTAAACCCGAGAATGACCCAAGATAAATATGAATGGAGGCAAAGAATCCATGTACCCAACCATACTTAATGTGGGAAAAGACTTTGTTGTTGTTGATGATGATGATTCAGATTGTACAATTTAGACCATATCCAGATTCGAGACTAAGGGCTTAAGTGAATTTTTTATTGTACTATCCATAAAATAATTTTTTTTAAGTATAATCATGGATGGAATTGTTATAACTATGTAAAAATGTAGGATTAAATTTATATACTTAAAATTTTATATACTTAAAAAATTGCAAAAATACATAATAATCTCAATTTTCGCTACAACTTAACTCTCTATTCAGTGACCCTACCGATTGAATACCAACTTCAAAATGTCAACTTCTGCAATCCAAATATCAACTTCTGCAACATTGATCTGACCTATGATTAGGGGCATTATTAGCTGAAGGCATCTAACCTTTGTACATTGAATGAATGCATGTAACCTGAAGTAGTTTTATCCTGTATTTTTATCTATACTTCAACATGATTTTCATATAAACCACATCATACTCAAAATTTGATTCATGTTAATATTCAATCTTTAATCAATCTTATTTGTATTCGATCCATATTTGTATTCGGTTTTTATTCAATCCATATTCATTTTAAACAAAATAATCCTATTTGAATTCGGAGTAAATTATGAATATGATAGGAGATTGGAGGGAGATGGAGTGTGGAGCGTCATCCCGGGAGCGCGGTACTCGGAGCGATCAGGGGAAGGCCCCCGCGCGTGAGGAGGTTGTTGTCGGATCTCAATGGGGATACTCGGCGGGAGGGAGCTTCCCGTGGGGTGTTGGTCTTGCCCACGACCCCCCAGATGTCGGGGGCTTTCGGTCGCGCGCAGTTTTTCTCCCGTCCAGGCAGAGATGCTTCAGATGTGATGAGGTAGGTCACATCGCGCGCTGGTGCAAGGCGAAGGATAAAGTGTGTTATCGGTGTCGGGTGGAAGGGCACGTGCGGAAGGAATGTCCCGGTGGTTCAACCGGGATGGAGGTTAACACAGGGGGAGGTCTTGGACCTTCAAAGGGGAAGGGTAGAGATGCTTACCCCTTTTCTGGGGTCCTAATCACGGAAGGGCCTCATGAGGACCTGATGAAGGTGGTGGAGGTGTTGGCGTTGGGACGATTGGCCGGCTGTCTGGAGGACGAAGTTTGGTTGTCCGATTCTGAGTTGTTCGTTCGAGGGGTGGAGGCCGCAGAGGCAAGGGCTTTCCTTTCCAATGGTTGTGACCTGTTCCCAGCATCGGTTCGTTGGCGGAGGCCTAGGTTGTGGGATGGCGCGACTCGGATTGGGTCGCAGAGGCTACTGTAAGTTGAAGGTTTGTCGATATGTTGTCGAAAGCTATCCACGATCAGGGAGGCGCTTGGAGGCGTGGGAGACGTCGATCGGGTGGTGCGCTCTGGTCTATGCCCAGGTGAAGACTGGAACGTGGTGGTCCTGTTGAGGGTGTGGAAACCAGCCCCTGCAATAGTATGGTTCTCGGTAGGAAGAGCCAAAAGTTCTGTTTGCATTTGAGGTATGTGGAGGCTTCGGAGCTCCGCTTCTTGGCTGGTAGTAAGGTACCTGGTGGCCATCCACTGGAGGTGCCTCAGGGGGAGGCGCAGGCTAGTTCCGAGGCCTCATCTTTGGTGGCAGGGTGTTCCATCGGTGGGAATCGGCCACGGTCTCTGACCGACCGATCGAATCTCGGAGGGAGTCGAAACGTCAGGCAAAGTTCGCGGGGGGAGCTGAACGGTCGCCCATTTCTGCAAGGTACCGTCATTGCAGATTTGAAGTTTCGGGGCCCGCAGGTCCAGCTGAGGTTGGCTGCTACGTGTGAGGATTCGCGGGCTCGTGGAGTCGGGCGCGTCGGTGCGGGTGGTCCGAATCCGGGACACGATCCGAGAAGCATTTTCGGGTTCTCTCCTGCGAACTGGGCGAGATCCGGTCATGGCCTTACTGTGGACTCTTCGTTCCACTGTCCTGGAGTGGATTCTGGCGCTGGGGACCCACCTATTTCTTCGCCCGGGGCGATGGTCGACAACTTCAAGGCCAAGGTGCGCGACTCGGATGTCCCTCCTGGGGGCTCCTTGGGGGGGGGGGGCGTCGACCTCATCTCGTATGCTTTGGGAGGCAAGCTGCATGTGGAGGGGCATTGGGGGGATCCCTGTTTGGGAGTGGGGTATGCGTCGTCTGTTGTGGAGGCTTCGATGGTGTTGGACCCAAAAGCGGGTTGCGACGATGGTATTGGGAACAGCGAGATGCGGGTGTCTCTGCCTACCGGGGAGGCGGATGAAATCAACCTGGTGTCGGGGGCTGCGTCGCTGGCGCGCAGTAGGAAGATGCCTTTGAGGATACTGGCTGCGGAAAGGGCGAGGAGGGGACGAAGATTGGCATTGGGTGAGGGGGATAGAAGGCCGAAACTAGACCCTCTGCTCTCTTTCTCCCGTAAAAGAAGGAAGCCGGAAGCAAAGCTGTGGCTGGAACGCGAATTAGAAGACACGGAGAAGGTTGCGGCTGGGATCGAGAAGTCCTTAAAGACGGTGGGGACTCAACTACACTTGGAAACTCAGCATGACGATGCGGCTATGGATTCGGCGGACATTCACATGCGGGTTGCGAAATGTCTTGGGGTGATCATCCCCACCTCAAACCCTCTGAGTAGATCCAAATGAAGATCGTTTCGTGGAACGTGCGTGGGCTGGGGGAAGGGGAGAAAAGGAGGACGATAGGCAGACTGCTAAATTCTTGGCAAGCGGACGTGGCACTTTTGCAGGAATCGAAGATTAGTTCTTGGAGCGATGTGCTTTGGAGCTCGTTAGGATGTTCAAGGTTGTCCGAGTACAGAGCCATCCCCGCAAGGGGCAGTTCTGGGGGCCTAGTTCTGGTTTGGGATGCGACGTTTGATTTTGTTACTCAAGGTGTAGCGAATCGATCTGTCTCAGTGGTGTTGGATTGCAAGCAGGAGACAACAGAAGCATTTTTACATCGGTTTACGGCGAGGTCGGGGGGCACGACATGGTTCTTTGGGAGAAGTTGAAGGAGATCAGAAGATCTTTTCCAAGCATCCCCTGGCTTATGGGCGGTGATTTCAATGTGACTTTGTTCGCGGCGGATCATCCCAATGATAAGGGCGGAAGGGACGCTGGCTCAGACAACTTTTGTGGTTTTGTAGGTGAGATGGAGCTGGAGGTCATGGACGCAGCTAACCGAAGATACACATGGCGTAGCACCTCTTCGAGGTCTCGTATTGACTGTTTTCTCGTCTCAACGGAGTGGTTGGAGCGGTTCCCTCTTTCTGTGGTTCATGCCCTTCCGAGTTCTAGGTCAGATCACACGCCTATTGTTTGGGTGTCAGGGGATGGGCTGCTGGCAAAGTCGAGATTCAGATTTGAAAGATCCTGCTTGCTTGACGACAGCTTCAGAGAGATGGTGTGCGATTTCTGGTGCTCCTTGAGAGTGGAAGGCTCTGCGGCGCAAAGGATGACGCAGAAGTTATCTTCCTTGCGGCGTATGTTGGCTGAGCATAAAAAGCAGGTGATCCGACGTAGATCTGAAAAGTGGGAAAAGACGGTTGTAGAGATTTCCAGATGGGATGCTATAGAAGATATACGACCGTTAAGTGGTGAAGAATTGATTGCCAGAGAGGCGCAACGGCAGGTGTTCTCAGAGGAAGATAGATGAAGGGAGATTGAATGGCGTCAAAGGTCTAGGCATAAATGGGTAAAGGAGGGGGATTCGAATACCAAATTTTTTCATGTCGCGGTCAGCGGTAGGAGAAGGGTGAACAAGATTTTTGAGCTAAAAGTAGAGGAAGCCAGTGTTACTGGGGATAGGGAGATTGGGAAGGCTCTTGTTGAGCATTTCCACAGGGTCAGCAGGCGGCAGCTCGGCTCAGGAGGGACCTGGTCGGGGAGAGGACTCAAGAGGCTAGAAGAGAGTAGTCATGAACGGCTTATCTTGGCTTTTTTGAGGGAGGAGGTCCGTGCGGCGGTTTTCGACCTCAATGCAGATGTTTGTCCGGGTCCGGATGGGTTCCCAATAGTTTTTTTCGGGAATTCTGGGAGTTGGTGGAGTCAGACGTCATGAATTTGTTGGTGGAGTTCAGGGATGGAAACATGGGGTTGGAAAAGCTTAACAAAGCGATGTTCTTGCTTGAGGAGTTCCGGCCAATTGCTTTGTCAAATGCTATTTATCTTATTATTGCAAAGATGCTCGCCAACTGGCTGCGTAATGGATGATCTCACCTCAAAATCACAGACGGCTTTCATTCTTGGCAGGCAGTTGTTGGAGGGTGTGGTGGTAGCGGCGGGATTTGTTGCTGGCTGGAAGAGGAGAGGTTCCTAAGGTTTCTTACAGAAGGTCGACTTCTCCAAGGCCTATGATTGACATAGCTGGAGATTTTTATGGGCGTCACTGGTGAAGAGGGACTTCCCGGAGTTGTGGACGATTGGATGAAGAGGTGCATCACAACCGCTTCTTTGTCGGTTCTGGTGAACGGCAGACAGGAAGGGGGTTTCTTCCAACCACAGCAGGGGGTGAGGCAGGGATGCCCTTTGGCTCCCCTTCTGTTGGTCTTGACGACGGACGGATTGGCTACGATGGCGGATTTAGCTATAGAAGAGGGATTTTTCAAAGGTTACAGCTTCGGGGATTGTTCGGTACCAGTGCTGCAATACGCAGATGACACGTTACTCTTTGTCGAGGGAGGGGTTGTGGAGTGCAGAGCGGTGAAAGTGTTTATTGACATTTTTGGTCAGCTTTCTGAGCTGCAGGTGAATGGTACAAAATCGGCATTTGTTTCCTTTTATCTGCATCAGGAAGTGGCGGCGAGGTGTGTGGAGATTTTGGGAACGGAACAAAAATCACAACATATAAGCTACATGGGTATGCCGCTGATGGTAGGTAGGTTGAGACAGACGGACTAGATGTCGCTGATAGAGAAAATGGAGAGGAAGCTGGCAGGTTGGAAATCATCTTTCCTTTCAAAGGGGGGGAAGCTGGTGCTGGTAAAGGTGGTGTTGGTTGCCATTCCGATCTTTTTCATTTCAACTCGGGTTTTACCTGTGGGCGTGAAGGAGAGGTTGGAGGTCTTGATGCGTCGATTCTTCTGGTCCTCCTCTGCGTAGGAGAAGGGGCTTGCTTTGGTTGATTGGTCTATGGTATCAACTCCGCTCAAGGAAGGGGGTCTTGGTATACTACGTCTTGCAAATATGAACAGGGCCTTGCTGGCAAAGTGGGCAATGAAGATCTGGGGACCTGGGTGTGACCCTCTTTCTAGGATGATTCGTTATATTTAGGGTGTATCGTGTGATCTTGAAGCTAGAGAGGACTGTGTTGCGTCGTCAACAACATTTTGGAGAGGTATCTGCTCTATCTTGCCTGATCCGGTGTACTCTCTGTGACCGCAGTTGGGGAATGGGTGGGGCTTTCGTTTGTGGACTGTTGACTGGACTGGACATGGAAGGATATGAGCTCTTTCCACGACTCTATGCTTTGGCCTCGAACAGGGAGGCGTCTGTGGCAGAAGTTTGGTCGGATGACTCATGGTCGCTGACTTTTGCTTCTATTCTTTCTGAGCAGCGGGTTGATGAGTGATGAATCTGTGATTCATCACTCCAAAAGTTAAAAATAGAGCCTTGTTTCCGAGTAAATAGAGGCATACTTCCCTTTATAATGCACAAATAGCATTCATGCATGCATTCATAAAATATGCACTTTAGCACTCCATTTGCATTTAAATAAGAAGCCAAAATCCCTTGTAAAATATCCACCTCATAAAAATAAGCTCTCCTTTATACTATGTACACCTTAGTTTATAATATAAGGAAGAGAGACAGGAACCCCCTTTGTAAGAGCACCAATAAAGCCCTAAAGCCCTTGGACCTCAAAATGCCCATAGATCCCTCATACCAACTCCAAACTAGGTCTACTCACTTTCAGATTAATACTATTAAAAAACCTTTAAAATGAGACTAATTTCATCCAATTTGGAGCTTGTATGAAAAAGTTTGGTTTTTGGGCCTCTTTGTATACTACATATGTGTATATTTGTACTCTTGTATATTTGTATCATATTTGACCTCATCTCCGTCTTTGGTCAACATGAAACTTGTAGATCTCTTCAAGATCTACAACTTTCATGTTTTGAGTTTTTCCAAATCCGGCCTCCTCTCTCTACATGCATTTCTATTTCAGCCAATCACAGCTGGCCACGTGGAGCCCTCTGGTTGCGCCACGCGGCCCGCTCCCCTTGCCCTGGCCGCCGTGCCTCTCAGTCGATGGATGGTGATCCAATGGCCAGATGCGCTCTACGTGCGCCTTAAATGTCCACCGTCTGATCATCTCCAAGGATTCATCTGACCCGCTCATTAGCGCCTCGCCCACAGTGCGCCACGCGTCGCACGCTACGCCCTTGGATGATGCACGCTGCCCTCCATCGCAACCGCTCATCCGCCTTGCATCACAACCCTCCAATCTAAGCCCTGATCTCATCACAGCCGCCCGCGCGCGCTTCACCCTATCGCGCCACGTGGCGACATCACGACCTTCTGATCAAGCCACCCCAGATGCAATCCACACCTCTCATGCACGCTTCACCACATCGCGCCACGTGGTCGCTCCACGGCCCTCAGATCACCTCGCCTCGATCAGATCTCGCCTGCTCCTTAGTGATTAGATCTGGGCCGTTGGATCACAAGATCCAACGGCCACGACCTCGTCTCCTACCTCTGGCACCCCTCTCTCCCACGATCTTCGCCTTGCGAGAGGGGTTGCCCCTTTCTATTTCAGCAGCGCTCCCTCCACCGTCGACGACCACCATCACCTCCACGACCTTCCCCACTCGTCCCTCATCCTCGCCAGCCACCTCACTACCCACGTCGACCGCCAGCGACGCTCCACTACCTCCATGAACTTCGCCCCATCACCAGCCCTGCCGAGACCTCCATCCTTTAAATACTCGCCCTCTGGCCGACTTCAACCCTATCCGCCACCCCTGAGAGATCCCCCGAGCTCAAAACTTCCGTTTGGTGACAGCAAGCGACCGATTCCTCGAGCGAAGACGGCCATCTTCTCTGGTGAGATCCGCGGCACCTCCGCCGTGTCGCAGCCACTCCTCTGAGTCGTTGCTTGAGCTCAGGGACTTACCGCCCCTTAGAGCGACGATCTGGACCTCGACCTCGAGCTCCAAACCCCAGGTAATCCCCTCCACCTTCCTCCGATCTTCATTTGATTTTTCTTTTGATTTCTCCGATTTTATTCGACGTCCACATCCATCTTCACGCTCCGCTTCCACTTCGCCGAGCTCCGCGACGGAGCTCTCATCCTCGCGCTACACCTTGCACCCTCCGACGACATACTTCGCCCTCCATCAGCTCCAGCTCCGCCATCTGGCTGGAGCACCATCATCGAGCACCATTTCACTCCGATTAGGCCTCGCCACTCCACCCTCACATCTCCACGCAGCACGCACGAGCTTCGGCTACTCTTATAACACCTGCAGGTACCTGTTGCTCACTGATCGGAACATCATCGGAGAGCCTATCGAGCTTCATCGCATGAGAGCTCCGACGCTCCTCTCTCCTTCCTGAGACCACCTGGACCTTCGCCGGACCGCCGCACGTCTTCTGGGATACCTCCGACCCTCCGGAGAGCCTCACCAACTCAAGGAGGACCAGGCGGAGCCAAGGCCTCGTCGCCGGAGCCCCGCCATCTCCTCCGCAGGCGGCGGAGGACCATTGAGGGAGAAGCCCCAGCTACCGTTCGATCATCTCGATGGAACGGTCGACTTCCCCCTGTTTTTGACACTATGATTCTCCTGACGCCAGCACTCTACATGTAGGCGATCCGCGCATAAAATAAAGACAGAATTAAAACTACCTACATGATGCAAGAAGAAATCGACCTTAGACAGAAAATTTCTACTCGAGAAGAACAATAGCTAATAGGTCAACAAGAGAGGTCGGAGTTCGGTCTCTGATGCTGATCGGTGTCTGCCACAACGGATCCTGCCAGTGTTGTACATGGCCTCTAGCGGCACATGACCACTCAGGTGACCAAATTAGCTTTTTCTTTGTGATTTAATTAATAAGATCCACTTAGCAATCTATAGGTGCAGGCAAGTAATTAGGCCGGGGCCTTAATTAATTACGTCACAGTTAAGATAAAATCCTAAGTCTAGGGGCCAAAATCTTCGAGAATCAAAATAAAAGAAAATTCGAAGAAATCAAAACCGACATAAAAACTGCAGTGAGGTCCCCTGAGCACATCGGTGCTCGACGAAACAAACCCTTATAATCTGCCAAGTCCAAGTGTCTGAGTCCTGTATTATTACAATAATAATGGAATAAAATAAAAATAAAACTGTAAATCCTTAAATTATCTCGCTTCTTCTCTCCTACACTCTCCTGTGGCTCGATGTAGAAACGAGCTGCCTCCGCTTCGCTGGGGTGCCTCGGCGCTCCTAAGAAAGCCGCCCTTGCTCATCGGGCCCTCACAAGAAAGAGAGAAACATGAACTGGTCAGATCATAGTTAAAGCAAAAATATGAATAATAATAAAAAAATAAAAATGAAGAAAAAAATAAATAAAACAAAAATAAAAATAAAAAGCTAATAAAGAAAAAGGGAAAATCAAATAAAAAGAAAAAAAATGAAAACAAAACTAAAAAATGGAAAACCGACTACTAAGCCATGCTCCTCAACAACGGCGCCATTCTGGTGAGCGGCCCGAGCAACTAAGGTTAAGTGATATCAAAGGTCGTTGCGACCTCAACCACTTGAACCGGGCTCAACGAGAAAATGTAGACCACCAACGAAATCAAGCAAACATAAAAACCAAGGCAAGCGGTCTTGCTACTTATTTAACCTGGTATAGCCACTAGGGTCGAACACATGGAGCACAGAATGAAACCTACGAAGTAGTCAGATAATCCAAGAAATAAAGGTATTTTCGGTGGTTTTTAATTTTTAATTTTTTTGTGATTTTCTATTAAGAAAAGAAATAAAGAAAAGGTAAAAAGTAACACTCAATCAATTATTTAAAGACCTAAAATTACTCAAAAATTCAAATAAAAATATTTTTATGTTTTTAAAATATTCAGATGTTTTGGGGAATTTTGTGGTGTTTTTTATGATTTTTGTATATTTTACTAAAAATAAAAGAAAACGGAAAATTGCAAACAGTGTGCAACCGAAATGGAAAGGCACTTTAAAAATATCTAAAGTGCCTATAAAACTTTGCAACAATTTTATGTGAAAATATAAAATAAAAACTACTACAGACACTGAAAACTCATTTTTTTGGTTTTTAATGAATTTTTAATAATTTTTTTATAAGTTTTTAGTCTTTTTCAATTTTTAGGAGTTTTATAAAAGGGAAGGAAACAAAAATCATACAAAAATTAAAGCAAGATAAAACAAGAAACAATTTTTTTGGAATTTTTAAAGCTATTTTTATATTTTTAATTGATTTTTCAAAATAGACATTGACACTTTTTAGGGTTTTTGAATTTTAAAAAATATCAATAAAATCAAAATATGTCACAAAAATTACCAAATAACTACACAATAGCAGGAGCTACGTGTAAAATTTTTGGAGTAGTTTTGATATTTGATTGATTAAAAAGAAGACACACAGGTTACAGGGATCTTAACACAATTTATTTAAGTTTAAGGACTAAATAAAAACATGTAATAAAAGTCTAGGTCTAGGAATGCAATTTCTCCACTAAAATACGCACATGCGCCAAATCAGTGTTCACAGGGGTATATATGCAAAATTGAAAAGTATTCACTCAATCAATAATGCGGGAACAATCCAGGGACAGATAATGCAAATAACCCACTATTCACGTGACCGAGCATGTGTCTCCAAACTGTACGGACTAAACTTCAAATATATAAAACTATAAGGACTAATATGCAAAAAGGTCCAACTATAAATTTTATTTTATAGACTAAAACACAAACTAAAATAAACGCATGGTAAAACGAGCAATATACCCTCGATGGCACGTGAGTCGCGCATGGGGGGGGCACGTGTCGATCGCTGGTGGGGGCGAGATCGTGTGGCTCTAAAGGCGTCAGGTGTCAGATCTGACGGTGTCGGCTGGTCGGGGTCGTGGCACATACGGGACTGTTAGATCTGACATCTAATAGTCTGACACCTCAGATGGATGGATGCTCGAGATGGGATCTGGAGGGTGTCGTCAATCCAACGGCGGAGAAGACGTCCGGAAGAACTGTGCCTGGACGAACTTCGCTGGAGACAAGGATGCGATCCTCAGACCCAATGAAAGATCAGCAGGTACCGGTGAAGTCGTGGGACGGTTCCGCATCAGGTGAACGACTCAGATGGCGCTCCAACGGTATGATCGGTGTGACGGCGGAGGGGACCTGGAGCTGCTCCGTCGAGGTTGGGCGAGGGTGGTTTGGAGGCCCTCCGCGCGCGACAGAACCTACAACGAGATGCTTCGACTCAGAGCTATCCTACGATATGAGTTATTAGGGATGAAAACCAAAGAAGTGACAAGGAATGGAGATCGATCTCCGATGGTCGCGGTAGTGGGAGATATTGGACCTAATCTTGGATATGCAGGCTAAGATTAAGGTGATCAGTTTGCGTAGGAGGATGGAGGGTGAGCGTGCGAGGGTATCGAAAGGGATGGATGTGGGTGACGAAGCTCTGACCGGCTGGTCAGAGCTGGAGGAGCAACGGCGACGAACAATGGAGAGTTTTGATAAAATGTGGAGCTAGGAAAGACTAAGGGTTACCTAAAGGTCCAGACACGTTCCTGAGCTCCAGGCGAAGATGATCGGCGGGGTTATGACCTCGACCAATCGGCGGCAGGCGAGGGAGGCTTCTCGCGGCTAAGGTCCGACCACGAAGGGGAGTGTCGGCGACACTACACCAAATCGACCATCAGATGGCTCCTCAGACAGTTGTCACCACGCTGAAGGTTTCTAGGGTATCGAGAGGAAGTGAGGTGCGAGCTCCCGACCTGGGGAGGCGGATGAAAGACTTTATAGCAGCCAGGTGGCAGGAAGAATTGAGTAGAAGCACGCAAACTGAGGAGGATCCTCGCTTCCCTAGGGATCCGCGAGGATCTTGGATCCATGGGGAAGGCACGGGCGGAGTTTTGGAGCAAACTAGCATGCGATCCGGCCTAGCGAATTTTGAGAAGGAGGACCGACAGAGAGATCGGGTCCGAGTCAAGTCCTAGAAGAGGGGGTTGACCTCAGTCAACGTTCAAATGTGGACCAATCACAAGAAGGCTAGAATACGGACAAAGCCCGCTACACTACAAAATAGCTAGGAAAATGAAAGGATAAATAATTTAAAAAATAATAAATGAATTTAAATTAAAAAATGAATAAAATGAAAAATGTTTGTTATTTTTCAAGGGATTTTTCTATGATTTTTTTATTTTTATGAAAAATAAATTATTCTATATACAGTATATGGTGTTATATACAGGTATAAAATACCTATGTATTTTGTATAATTATTTCTATTTTATTATTTTTTACAAAAATACCCCAATTTTATATTTTTATTTATTTACATCATATTTTTTGGAGTATAAAACAATTTTTTTTATTATTAATTTATTTACACATATAAAATAAATAGAGAAGAAAACAAATATACATGCATTATGTACAAGTGAGAGAGAGTTTTATTCTATTTTTATTTTATTTTTCTGATTTTTATTTTATTTTTAGAAATATATACAAGGTGGAAAAAATACATTTTTTATTTTTATTTTGGCAAAAATAATTTATGTACACATGATATATTAATACAAGTTAGAGTGGCCCTATCTCTCTCTACTTATTTTATTTGGCGATCAGGCCAATGCTTGGCCTCTCTTGGGGTTCGGGTCACTCAGTATTTATTCTAAATATTTCCTTCTTTTTCTTTTTCTTTTTATTCTTTATTCTTTTATTTTTTCACAAATACATGCTAATTATAGAATATTAACACATGCATGCATATTGCTAAGTTATTGTATTTATACTATTTACATGATGCTTTTCCAAGATATAGCTAAAATAAAAGAATAAAGAGTGATGAATAGGGATTCATCACCGGCCAAGAAGATTCCACCGCAGTCTGCGATGGAGGACTTGCTAGTGTGCCCTAGGGAGATGAAGGCAACTTCAATATGGCTTTTGGACTCAACATATTCGGATCATGTGTGCTCATCCGGGGAGTAGTTTAGTGCATATCATGCATTTAATAATGGCACACTCAAGATGGGGGTGGAGAAGTTCACCACATTAAGGGGATTGGATCAGTGCAATTCCACATGTTTGATGGAGTAGTACGAACTAAGACATGTGTCAGATACATTCCTATGGGAAAGAAGCTGGTTTCACCGGAAACGATCGAGCCATGAGGACATCAAGTCACCATTGAAGGAGAGTTCTCAAAATGAGCAAGGGAGCATGCATGGTGATGCGTGGGATGAGGATGTCGAACAAGGTGTATAAGCTCAAGGGAAGTATCGTGACTAGTGATGGAGATCCATTTATTTTCAAGATGAGCAGTACGATGAGAGAGCAGTAGGTTATCAGCATCTCTGCTATAGAAGTGCGCAACAAGGAGAAGTGAGTGTGATTCGCTTTACTGGAGGATGTCGACACAATCTCTAGTCACGAGAGATTTGTGGTGCCGCATCAGGAGGCACAATGTTGAGTTGTGCAATTGTGTCTGAGAGAGGCACGTCGAGGGCGCCCAGCGATGGTGTGTCATCTAGAGTTGGTGAGATCCTATTATCGAGAGCTGCAATCGACGATAATGGATCAATGCAGACTCAAGACGACGATGAGATCGCGATGCAATTCAACTCAAGGGGGAGATTGTTAAGCTTAGAATTAAATTAGGATTACGGATCCTAGTGAGATTGAACTCCTAATTCTAATAGTAGTTGACTTGTATTCTATTTATAGTCCTATTGGGAATGGGATTATGGGGTTGTAACTAGGCTATATATAGAGGGGGGGAGGCATTGCATCTACACCACATCAAGAGGGAATGCCGCAAGAGAAAAAGAGTGAAAGAGAGAGAGGGAGAAGAGAGAGAGAGAGAGAGGTGAAAGAGCGAGGTAATGGAGAGAGTTATACTCATTTTTCTTATAGTGATCTTTCTTCTCCAATGGTCATGAGAGGTGACCAAACCACTATTAAATGTGGTTGTTCTTTTCTTCATGTGCTTCCATGGTGATGATGGATTGGACATCCACATCCGTATCTAGTTGGTTCATTCCCAACAATTGGTATCAGAGCTTGGTTCTATGACATCGAGGGTTGATAGGAAAGAGGGATGACAAATTTTCATCGAGGAGGGCATCATTCTCCGTAAAACCCTTCAACGGGAAGAACGACTTCACCTTATGGCAACAATGGGTGAAGAACATATTCACACGAGAAGCACTTGTGAAAGCTCTCCAGGATAAAGAAAAGAAGCCATAGAAGATGAAAGAAGAAGAGTAGAAGGAGATGTGGGATCTCGCGAACAATACAATAGAAATGTTCTTGGAAGACAACACTCTTCCTGAAATGATCAACCTGAAAGATCCAAAAGAGGTTTGGATAAAGTTTGACGGACGATGCAAGTTCAAATCTTTGACGAACCAGTTATTGATGGAAAAGAAGAAGCTCTATGGTCTAAAGATTATCGAGAGGACAAAGCTTGAAGTGCACTTGTACGAATTCAACAAGATTCTGACAGATGTGCTCACACCTGAACATAAGAATGCGAAATGAGAATCTCTATTCAAAGAGGAGGATAAGGCACTGATCTTATTGACTTCCTTTCATCTTCCTATGATTATATTGTGACAATGTTACTCTATGGCAAGGATACTATCACATTAGACGAGTGATGAATCATCATTTTGTCACCTTTATGCTTTGATTCTAGACTTCAAACCCTATCTAAATGCATGAATATAGCATTAATTTGCCAAAACAATACTTTATAATTTGTACAAAATACCGTAGAAAATACCGTATAAATACTGCAGTTATTGCAAAAATAAAAGAATAAAGAAAAGAAAAGAAAAGGAAAGGAAATGAGACACCATGGATGTTGAGTGAACCTAACCCCCAAAGCTCAGTCATCATGATGACTTAGTCGACAATGAATAAAGTAGGGGAAGATATGACGGCGAATGTACCGAAGACACAGTCTGAAAACCCTCCAAATATAGGTCAATAATTACCTTTGAACCCTATTTTATTATTTATTATTTATGCATCAAATCTATAAACTTTTTACATGAAAGTTGTAGATAAAAATACATAGAAAAATACAAAATTGATTTCACCTAAAATAATACACAGTGTACAGTTTACACTCAAAATAAAAAGCCAAATCTAAACTTCATAGACCCGTATCTCATCCATATGGACTCAAAATGTACCCAAATTATTTTTAATTGTATATAACTTTTTATTAAATATTTAATGAAGGTGGTTTCTTTCAATTTGGACTTAGGATGCAAAAGTTAGGTTTTGGACCCCTATTGTATAATATACTTGAATTAAATATTCATTTTATTTCTTCTTTACAATTCTCTCATTTTATAATTTTATGATTTTTTAAATATTATGTATAATATATATGTACATATTTAAAGTAGAATAAAACTATAAAGAAAATACAAAATAAAATAGTAATATAAAAATACGTAGATGAATGTACTATACTAATACTTATGTAATTAATACCCCTATTTATTTAAGTGTACATATTATATCAGAAAAAATACAATAAAAATATATTTGTGCATATTTAAATAAGTTATAAAATATAAATTAAGTAAATCAATTAGTAAATTTTAAAATACAAAATAAAAATAAAATAGTCCAAACATAGGTCAATATACCTATACTTATACTTGTAAAATATAACCATTAATAAATCACCTCATAAAAATAAATAAAAATGGGCACTAATTCTGAATGAAATTAGAAATACTTTTCGTTTTATAACCTAAAAATAATTAATCCATTTATTATTTCTTTTTCATTTTTCCATGGTATTTTTGCCTTGGAATTTCCTAGTTGGTCCACGTGGACCAACAAGAAGAGTCATTTATTGATCTAAGGCCGACTGTACTGTTCTACTCCACCCCCTGTCAAAACCCTCGGGCAGGCCATCTTCTCATATTTTTCACACCTCCACCTTGCTCCCACTCCTCTCTAAAGCTCCACCCCGGTGGAGTCTGATTGTCGCTCATCCTCGCCCATCACCGAATCTCCACCTACCACCGCCTCCGATCACGCTTTCCATCCTCGAAACTCACCAAAAACCTCGCCTATAAATAACCACCCTTTTCCTCTTTTGATGTTTTGATCCCTCTTTGAGCTTCTTAGCTCCACAAGTTCACCCCTAGAGCATCCCCTTGGTGATAACAAGGAGCTGCCAGTGTTTTGCAGTGAGGAGGAGGTGCGGAGTAAGTGCATCCACCAATCGTCGGACCTTGCTCTGATGATTCTGCTTCCTGAGCTTCCAGCTCAGTTGAGATCCCTTTTCTTCACACTTTAGGCAAAACATAAACCGCATACTTTATTTTTGTGCTTAATTCAACTTTTAATCATTAGGTTTCGATTCAATTCGTAAATCCCAAATTCTTGGAGCTCAAGCTCCAGTCCCATTTCATCATGACCCTGACAATAATCGATCCATCTTCACGCCCCTACTCGAGCCTCAACACCTTCCACGCATTTCGCCCACAAAAACCCTCGATGTTGCAAGGAATCAAGTTCTCGACGCTCCTTCTAGTCACCACGCCGGAGCTGCACACATCCACTATTCCACATAGTTTCTAAGCACAATTTTTGTGCCAGAGGCATCCGCCTCGAGCCGCCTAATCTTGCTGTGCAGGGTTGAATGCGTGAAGACGAATTTGGAGCCTCATTGAAGGCTTGGAGCAGTTTCAGGTTGATGGGAGCCGTCCAAGCTCCCTAGTCATTCTAGTCGTCACCGGTGCAGGGGATTTCTAGGAACGAGGTGCACCTATCAGCATGACGATTCAAACCTGGAGGAAGCATGAATCATAGATTGAAGGTCACTAGAGCACGAGTTCTTTGTGTTTTTAGAGACCACCCAGGAGCCATATGATCAAGAACACCGACCTAGATCTAATCTGGGTCGTTGTATTAATTCGAAGGGGTACCTAAGGCTGACCATTTGATCAGACACGTGGTAGCTTGGCAATGGCTGGATCCGTCCGTTAAAGTGGGTACATTTCGAAGAACCCATCCACAGTTTTTGTATTTAATATTAAGTTTTGTAAATATTAATTAATGTCTAAAATTTAAGGGATAATTTGTAGTTAAGCCCTCGGACATTTTGCATAATGCACTTTAGTCCTCCACCACATCACCTCACGTGGTGGCCAACGTGCTTGGGAAATTGCATGTATACCTTTTTGTAATTATGGTTTAATATAAAAGTTTGAATATTAGTAGTAGCATTTTTGTGTTATTTGCATTGTGCCCCTTTTATTTATTTTTAATTGTAAACATACCACTACAAGTTCAAGTATTTTCGTGTAAGTTTATCTATTTTTTTATAAATATCATCCATGCTCCGAAAATTATAGAAAATAGTATAATGTGACTGATGTAGTGTACTTTCGCGTCCTAAGTTTTTATTTTGAATTTCACAAATATTTTCTATTTATTAAAAATCAAATAGTGCTTGGATATTCTCTATTTTCTTTAAGAAATCCAAAAAATTATAAAATCATGTTTAAAAATTTCCCCAAAAAATCGTATGGATGTATTATAATATCTAGTACCCTAGTACAAAAATCCCAAAAATAAAAAAAAGAAAATGATAACAAAATTAAAAAGCTCCAAAATACTATAAAAATTGAAAAAATCTCCAAAAAATCCTAAAAATATTTCTTCATGTTCTGTAATTATATTTATATATATATTAATATATATTAAAATTAATTTAGAAAAATTTTGAGGCTTTTTGCTATTTTTAAACTCCAGATCAATTTAGCCTATTTATTTAATCCATGTTTCAAGATATTTTTTACTTTAAAAATAAATAAAATTAGCAAAAATACATGAAAGATCACAAAATAGTAGAAAATTACAAATAACACAAAACATTTTTATTTCAGTATTTTGATTATTTTTACCTATATTTATAATTATATTACCTTATAGTGTATTATAGATATATAATTATATATACTTTACAATACTATTTGTACTTATAGATATTTTATAATTATTTTAAAATAAAAAATGATATATATTTAATAAGAAATTTAAAAATATTTTAAAAACCCTTTGATTAATAATGTGCATACCTATATACATACAAATACGGACATTCTTTAAAATTATTTATTTATAAATAATATTGAGTGCAACACAATTTTGCTTCATGTGTTCGACACCCTACTCATCACTATACACATTTATTTTTTGGGTTTATAAAAAATTTGATTCACACCTGTTTATTCTTGCTTGATTATATAGTGTGGGTTAATTGATGATTTATCCGATGGGTCCATGAGAGTGGTCACTTCGACGACTGTGTGTCCGCCTTGTATGACATGTATGACCCTCCTCTTAAGATTCATTTTTGGGTATTTCAAATGGCACCATTGCTGGGGAGCAACTGATCGTAGAACATTTTGTATATATAGCTGCATATTATTTTCCCTTATTTTGTGCTTATTTTTTTTGATAATTATATGATTGTTCTAATATGTGTTTTCTTGTTGATCTTTTTTACAAGGGACCGCTTGGAGACGACTATCTCTTGGGAGGTGGGTTCACCCGAGGCGAGCAGAGGTCGACCTTCTACTTGTGTGCCGACCAGGAGAGAGGAGCAATGAGAGGAGAAGAGCATACCGACTAAGTTCGTATTTTCTATTTTGTGAGGAGAGTGATTTATTTTTGAAAAAATAATTTGTAATTAATTTGAACACTACCCCACACTTAGTGAGGTTCAGTACCCGGGTGTTTGTTCACCTGAAGGCCTCGTCACGGTTTTTCATATTTTTTTGCCTTTCTTTTATTTTATGTATCCACCTTTGTCTCCATTAGTTTTATGTGATTGAGCCCTTAGACTTTAGGTTTCTTGACTCGTTAGCTAGGTTCAAAGCCCTGATTATATTGCATGCTCCTATAGTGATGTGTGCTTGGATTTAGTCAAATAATTAATTGCAAATTACTCAAATTTGAAATTACACACCATGAGAGACCTCATACAGCACTTGCAAGACCCATTGTGGCAAGCATTGAGAGGTCTCCAAGATGGAAACTTAGGATCCATTTTTGAGTAGTTAGGATTTGGTTCTTCCCGATAATATCACCCACTATTTAGGACGTTTTTTCACTTTTGCATATTATCATATGGTGAAAATATTTCAATTCTGCCTTGCATCCTACATGAAGAGAGCTGGTAAGCACTGCAAGTAATTCTAACTTTGCATGCATCATTAGTCACTAAGGCGAGATTCCCATCTTAGTGATGACTTGCACGACTTTTCCATCCTCTCCCCCTATATTTATATCATTTAGGATATAAAGGAAAAATAAAAAAAATCATTAGGCGGTTTGATCTGAAAAATAATTAAAAAATGAAAACCAAAAATTAGAAAAGGGACTACTAAATAAACTTGTCCTTAATTAAAATTCATAAAGAACCATTCATTGTTTGGTGTTCATAAAGCCCACGTTATTTTCAGGTACATTCCAGACAGAGTAAGGTGTGACCTGCTAAGGATTAGAGCCAAAAACCCAGTCTATAACTGCCTTGTGTATCTCCTGGAGTACGAAAGTATTGGTACTTCTATCGTAAATACCGAGTAGGGCCTTGTCATCGATGGTGTTCCCGCCTTGTGTGGAACATCGACTTGGTCTAAAGTACTGAGCTTAGGCCACACCCTCAAGGGTGTTTCTGTCTCATCTGTTTGCATCCGAGTAGGTCCTTGCATGCTTACGGGTGATTCCGTTGCGAGCGAGGTACGAAGTAGTGGTTTCTCCTATTGGTTTCCTCTCTTACTCTTTGGCTGAGTAGGGATCCATGAAGGGTTACGAGGACCTCAAAAAGTGCATACTACAGGTTACAAAGGAGGATGACAAGTACAAGATACTTTTTTGGTAGCACTCTCGCTCCTATAGAGTTAGCATGCTTAAGGACTTGTTATAAGATCGCCTGAAAATAACAATAAAATTGAAAAAGATAAAAATAACTGAACTCTTAAGGCTTCATGTTGAGTGGGTGAATCCATCCTTGTCTTTTGTTTGTTTGAATTAGATTAAGGTTCAGAGATCAGTCCTGCACAAGTTTGCCTTTTTTCACTTTTTCATCTATTTTATTCCTCATTTGACCGCCGCTCACTTTAAGCCTTCTACTATTTTGTATTCCTTTTATTTCTCATTGACCTTCATATCATTCCTCCATATCTATCGTCCTCTTAAACTTCAAGATGGCGACACATGGATGGCTTAGTCTAGACTCCATCGATGCTCACATCTATTCCATGTACTCGCCTTCTCCAATAATTCGGGACGATTTACGAACCGATCTTCAAACTCCTTGCCTTCTTCAATAATATGGGATCACTCTTGTCCCGAACTCTGCTCATTTTGGATGGAAATTGATTTCACTTCTTATACATCGCCATCCTTAATGAAGTTTTGTGTTTACCTTAACACAGAACAATTCTCTACATCTGTTACATCAATTCTGACTGACTGGGACATGTTCCCATGTGTAGACCAAGAACCTGATCTGGAGCCAGAGATTCTCTCAAATTTAGAGTCAGAAATAGATATAGAAATGGTTCTCGGAGGAAAAGGGAAGGGACCATAGCACCCGTCGCAGCTGCAGCCAAAGTAGGGCTAGCCAGATTAGAATGCCATGAATGCCCAGCTTCTCGCCTCCATTCAGGCGATACATCAGCAACTTAGAACCTGGCATTGGCCCAGGTCGCCTTCCAGGATATGCTAAATGACTTGAGAAGAAGGAGATATTAGCGAGGAGGAGGGGGAGAAGAAGAAGAAAGAGAAAGATGGACATCATGGAGGCCCAACCAGACGAGCCCAGAGGAGAGTGGCCCAAGCTGACTCTGAAGGAGACATACAACCTTGGAGCCAGTCAAGTCACCGAGTGGATCCAAATTAGGAGACTGGCCCAAGCCGACTCTCAAGGAGATACACAACAGTTGCTTGATTCAATACTTTGGTCCTATCGGACTGCGTACAAATCCACCATTAGGAATCTCTCCCTACTGCCTAGTGTATGACAAGCCATGCCATCTGCTCGTGGAACTCATTCATAAATCCTTGTGGAAAATTAATGTCTGTAATTTGAATTCCAAGAAGGTCGAAAGAACAGAAAGCTAGATCTGAATCAACTCCTCAAATTCCATGAGTATGCATACAATAATAGCTTGATGTACAAGGAGAGGTCAAGAAGTGACATGGCAAGCACATCCACCAAAAGACTTTCGAACCAGGTCAGAAGGTTTGGTTGTTCGATGTAAAGCTCAAACTATTCCTAGGGAAGTTGAAGAGAAAGTAGACTAGGCCTTCTATAGTGAAGCATGTGCGTGACAATGGAAGCATTGTGATATCTGGATTGTCAACTGACACATAACCATTTGTTATCAAAGAGTAGTTACTTCAGCCTTATCTTGAAAATGATATATTTCTGTCTGTGGTAGATTCGATTCAGGTCGTATATGATGAGGAGCTTACAACCGCAACATCAACACAATCAGATGAGGACATCAAACATTTTTGATTAGTTGACCTTTTTCTTCTCTCCTTTTCATTTTCATTCTTCAAAATTCTTTCTTCTGTGTTGCCCTCACCCTATTCATCTATGCTATTCTTAGGATTTGCTTCATCCTAAGTATTAGGGGGGAGGGTGAGCGCCCTCGGGTTATTCATTCTTCGATCCCTCGCCTGTCTCCTCAACTCTTGATAATTTGTCTATACTTAGGAATATTTTACCATAATTATAGGGGGAAACATGCTAGACCAACTATTCTTTTCTTCATTCCCACCCTCGACCCTCCCTGCATGTAGAATACAGTCTGTTATACTTCGAATTAATTGATCTTAAGTATAGGGGTATGGTCGACTTCTTATTCTTGATTGAGTCATTGTAGTATATACTTATCTACACTTAGTACAAGTTATGTCTTCCTTTCCTCTTCGATCTATGAGGACATAACTCAAGCTAAGTATAGGGGGGTCAATATATACAAAACTCATACTTTCGTATTTTCAATAAGTATGGCTAAAATCCGTTTAAATAAGTGTACAGAAAATACTTTATAAAATTCATTAAAATTCTTATATAATACCGATTAATAAATCATGCAAAAAAAGTTTTGCAAAATGTTTGAAAAATAGTTGTAAAATTTTTTTGAAAATCTTTTGAAAACTTTTTGAGAATTATTTTGTAAAATATTTTCAATCTTTGTAATTTTTTTGTTTGTAAAATTTATTTTCTTTGTTAGAAATAAAAGGTTTGAAAATTTATTTGCAAATGGTTTGAAAAATGGTTACAAAAATAGATTAAAAAATCTATATATACTGCTTGAAAAATCTTTTCAAAATAATTTTCAAATTTTGTAAAATATTTGTAAAAATTATTTGTCAAATTAGTTTGCAAAATAATGTTTTCAACAATATTTGCAAAAGTCTTTTTGAAATTATTTTGATAACTATGTACACTGTCCAAGCAAATAAAAATCTTTTACAAACATAACATTAACCCGTAGATAATAATTAAATACATGTAAATTTCTAAATCCTAATCCTTATAAATTATTAAGATGCACTCCCGTCTAAATATGTGTAACTATTCCTTTTCCCAAAAAATTATTTAAAAGAATCCCTAAAAAATTGCAAAAAACCCCAAAAACATTTACAAAAACTTTTCGAAACTGCTTAAAAATTTGTAAATCTTTTTCAAAAATCCATAAAATTTTAAATCAGAAAATTACTTCAGAAAAATATTTTCTTGCATTGTACATAGCATTCGCATTTTTCGGAATAACATAAAAAATTGAACAAGTCCAAATAAAGTCTGAAGGTTGGAGCTAGGAATAGACATTAATACACTTAATTTCATAGGAACCCATTGAAGACTGGAAGTGGAGATATTTCAAGTTACCTCGACTTGATTATTTAGATTCCATAAGATTATGTTTGTAACGTCCCAGGCTTAGGTCCATGGTCCGTTATCGAGGAAAACTGGCCCTGACAACTTGTTGGATTCGAGCTCAAATGGACCCATTGGCAACCACCCAAAATGCTTAAGCCCAAGTTGTCAAGTAGTAATCCACACCACTTATAAACCACACCCACACTTCGTGAGTTTTAGGTATGGCACTATGTTTGGGGTTGGGGTGTTACAAGGAGGACTTTGGAGGGGTCATGGTATTTATAGGCCTCCACCCCCCTTTACATGTGTGACATGTGTCAACATGTAAGGGAGGTTCATGACACATGTTTTTTTTTAACTATGTATGAAGACACATGGCATGGCACATGGCATGATCATAAGCAAACTTGTTGCCTAAGTAATAGGCTTGGCTTATCCATGAGTTTACTTGTTGCCCAAGCAAAAGACTACACCGTGACATGTGTTAGTCTCAGGTTAATGACACATGGCACTACTGAGGTTTTGACACTTGTCCTGATTATAAAACGACACGTGTCCCTTGATTTCCACTCCATGTGTCTACTTTTGCTAATGATGCTTAATTAACACTGTTACAACCTCCCCCACTTATATTCGCAACGTCCTCGTTGCGACATGGTCCATCACTTATTCTCAGTGATAGTGCCGGCTGCACGCTCCGGGTAGCCATTTCCTCCAACCTCTTTGTAGGGGCGGCTCCACCTCTCGGGTAGCCCTTTCCACTATCAGAGAGAACCTGGCTCTGATACCATTTGTAACGTCCCAGGCTTAGGTCCCTGGTCCGTTATCGAGGAAAACTGGCCCTGACAACTTGTTGGATTCGAGCTCAAATGGACCCGTTGGCAACCACCCAAAATGCTTAAGCCCAAGTTGTCAAGTAGTAATCCACACCACTTATAAACCACACCCACACTTCGTGAGTTTTAGGTATGGCACTATGTTTGGGGTTGGGGTGTTACAATGTTCATGAGTCAATTCAATGTGCCTAAATAGAACCCTTCATATCATCCGTAAGACTCTTGAGACATCGAATTGTCTGGAAGCCTTACACCTAACACTTAGCTCAACTTAGATGGACTGTTGAAAAATCTTGGAGTCTAAGTCAGTATGATGCAAGGTTACTTTGTCAAGGGTGGCTCAGGAGACATCCTTGTGGATTGGAGACACTGGCACTCTAACCCACTTCTTTTGGTAACAATGATATCTAAAGACTGGAGATGCATTGAGACAATGCTTCAGATGAGGAATGGTCTACATGTGCAACGTTCTCTAAGACCTCAAAAAATGGGTGGAAAAAGATGCTATATCCACTAGGGCACAATCAAGAATGCAGAAGCTATACAAAGTCAAAGAAAATATCTAAAGAATCCTACACCCAAAAATTCCACAAAAATTTGAGCTTCAGAAAAAGCCTGCTTCTTGGTAAGGAATCGATTACACTGATCGGCTTCACAAGGGAATGAAGACTACATTTGTCCATTTCCACTTCTCTTCACATTCTTCAAACTTCTTCCCCCATTCGGTTGTAAAGACTATGAGCACCTGACCTTAGAAGGGAATATCTCTCTCCACGAGGACAAGTTACCAGAAGAGTAGACACCTTCATAGTTCAATGGTTTTGTCTGGAGAGAGTTGAACAATTTCACACACATGGTTCTATCACATCAAGGTAGCAAGAGTATGTGACTGAGAGGAAGGTTTTGGCATGGTTGTGAATTGGACTGGATAATAGGAGTATGGAACTTAAGGGTTGTTATGTTATACTTTATAACTTCTATGTGGTTCCGAACACACCATTAATCAAAAGGCATTCTCTGAGCTTTGATGAATCACAGATACATCAATATAAAATCCATTTATTATCCTCTTAACTTAAATAATTCAATAAAAACCATAATTAAATCACCAATAATAACTTGTTTTATATTGTAAATAATATGTTTATAATTAACACTAATTATCTAACCCTAATTATTATACTTAATTACTGACTTTTTCATGTTTTCTATTATTAAAACCCTTAAAAATTAGTTTAATTATTGTATATAGTTATTTTGGTTTCAAAAAAATTTAAAAATACAAAGAAATCACAAGACCATCAAAATTAAGTGTTTTTAATCATTAAAAATGCTTGCAAAAATTCTTCTTTGAATAAGTGACCTCCTTTGGATTTTTGACCAACATGAAACTTGTAGATGTCATCGAGATCTACAACTTTCATATTTTGACTTTTTTGTAATTAAATCTCTAACTATTTATTTTTGGAATTTTCTTTATTTTCCCATTTTTGGACTATTCTGGTGCAACCACGTGGCACCCTATGGGCCGCCGACGTGGTCGCTTCTTCTTCTGCCACCCAGCCTCTCCATTGGCCCTTGGATCACCTTTCCCCGCCTCCATCATAGTCATTCGTAGGCTTTCTATCATCAGCCCTTTGGATTTACCGCCCCGATGTCATTTCCACCCTTTCTTAACGCCTAAATTCTAGTCGCCCGATCTAACCACATCTACTGACTCAAAATCCTCCACGTGGCCTCTCCTTTCCCAATCATCAGATCTCGCTCCTAACCCCGTCCACACCGTTCATCTCTGCACGCCCCGCAACCACTCGATTGGATCCATCAATATGATCTGAGCCCTTCGCCTGCGCTATAATCCTGACGGTTGGATCGTGAGATCCAACGGTTAGGACCTAGTTTTTCAACTCCGGTGGGCCCTCCCTGTCCGTTACGCCTATTGCACCCTCTCCCCCTTGCATTTTTAGCGTCATGACCTCTTCGTCCCGTCGACCCTTAACACCCGCTCCACGTAGCCCTATCATCTCTTATCCTCACACGATCACCAACTCACTCTCCCATCACCCCATCCTCCTCTCCTAGTCGTTACAAAACACCACCTCACTAGTAACAGTCGGAGCTCCTCCACCTATAAATCCACCTCTGCCGCCCCTTGTCACCTCATCCACCATTCAATGGGCTGAGGCCCAGCTTCATACGCCCTCTGGTGACAGCGAAGTGGCTAGATGTCAAGGCAACGACAACCCCATACCCCAGGTGCAATCCATAATCCTTGTGGTCGCCCTAGGCATCGCCAAGCTTCGAGCTTTGGCTGTGCTTGTTGAGCGATGACCAGAGGTCTTTTAGGGACCTCAGCCTAAGCCGAAATCCACCTGCCTTTTTCCTCACTGATATTCCATGTAACTCCTTCCTCATTTTTCTTATGTTTTCTCATAATTTTCCCGCGAAACTCTGCCACCTTCACCGAGAACTGACCACCCTACTAGCTTCTTCGTTCATCCTTCACACGCCTCACTCCGATCACCTTATGTCCTCCTCCATAACCCTCTCAGCCTCACTCTATTTTCTCCGACAACAAGTCGGAGGACCCATTGGGCCCCCACCTTCTCTGCTCCGATTAGACCCCATTCCAGTCCCATTCGCTCACAACCCACTCACGCACACACGCTTCAGATACCTTCTAACCCTCTTGCAGGTACCACCATCAATGGCCGGACATGGAGTGGAGCTCAGTTCTTTAGCTCTGCCTCTGATGAACTCGCACCGCCAGCTCGATCGAGACCTCGTCGGGTCTTCTCCTTGGTCCGAGCTTCTTCGCCAAGGAAAAGGAAGTTTTGTCGATAACTAGGATGATCAGAGAAGCAAGGAGGAGCCTCGTATACATCGTCGGAGCACAGATATCACCGCCTATCACGCGACGGAGAAGGAGGAATATGGAAGTATATAGACTGTCTGATCCATTTGATCGAATGGCCATTGTGATGCCACATCGCTCACACAAACCCTTCGGGTTCAGGCATGACCGAGCATACTCCAGATGCACCAACAACTGCTTTGTGTCCACCGAAGATATGCCCATCCGATCCTAACCCTCCCATGTTCCTCGCACGTGATGGGATGGGTTATTTGCAGAAACCTCCCCAAAGCTCTCCACATTTACATATAGGTCCACGAGCACGTGCTTCACGTTCACACCTAGACAAATTGTAGATGAGCCCCCTTTAGTTTTCAATAATTGTAAAAGCCCCCCCCCCCCCCCCCCCGCGTATGGAAAAATTGCATTTGTAATATCCATCTTTTCTTTTCATGTATTTTATTACATTTATGCCCTAGTGTTCCATTTAGCATTTCTTGATCATATGAACTCCATTTTCCATGATTTCAGTTTCATTGTGTTGCATATTTTATCCTCTATTTAATGGCATAGTTCATAATTTGACATTGAATATAGTTGCTAATTCTTGAATGATATATGGTGTCTCCCGCTCACAATTTAAGTGCCATTATTTATCATGTTATGCAAATTACCTTTGAAATTGATTAGTAACTTGATTGCTCATTGATACAATTAATTTAGGGCATATTGTACATATTTATCTTGCATGCTTGTCTTTTGCATCTCATCATATATTGTGATCATTTCATCTTTTAATTGCATTTCAAAATTAAACAAATAACAAAATGCATGCACATAATGAACTTGTCCTTGCATCATTTTATCTGCATACCATTTTGCATATCACATTCGTATGAAGACCTAGGATTAGAAAATAATCATTCATTAATTAATCAATAAATTTTGATAAATAGAAGAAGAGGCTCGTTCCCCTGTGTTCGACCTTCGTATACATGCCAAGTAAAATAATTTCCACATATTCAAAAGTATTGTTTTTGCTGGATCGAAAATCGCCTCCTATGCTACACCTCCTCATTAATAAAGAGGCGATTTTCACGTTCATCAAGCTCCAAACTTTGACTTTATTAAGACAATTTTAAAAGTCGAAAATTATTCCAAATTATTTCTTTTTCTTTTCTTTACTTTCTTTTCTACACTTACAGGCATAAGTGTTGGCTAGGGACTAGCAAAAGCAACTATAGGGGGGTGATGAATCCTCATTTCATCACCTTTATTCTTTGATTTTGGCCTTCAAACCCTAGTTAAATGCATGTATATAACATCAATTTGCCAAAATAAATACTCTATAATTTGTACAAAATACTGTAGAAAATACTGTATTAATACTGCATTTATTGCCAAAATAAAAGAATAAAGAAAATGAAAGAAAAAGAAATGAGACACCATAGGTTTTGAGTGACCATATCCCCTGAGACTCAGTCATCATGATGACTTAGTCGACATGAAATAAAGCAGGGTGAGATAGGGTGACAAATTGTACAGAACACAGTCTGAAAACCCTACAATTATAGGTCAATAATTATCTTTTAGGCCCTATTTTATTCTGTATTATTTATGCATTAAATCGATAAACTTCGTACATGAAAGTTGTAGTTCAATTTGGAGTTAGAATGCAAAAGTTAGGCTTGGACCCTTATTGTACAATATACCTGAATAAAATATTTATTTTATTTATTCTTTATAATTTATATAATTTTATATTTTTATAAATTTATAATTATTTCTAATATATTTACATATTTATAATAGAATAATAGGCAATATTAAAATATATAGATGAATGTACTATACTTATACCTATGTAATTAACACCATTATTTATTTAAGTGTACATATTATATGAAAAAATACAATAAAAACATATTTGTGCATATTTAAATAAGATATAAATATGTAAATTAAGTACGTAAAATACTAAAATTTAAAATATGAAATAAAAATAAGATAGACAAAACATAGGTCAATATACATACTTATACTTGTAAATTATAGCTTTTAATAAATCACCTCATAAAAATAAATAAAAATAGGAATTTAATTTTGCATAAAATTAGAAATACTTTTAATTTTATAACCTAAAAATAATTAATTCATTTATTATTTTTTTCATTTTCCAAGCCATTTTTGTCTTAGAATTTCTTGGTTGGTCCATGTGGACCAACCAGGAGGGGTCGTTTGTTGACCTAAGGTCAACTGTAATGGCTTACTCTTGAAAGCTCCCACTCCTCTCCTTGCTCCCACTCCTCTCGAAAGCTCCACCCCTGTGGAGTCCGATCATCCCTTATCCTTGCCCATCACTGAATCTCCACCTATCACCACCTCAGATCATGCTTTCCATCCTTGAAACTCACCAAAAACCTCACCTATAAATAACCACCCTCCGCCTCTTTCGATGTTTTGATCCCTCTTCGAGCTTCTTAGGCACTCAAATCCACTCCTAGACCCTTGGTAACAGCAAGGCGTTGCTAGCTATTTACAACAAGGAAAGGTGCAGAGTAGGTGCATCTACCCATCGCCGGACCTTGCTCTGGCATTTTTGCTTCATAAGCTTCTAGCTCAGTTGAGGCCTCTTTTCTTCGCACTTTAGGTAATATTTAAGTCATAGACTTTATTTTTGCATTTAACTCAACTTTTAATCATTAGATTTAGGTTTAATTCATAAATACCAAAATTCAAGAGCTCGAGTTCCAGGCCCATTTCATCGTGATCTTGATAGTAATCGACCCACCTTCACCTCCTTACATGTGCCTCAACACCTTCTATGCATTTCATTGATAAAACCCCCCTCGATCCTGCAAGGAATAGAGTTCTTGACGCTCCTTCCCATTTCCTCATCGGAATTGCAACCATCCACCATTCCAGGCAGCTTTTAGATGCATTTTTTGGTTGAGGCATCCGCCTCGAGCCATCTAATCTTGTTGTGCAGAGCTGAACGCGTGAAGACCAATCTGGAGCCTTATTGAAGGCCTGGAGCAGTTCTAGGTTGACTGGAGACATCCAAGATCCCCTTTCATTTTAGTCATCATCAATGACCATCAACACACGTGGAGGACTTCCAGGAATGAGGTGCACCTCTCCGTACGATGAAACGAGCTCATATGAGGAAGGAATCAGAGATTGAAGGTCACCAGAGAACGAGTTCTCGTATTCTTGGAGACCACCCATGAGCCATCCTATCAAGAACATTGTCCCATATATAATCTGGGGCGTTGAATTAATTCGAAGGGGGACTTGAGGCTGGTCGTTCGATCAGACACGTGACAGCTTGGTAGCGGCTGGATCCGTCCGTTTAAGTGGGTATATTTAAAAGAACCCCTCTGTAGTTTTTGTATTTAATATTTAGTTCTGTAAATATTAAGTAAGGTTAAAAAAGTAAGGAAAATTTGCATGTAAGCCCTCATACATTTTATGTATTGCACTTTAGTCCTCTGCCACGTCACCTTACGTGGCGGCCCACGTGCGTGGGAAAATTGCATGTATATGCCTGCACCTTTTTGTAATTTAGTTTTAATACAACAAGTTTGAATATTAGTAGTAAAGTTTTTGGTTCTTTGCACTGTGTCCCTTGCATTCATTTTTAATTACAAATATACCGCTACTAGTTCAAGTATTTTTGTGCATGTTTATTTATTTATTATAAATATCATCTGTGATCTGAAAATTATAGAAAAAAATGATAATGTGCTTGATGCAGTGTACTTTCACGCCCTAATTTTATTTTGAATTTCACACATATTTCTTATTTATTAAAAATAAAATAGTGCACGAATATTTATGTGTGCTTTAAAAAGTCAAAAAAATATAAATCATGTAAAAGTAGTATGTGTGTATTATAGTATCTAGTACCCCTAGACCAAAAATCCCTAAAAATATAAAAAGAAAATGATAAAAAATTCAAAAGCTCCAAAATCCTATAAAAATATAAAAATATTCAAAAATCCCGAAAATATTTTTCTTTTCTATAATTATATTTATATATTTTAGTATATATTAAAATTGATTTGGAACAATTTTAAGACTTTTTGTTATTTTTAAACCCTAGATGAATTAAACCTATTTATTTAATCCTTATTTTGGGATTTTTTGGACTTTAAAAATAAATAAAAATTAGCAAAAATACTTGAAAAACACAAAATAGTAGAAAATTAAAAAAACATAAAAAGAATTTATTTTGATATTTTGACTTTTTTACCTATATTAGTAAATATATAATCCTGTAGTGTATTATATATCTATGTATAGTGATATGTACTTTATAATACCATTCATAGTTATAAAAAATTTATAATTATTTTAAAATAAAAAATATATATTTAACTAAAAAATTAAAAATATTTTTAAAGCCCACATTCTTTGATTAATAGTATGCATACCTATTACATACAAATACCTACATTATTTATTCATTATTTATTTATAAATAATATTGAGTGCTACACCGTTTTGCTTCCTGTGTTCGACACCATACTCTACTTGTCAATGTACACATTTATTTGTATGGTTTATAATAAATTTTGATTCACATGTTTATTCTTGCTTGATTATATAGTGTGTGTTAATTGTTGATTAATCTGATTGGTCGTTAGGAGTGGTCACTTCGAGGACTACGTGTCCACCTTATGTGATGCGTATGACTCTCCTCTCGGGATTCATTTTTGGGTATTTAAATGAGACAATTGCTTCATTGCTTATGAATGAATCTCGACGGAGGTCGACGGATGAGGCAATGAATTATGAATGTCAGGTTCTGGCAACAGCGGGTAGACATTCAAGATCAGGGATATAGGATTTAGAGGTCGATCCAAGTCACAAGGTCCGATCAGATGCTTTTATTGTGATAAGGAGGATCACAAAATAGCTGATTGTCCAAGACGTGAGAAGAAGAAAGGAAATAAGAAGGTTAGTGAAGAATCCGACCAAGAAGATTCCACCATAGTCTGCAAGGGAGACTTGCTAGTGTGCCCTAGGGAGATGAAGGCAGATTCAAGATGGCTTTTGAACTTGGTATGTTCAGATCATGTGCGCTCATCAAGGGACTGGTTCAGTACATATCATGCATGTAATAATGACACGGTCATGATGGGAGGTGGAGAGGTTCACGACGTCAAGGGGATTGGATTAGTGCAATTTCGCATGTTTGATAGAGTAGTACGAACTCTGACAGGTGTCAGGCACATTCCTATGGGAAAGAAGAATCTGGTTTCACCAGGGACAATCGAGTCACGAGGTCATTGAGTCACCATTGAAGGGGGAACTCTAAGAGCGAGCAAGGGAGCACACGTGGTGATGTGTGGGACAAGGATGCTGACAAATGTGTATAAGAAGGTCGGAAGTATCATGACTGGTGATGGAGCTTCATGTATTCCCAAGACGAGCAGTATGATGAGAGAGGGAAAGGTTATCAGCATCTCTACTGCAGAAGTGCGTGACAAGGAGAAGCGAGTGTGATTTGCTTTACCAGAGGATGTCGACACAATCTCTAGTCATGAGAGATTTGTGGTACCGCATCTGGAGGCACAATCTTAAGTTGTGTGATTGTGCCTGAGAGGGGCACATCGAGGGTGCCCAGTGACGGGTGCATCATCCAGAGTTGGTGGGATCCTGCTAACGAGACCTACAAATGGCGATGATGGCCTAGTGCAGACTCAAGATGATGAAGAGATCGAGATGGAATTCAACTCGAGGGGGGATATTGCTAGCATTAGAGTTAAATTAGGATTAGGAATCCTAATGGTATTGAACTCCTAATTCTAATAGTAGTTGAGTTGTATTCTATTTATAGTCCTACTGGGAATAGGACTATGGGGTTATAAGGAGGCTATATACAGAAGGGGGTGGAGGCATTGGCTCTACATCACAGCAAGAGGGAATACCACAAGAGAAAAGAGAGAAAGAGAGAGACAGAGAGGGAGAAGAGAGGGAGGTGAGAGAGCGAGGTAACAGAGATAGTGTACTCGTTCTTCTTGTAATGATCTTTCTTCTCCGATGGTCGTTAGAGGTAACCGACCACCATTAGATCTTCTTGTTCTTTTATTCACGTACTTCTGTGGTGGTGGTCGATTGTGCATTCGCATCCGTATCCGATGGGTTCGTTCCCAACACTCTCTCCTTTAGACGAAAAAGGGAACATCCATCTAGAAAATGGGAAGCCCACTCACGTTACTACATACCCAATGGACCATTCCATAACCATCTCCTCTCTTATTATTATTATTATTTTATTCTTATTTTAATTTCTAATACTAGAGTATAAGTCGTTACAACTTGCAAAATGCTAGATATGTCCTATATTTTAATGTTAATTTTCGTGCCGTTGGATTAACCTTTATTTCTATTTGATAAATTCATAAGATCCCACAACTAAAATAGCGCGCAATATCAAAAGGAAAATGTCATGCTTGGCCCAAGGAACAAGAGGATGAAAGCTCATATTAAGCATGTTAAAAAGTACCTTCAAATACAAAATTATGCGAGGACGAAATCCAAGGAATAGAAAACATATGCATAGGATAGGGATACGAACTTTCTATATCTATAATCTAAAACATATACTAAAGCGGGGTCTCTCCCAACTTTTCCTATATAACTGACACGTGGTCTCCCCGCAAGCCTCTCCCATGATCCCCTCTCCTGGGTGCGGTCTCTCTCCCTTCCTAATCCTATCACACTATCCCCTATTCTTTCTCTCCCTCTCTCTGCTAACCTTCTTCACGGGCACTACAACCCCCTCTGCCTCCATGTACTACCATCTCCGATCTCCCCCCTTCTGTTACTCCTCTTCCCCAACTTTGCCAAATCCCACCCCTGTACTCTCCACCCCTTTCACCACATCTCCCTCTCCTGCCCATTCACCCTCCTACGCTTACGCTCGTATGCCCTACGCTTACGATGCCTTCAGCCTCCTCTCATCCCATTTCAACGATGTCATTTCCACATGAACCCCCTCCTCCTAGGCGTCGAGGACTCCGGCAGCCTCCCTTCGTGGCTTTTGTCCTGACGCCATCACCTAAAACATAAGCGTTGACACCTACTCTATGAAGGGTAGGTTTGACGATACTATTGCCATTACGAATGAGATGTGGATCAGCGGTCCCGTGTGGTGGCACATGTTGGAAGGACAAGGTTAGCAGAGGATGTAATGCCATCGATGGAGCAGAGCGGGATCATGCACGATAATGGCATGTGGCATGCGTTGCTATAGGTTATGATGAACCATGTAGGTGCGGCAGACATGCACAAGATGTTTGCAAGGATGATGGAGGGGAATTTTTACTGGTGATGTGAACTATCGTGATGCTGATGAAGTACTTTTGCAAGGA
This sequence comes from Ottelia alismoides, assembly GCA_037367405.1. Classification (NCBI taxonomy): domain Eukaryota; kingdom Viridiplantae; phylum Streptophyta; class Magnoliopsida; order Alismatales; family Hydrocharitaceae; genus Ottelia; species Ottelia alismoides. The sequence goes on along the minus strand of JAZKJV010007076.1, from coordinate 273,573 downwards.
GAAGGGCGGTGGATTTCGAAATGGAGTTGTGGGAGTACGTGGTGGAGAGAAGATGTAACCAGCACGAGCACGCTTCGGATCTTCTCAAGACTAGTTTGTGCAAGGCCGGGAGGGCCGGTATGCCTGAGGTCTACTGGTGCTTTAATCATGTGGTGGAGATAGGGAGATATCTGTACATGAGATATTAGATTATCGAAGGGTCTATTCTTCGAAGAGGCAACGAGGAGAAGTTGAAGGTGATTGAAGGGAGGATTAGTAGATTGCAAGAAGTGATGCATCCATCATATATTTTTCTATTTTGATTTTTTAATTTTCTATTTTTTAATTTTCTTTTTATATTTTTATATTTTCTTTTTCTTTAAAAAAATATAAAGCATATATAGGTATATATACAATATAGTCTAAGATAGATATAAATAATGAGAAAATAATCAAAATAAAGAAAATAAAATATTTTTTGTTTTAAAACATTTTTTACTATTTTTGTGATTTTTAGATAATTTTGATGATTTTTATAATTTTTTTAAAGTAAAAAAATACCTTAAAACTAGGTTTAATTAAATAGCGGAAATTAAAGTGGAGATATAAAATAGCTAATAGAATAAAAAAATCTCTAAACTAATTTTGATATAAAGATAATAATATAAATAAAATTCAAAAATAGAAAATGGAATTTTTTGTAATTTTTAAGGTTTTTTTTATATTTTTATAAATGTTTTAGGGGTTTTTCTTTTTTTAAGTTTTCTCTTATGATTTTTAGTGATTTTTGATCTGAAGTTTAAAAACATAGAAATAAACAATATATATTTTTGGGAATTTTTCAAAATGTTTTTATATTTTTTATGGGTTTTCTATTGCAAACAAGGATAAAATAGAATCTTTTTGATTTTTTATAAATATCAAAAAGTCCTAAAAGTGCAAACTAAAAATAATGCATGAAAGTATATGCAACCAGAAGCTTAAGTCTATTTTTTTGGATTTTTATAGCAATGTAGCTATATGAAATAAATACACGAAATAAGGAGAAAATATAGTACTGGTAGGTGCATTTTTGTAAATAACATAAAGTCCAGGGCCTATACTACAATTTTCACAAAATATAAAATGTGAATAAAATGTTTCTAGACTAGTTAGAAATATAAAGAACTACAGGGTCACGCTTGCAAAATGTCCCTCACGTGGGGCGTCACGTGAGGTGACGTAGCGTAGACCAAATGGCAAATACAGAAAAGTACAAGGGTCTAAATGCAAATATTACAAAATTGTAATAAAAGCCTAGGAAAGTTTGAGAATTAAATAGTAAATTCAAAAAGGGCTTGGGGCGAAGTGCAAAATACCCAAGAAGGGGGTGGATCCAACGACGATGGCTCGCCCACTAATGCCATGTGTCGCTCCCAGATGTGGCGATGATGCTTCGTACCCAATGGCACTGATTAAATCACACGGGGGCAATCGACAGCTAACACGCGGCTTGATCCAATGGCGGTTGCTGTGCGGGAAGAACGACGGAAGGATCGACGGCTCTGGAAGGCGGCGGACGAATTGGTGATGAACTCGCCTAGGTGATTTTGAATCAGATGTGTCGAGCTCCTCCGGCCTCCAATGTCATCGTTGAGGCTCTCTGAATGTTCCTGCGCCTCTAGCAAAGATGTAGAGCCCCACAAAATGGCTGGGGACCTCGTCGGAAGCTCAAACGAGGCCTCAAACCTGGAGTCTCTTTTCTATCCTTGAGACACCTTGCAAATGCTTCTTTTCTTGTTGTTTTCTATAGGGGAGTTGTTAGCACAAAAATGTGGAGCTCTGGAGAGCTCCTGGGGGTGGAATGGAACAGGATGAACGGTGCGATGGTGGCTCCGTCGAGATGGTGGAGGTGGAGCACCGTAGGTCCAATCCAGTGAGGATCGGGGAGATGGAAGTGCGTGAGGTGATGGGAAAAGTAGGGAAAGGAAGAGAGGTGGCTGGAGAGTTGATACACAGTGGAAACAAGGCAAAGGGGGTTTTCCCGAGACTAGAGCTCCGACGAATTACGAAGGCACGGCTAATGCACGCAATGAAATCACAAAATAAAGACTAGAATTAAACTTAAGGGCTAAATTAAGATAGGAAATGCAGAAAAAGGGGTACCTCAATTGGCATAACCAGGAGATCAGGACCTCGATGGCCGGAGGCTGGAGGTGGTGGAGATCGCCGTCAACCGAGCTTAGCTCCATCGCAAAAGGGTAGGGGAGGAAGATGTCACCTTCCTCTATCCAAAGCGTCGGAAGGGGGATGCTAAACATGATCAAAAGGGATTCAAAACTCAAAGGGGAAGAGGGTGGTTTATGTACAACGTGTTCTAGAGGCTCCATAGAACAAGGCATAGCTGGCGACACATTGATCTAACCCTCGAGAGAAGATGCCGGCGTGTAAGAGCACAAATCGAGGACAAAAAAATGCGAAGGAATCGATCCATAAGGATGCAAGGGGCGGTCTACAAAAATCGGAGAAAATAACAAGAAACGAGGTTTTGACACAGGCAGGGGAAGTCAGAGGAGTTGACCGTCGGTCAACTCCAAACTGCACTTGGTTGGTCCACATGGACCAACCAGAAAAAACCTGGCCAAAAATATCAGAAAATCAATATTAAATAGAAAATGATTCTATTGATGTTAACTTATAAAATAAAAAATGTTTATTATTTTATAAAGTATTTATTATTATTATTATTTAATTTTTAGAGCTTTATATTTACAAGTTACTTTTTTACTGTTATATTATAGGTATATTTATCTATGTATTTTGGTCTTTTATTTTTAATTTGTATTTTTGATTTTATTAATTTACTTTATTATTTTATATAAATATAACTTATTTTTTATACATAATTATATTTTTATTATATTTTTCTGATATATTATATACACTTAAATAAATAGGTCTATTTATTATATAGGTACAGTTATAGCTATTTTACCTATGTATTTTTCTTCACAAATTTTATTTTCATGTTTTCTTTATTCTTTTATATTAGTTTTAATATGTACATATATTATAAATAATACTAACAAAATTATAAAAATATAAAAATATAAAAATAATAAATAATAAATAAAAGGATTTTTATCAGTTGTGCCCCTCTGAGATATTGAAATTTTAGTTATGCCCCTCCCTTTTTGGGAATATCAGTTGTACCCCTGACTTCTTGCTTTGTTGTCACATGTGCCTTTCCATCAGATTGACCATCAACGAATTAAAATAACCATGGTTTATTCAAACTATGGTGTGGTTAAGAGGGGCATTTTAGTCAAAATAAAATCTCCCCTAACCCCACAAGCGAATCATCTGGAGCTAGACTTCCATTGAGGAGGAGAATCATCTGAGAATCTGAGTACAACAATATTGTACTTCTTCATCTTCTTCATTGTCGTTGGGAGGAGCAAGAGCACATCCATCAGGCCGGGTCGAGGGAGGAGGGACTAGAGGGGGTGGAGGAAGATGTGCAGGAACTCTCCAGATGGATATCCGAGAGAGTTGAAGTTGGATCTAGAGTGTGGTTCTTTTTACAGATTCAAACAGTGGATCTAGAGCCTCCACCGACTCCAGATATATTCTTGCATATACCTATGGTTAGGATGCAATGAATTTCTTCTTCTTTATTCAATTTTAGCAAATGTATGGAGTTGGAATCAACATTCGTATCTGCTTCTGCAAGAACCTATTGGGATAAAATACGAAACAACATTATGGTAGGCATAAACCTTTGTGTTTTCTCTATTTATGAGAAGAATGTCGCACCCTCTTTTTTATGTTTAATACCGATTGTATCCCCAAAGTTAACGTCCGTTTGCGTTAAGGATGGACGGTCACTAACCCGAGGGGTACAAGTGATAAAATGACAAGAAGTTAGGGGCACAACTAATATTCCTAAAAAGGGAGGGGTATAATTGAAATTGTAATATCTTAGAGGGGCACAACTGATAAAAACCCTAAATAAAATGAATATTTTAATCGGGTATATTATACAATAGTGGTCCCAGACCTAATTTTCACACCTTAACTCCAAAAAATATGAAACCACCTTCATTAAATAACTTCTTAAAAGTTATATATAATTAAAGGTAATTTTGATATATTTTGAGTTTTTATTTGAGAGATATGGGTCTGGGTTGGAAATTTATTTATATCGTAACTTATACACTGTATATTATTTTTATATGAAATCAATTTTATATTTTCTATATTTTATTATCGACAACTTTCATGCTCAAAGTTTCTTTATTTGAGGTGTAAAAAGTGGAAAATAAAATAGGTCTCAAAAGTGAATAAAGAATGAATTAATAAATGGAATTTTTATTGTATTTTTGGCCCTTATCTCCCCCTACTTTATTCCTTGTCGACTTAGTCATCAAGATGCCCAGGTCTCGAGGTTTAGGGTCATAAAATATCTACGATATTCTATTCTTTTTCTTTTCTTTTCTTTTCTTTATTCTATAATTTGGTCATTAAAAACTGTATTTATACAATATTTACATAACAATGCATGAATGCTAAAATGCATGAATTAAGGGTATTTACATGCATTTACTAGGGTTTTAAGGCCATAATGATAGAATAAAGGAGATGAAATGGAGAATCATCAGAGATGCTTATATATGTCATTTGTTAGTTGGAGGTTCGAGGTTCTTCTGGGGATGGAAATAGGGTAATTTGTCGTCTGACATGTAATTAGATTGGTTAGGAGCTAGTTTAGTAGGGAGAGTTGGTTGGAGAGTTGCATCATTTTGAAAGAGCCTTGAGACAATTTTGTTTATCCGAGAGGGTGAACCTAGCTTTGTCAACTTCGCAACTTTTCTTTTCAATGACATCCATAGAGTTGGGAAGAGAGTATGTAGAGGTGGATGGACACTTATGTTGTTAAACCAGAGTGGTGAGTTGGAACCACCCAAACCCAAGATTCTAGAGGAAGTATCCCTTATTGACAAAGAGCTTGCTTTATTGCTCTCCAGCAAGGGGAGTCCTGATGGCTTGTCTGTTCAAGTATTAATTAGACTGTGTATTGACTTCTTACCAGTTTTGAAAGAAGCGGGCTTTGATTTTCTTGTATCTTGATCTGGAATTCGGACAACATAGCCTTGTTAAAGGTTTTTAGGTTTTGGATCCCTCAATCATCATTTGATTGAGATCTATAGATGGTTTCCCATTTTGCCTGGTGCATATTCTTATCCTCATTGCAGTCGTTCCACAGGAAGTGTCTTCTATTCTTATCAATGGCGCCTAAAAGAAATGTTGGTAGTTTTAGGGAGGATATGATATGATTAAGTTGTGGGGCAAGAGTTGCATTCAAAAAATGGGATTCTTGAAGGTAGATCAAGCATTTTTGACTTCCAACCTAACGGTTTTTTCTTGAATTTTTCTATGATGGATAGCCAACCCAATCGTTTCACAGGTTTTGGGGACAAGGTACTCCTAGGTAGTGATGGGGAAGTTGACATCCGATCAACCAAAGAAGTTAGATATGATGATCTTTTCGTTGTCTGTTAGATTAAGGCAATGGATCATAGATTTCTCATCATTTGCATAGAGACTCGTAATCTTTGAGAAGATTTTGAGGGTGAATTTTATATACTTGAGGGATTCATGAGAAAATTTCAAGAACAAGAGGATGTCATCGGCAAACAAGGTGATGCAACAGTCTTCTCTCAGTAGCTGGAAGCCTTCGATGAGGATATTTTTAGCTTAGTTTTGTAGCATTCCTTGGAGGAGGTTCATGGTGTTTATGAACAAGAGGGAGGTGAGGGAGTCTCCTTGTCCGACCCCACAATTGGGTTTGAAGAATCCCGAGATGGAATTGTTTACTTTTAACAAAATAGCCGTGTTATGAAGCATTACATCGATCCATCATGTGAAGAGATTAGGGCAGCCATAGAGGGTTAATGCCTTGCACATTGCGCTCCATGTCATAGAGTTAAAGGACTTGTAGAGATCGATTTTGAGTGCCAAGGCTTTGGTTTTGATGTGTCTCTAGTGTGATAGGATCTTAAAAATAAAACAAAAGCATATGAAATGCTACGACCTTTAAGAAAAGTGCATTGGAAGGGTGGTATAAGGTTTTCTAATTTTGAGTCTCAACAACTTGCAATGATTTTGGAGAAGATGAGGAGAGGCATGCTTATGAGACTAATGGGTCAATAATTGTATATATCGCTCGGATTACCCTTCTTGTGGATCAAGATGATTAAGGAGCTTTTAACATACTTTAGGTCTAAGGGCTAGAAGTTGACTTTGAAAAGATAGTTTACCATACTCATGAATTGGTGTTGATAATGGGACAAAACCTTTTAAAAATTCCAAGATGCATCCATCGGGTCTCTGGGCTCTTAGGGATGTTAGGTTTTTTATTATGGTGAGAACTTCTCTATCGGATATCGAGTTGGTAAGTTCTTTAGGATTTGACAATTTTCCTACCAGCGAAGAGTACATGCCAAAGGACAGGAATGGATTTTTTCTAACGGGGAGTAAAGTTTCTCATAGACGGAAATTGTGATGCATGTGATGTCTTCATGTTCGGTGTAGAGGATGCCTTATGAGACCCTGAGAGCCAGTATCATATTTTTATTTCACCTTGCGAAGGCCATCGAATGGAGGAGCTTTATGTTGCGGTCTCCTTCACGGAGCCAACGAACTTTAGCGCATTGGTTAAGACAAATGAATTCATCTTCTTAGATGATCTTGAGCTCTTTGTGAAGCATCACGAGCCTTTGGATGGAGTCACTAGATAGAGGGTTTGCGACCAGGTTGGTTTACTAGTGATTGAAATCTGATCGGCTTCTCTATTTCTATAAAGAGAAAATAGAAGAATTTGCGGTTGTTGTATCGACCATGTGAGTTTTACCAGTAAAGATTAATTTTTAGTTGATCTTTTTTATTTATACTCCTAAATAAGATGTGTAGTGTCAAGTACAGGAGTGTTGAACTTAGGGAGGCAAACTGTGTTTAAAACTAGGGTGACTACCTAAGGTAAACAATTTCCTATATTTATTTTTAAAGATTTTTGTGGATTTTTATTTGAATTTTTAATGAATTTTATGTTGTTTTTATGAATTTTAAGTATTTTGTAATTTTTATTATTAGAAAATGTTTTAATTTTTATTTTGATATTTTTATGTTTTTATTTTATTTACTATTTTTATTGATTTTTAAGAAAGTTTTTTCAGATTTTTATAGATTTTGGTTTATTTTTATTATTGAAAATTAATTTTTTTATTGAAAACAGAATTTTAGTTTGGATTTTTGAAGTCGAAAACAGAAACAACATATTTTTATTTTATTTTTATTAGAAAGTAGGTGAAACTATCTTCAAAATGGTATATTGTGCGTTTTTAGGAGATTTTTAATGAATTAGTTATGAATTTTTGAAATTTTGATGTATTTTGTATTTTTTTATTGATTTTAATATTTAATATCTATTTTGTTTTTGGTTTATTATGTAAAATATGGTAAAATATAGTAAGAGTATTTTTTTTAGGATTTTTAGAAACATTTTTATAATTTTTTATGTGTTTTGAAAATTTGTTATGTTTTTAGTGTTTCGGTGATTTATTTATACTAAAAAGTATTATATCTTTTTCAAAAGAAGATTTTATACTATATATAGTATATAATATAGAATTTATACATATTTTTATTATATTTTTGTATTTTGTATTTTATTTGTTATGTATTATAGCATGTATATGGTTGTATATATAGGTTAGGAGTATGAGTATAATAAAGGAAAGTATTGGGGATGCACCTAGAAAGTGGCAGAAGTTTCAAGGGCATTTGTGCAAAATGCATAGGATCCACATATGTAGCGTGCCTCGAGCTTGATCTGCACCTGTAGGAGGATCTGCTTGAAAAGAGCATAAAGTTTGTGGTCAAACTGTAAATATCGTAAAATATCTCCAGTCATGCACGTGCCTAGCACGTGCGATGCTTAGGCGGCAAATTACTGAGATTGAGCGGCGTAGATCTGATCGAATGGTTAAAACTCGTTCTGATCAGACGGTTACAATTTATGATCTCACTCTAATCAAACGTCATCTGTACGCTATGGATCCCGTAGGTGTTCTTCCCCAATTAAGAAGCGGACGACAGTTGGAGCACTCCAAGCGGCGGTAGTCTGATCATGTATGATCAGGCATTCCGATCAAAGGTGCTCACGCTTCCAATGTCAAATCTCGGTTGCAAATGGTCAACGAAATCCTTAGATTCGATGAGTTTGGGTCTCAGATGGCGGAGGTGGATCTGCTCAGATATGTCTCTTTCTGCTACTCAGGCATCTCCTCAGGACGGGCTCAATTGCGGGTAACTATTCCGGATGCTCGATTCGAATCTAAACCAGGACGAAAATGGTTGCATGCGCCTGTGAATATCTGATTCAAGTGGTGTCGAATCTATCGACTCGCATGTAGTTCATTCTCAGATGAGTGCCTCTGACGATGTATCCTAGATGTTATGAAGCCGCTTCCAGATCCTTTAAGCTATTTGGAGATTGTTTTCTAGCTGGTTGCACGGTAGGATCTCGACTGTAGCCGAACACAGATGTAGCTTTGAAGATACTCGATGATGATTGAAGCTCCAACTATCAATGGTCGATCTGCAAGTAGACAAGTAGCTCGAGGTCCTATCCTCGGCTCAATATTGCAAAGAGGAGTAAATGGATGTGGTTCCGGTGGTGCGAAGGTGAATGAAGAGGATTCGATTCTCAAATGGAAGGAAGACGAATGAATGAAAGCTGGAATCACGATGAATGATGTACGTAGATGGAGGAAGTCCGACATGCGGTAGATAAATGAAGGTGGAATCATGTTGGATTTTTGATGAAAAACAGAGAACGATTGAAGGTTTGAGAGGAGAAACGGAGGAGGAATAGGAATCAGAGAAGAAGAAGGATCAGAGGGGAAACTGGATTCGTGGATAACAGAATGGTGTTGGGTTGCAGATGGACGATCACCTGGGACCGAGGTTATCGCCTCCACGGACGACGGTTCTGGAGGCTTCGTGTGGCGGGGCTGTGCTCGACACCGATGAGTTGACTGCGCTCGATATGTGCTCCTCCTCGACCTCTCGCTCAACGGACGAAGGACGCGCTGTCACCGACCTCCTCTTGGACCGGAGCTCTGGGAAGAGAAGTTGAAGAATGTCGGGTGGGGAGTCTGATGGAAGGTGGAGGGTTATTTATGGAGGTGGATGTTGCAGGCACCTGCGACAAGGTGCGGTCACCGGTAGGCCGTTGGTCGAACAACCAATGTCCTTTCGGTTAAAGTAGTTGGTGGTGGATGACGGGAGTCAGGTGAACTTGGGAAAGAAGGTAAATGTGGAAGAGAGGAGAGGGGGGAGAGAGAGAAGGGAAAGGTAGAGAGAGAGGAAAAATAAAACAACTAATTAAATTAAATAATTAATAAATTTTTTATTAATAATAAATTGATAATTAAATTAGTTATTAATGTATTAATTTAATACTTAAATAAATAATTAATAAAAAAGTATGATTAATAAATTATTTAAGTAATTAATTAAATAATTAAGTAATTAATAAATAAGTAATACATAAATTAAATAAACTAATAATTTAAATAAATAAATAAATTATTTACTTAAATTTAATAATATAATAATAATAAAGGTACATTGTACAATATACCAATACTGACATGAAAACAACGTTTTTCGCATTAACTCCAATTTTAGCAAAACTAGTGTCATTTTATAGATAATTGAATAATATGAATTTTAAAACTGAGTTTGGCAAATTCGGAGTTTATATAGCCAAGTTATGAGGTACGAAAAATTTAGATAGTGACTTCGAGGCTTCGGGTTTTATTAATATTTTAACTTAGTTTTATTTTATATTTTTATATACATTTTTAGAAGATTTTAGGAAAAGAAATTAAGTTAATCAGTTTTACGGTTAATTAATTAAAGATACGGGAAATGTGTACATATTGTACATATATACAACGGGTCCAAAACACCAAAACTCACCAGTTTTATTCGAATATTTTTTGATATTTTGAATAAATAATATTAAGTATAAAATGGATTTTAAAAGTGAGTTTGGTCCGTTTGGAGTATTCTATAAGTAGTTATGAACCTTTGGAATCGGCTTTTGTGACTTTTTCGGTACATTACGGTTAATTATTTTTATGACGAAATAATTTTATGCTATTTTTTTTAAAATAATGTATATTTTTGTGAACAGTTTTTACAAAAGAAGTGTTTTAATTTGAGATGATATAAGTGATGAATAAAATAGGTGAAATATTAATAATGTGATAAATGGATAAATTATATTTTTGGTCTTTCTTTTCTTGATATTTTTGTAGGTTAGGATCCTTATCTCCCCTTACTTATTTCTTTTGTCGACCCGGTCAATATTAACCTGGTCTTGGGGTTAGGATCAGTCTATACATATTACATATATCCAACCTTCTTTTATTTTATTTTTGTTTTTATTTTTATTCTTTTATTTTGGGTAAAATAAGTGGTAATTATATAATATTAACAATTGTGGTTAGAATGATAATTAGTTGGAAATAATGAATATTTACATGTATTTTACCAAAGATTTTAGCCAAAATGAAAGAAGAAAAATGAATCACAGATTCATCATTCCCCTATACTTTACCTTTGCTAGTCCCCTAGCAAACACTTATTCTATAAATAAGCGCAAGCAAGAAGAAAAAGAAAAAGGAAAATAAAAAAACTTAAAACATGATTGTTTCTTTAGATTGAAATTTCACTTCACCCAAAATATGGATCTTGGATTCAGACCTTTGGATTAAAAGTGTGTCAGGACTCTATTAGAATTAAGATTTAAGCCTCTATATCCCTGAAGTTCCACAAATCCTTATCCGAGGTCATCTTAACATCCAGCTCAGATTCTCCTATTCATCACACAAACTTTTCAACTTTGAAAGCAATTTGACCGTGTGTGAATGGTTTTAGCTCTTCCCGCTTAAAGAAGCGAAGAAACCGCCCATCCACTTATACCCTTCCATTATGCCCTTACCCAGCAACTCAAACAACGAGGAGGGAGGTATTTCCTTCTGAGGTCAGGCCGTGTTGTGTCCACAATCAAGTAAGGGAGAAGATAGAAGAAGGAGAAGAGAACTAGAGTGTGATCGTTGTAATCATATCTCCTGTGAAGCTTGGCCAGTTTAGCCAAGTCTCCACGAAGACATGGAGGCTTTTGTGAAGCTCGGACCATTGTGGTCATATTTGGTATTTGGTGTATTCGGCTTCTTTTTGGTAGAGATAATTGTTGCACTGCGTAGGTCTTTTATGCCCCGACGGATATAACATCTTTTTATTCTGCCCATTTTTTGAGTCTTAGAAAAAATTGTGCCAGCAGATCCTTCACTCATCTGAAGCTTTATTTCAACCCCAATCTCTCCCGTCATATGACATCATCACCACCAGACAAGGATGGAAACACACCACCAAAATGGATTGCCCTTTGTAGCTCTATGCAAGTCGAGCTAAGTGTAGAGTGCATGAGTTCAAAATTAGTTCAAATGGAGAAGAGTTAAACGGATAACACCATGTGTCCTACTTAGGCACTTTCAAGTTGAAATCTGAACATGGTCTCATGGAACCCAAAGAATTAACTCTACAAGACCTGAAGAGTCTCAATTCCAATTCCTAATAAAGTCCCTTTAGAATTAAGTGGATCAAGGCCTAAACTAAGCTCCATCTCTCGGATTAAGATCCATTCGGTTCAAAAATCATACTTGTTCTGAAAAATGCTAATGAATGCAACAATTTTTTTATGAGGAATTTTTTCGGCTTAAATGTTTTAAGTGGTTTTTAAAGACTTTTGCAATTTTTATGGGATTTTCAAACTTTTCAATTTTTAGGTATCTTTTTGAAAAAGTTAGTGAATTATTTCCATTTATACAATTTGTAGACAAATTTTTGTGTATTTTATAAAGGATTTTATACACATTTTATATACAAGTTGTACGACTTTTATATACGATTTTACAAGGATTTTATTTTTCAAATTTTTAAGGATTTTATTAAAGAATTCTATAACAATTTTATGTACAAATTTTTAAGCCATTTTTTAATAAGTCGTATTTACGGTTTTCTTGCGGTTTTAGAAACCCAAAATATATACCCATTACACCCATACTTTTAGAGAGCCATATTATTAAAAGTACAATAAAATACGAGTTATGGCTTCTAAAGTATATATACGACACCTCCTATACTCAGCGTAAACTATGTCCTCATAGTGACCAAAGAAGCGACAAAGAAAGACATAACTCGGGCTGAGTATTGATCGGTGGAAAGAATCCTATACTACAATGACTCAAAATAATAACGAATGAATAGATAGAAGTCGATCCTCTCCTCTATAGTTAAGATCAAGTGATCCTAAGGATAGGAGACTCAAAACTGAAGATGATCAAGGTCAAGATAATGTACACACTCAACGGCTCGGCTTGTCCCCCATATACTTAGGGTACGATATCCCTAAGTATAGAGAAGAAGATCGAAAGGTGAGGGACAAGTGAGGGAGCAGACGATACAAATACCGAAAATAATTAAAAGGGAAAATGAGCGAGGTTACCCCCCTATACTTAGGGTAGAGGACACCCTAATTATAAGCAACAACCGGGGTAATTGAACAGAATGACGTGAACAACAAGGTGTTTACACCCCCCTATACTTAGGATAAAACACATCCTAAGTATAGCAAAAATCTAGATCAACCTAACGGTGTAAGACAAACAGAAGGAGGAAAGAATAAAATAGAAAATATATACAAGATACCTTTGAAAAACAGGTATGAGATGCAGAGTGTAAGAATGAAAAGATCATCTCATACAAAATAGACGGGGGTAACTTAAACGGTCGGCGGTTCATGATCGAGAAAGGGTTTCAACCACTGACCATTGACCCGAAAGGTGGAATCAGACGACAACTCAGATATATTGATGCTACCATTGTCATACACCTTTCGCAAAAGATACGGGCCTTTCGACTTGCTATGTAATTTCACTGGAAATAGTTTTAGTCTCGCATTGAATAGCCATACTTTCTGATTCAGCTCAAACTGCTTATGGCTGATGTGGGAATCATATCACTCTTTCATCCACTCTTTGTAATGAAGGCTACTTGTGAAGGCTTCATCTTGTAACTCTTCCAGGGTTGTCAGTTCAGTTTGCCTTTGATCTCTCGAATCATTCAGACCAAAGATCACTTCTTTCACTGCGCATAAGGATTTGTACTTGATCTCGACAGGTAAGTGGCATGGCTTACTATAAACGAGCTGAAAGGGAGATGTGCCCAATGGAGTTTTGAAGGACGTTCTATAGGCCCAAAAAACCGATTCCAAAAGCTATGACCGATCCTTTCAGTCTGGGCGAACAACCTTCTGCAAGATCGTCTTGATCTCCCTATTTGAGACCTCGGCTAGACCATTCATCTGAGGACGATACGGAGTAGCAACCCAATGGTCTATACCGAACTCGTTAGCAAGTGCTCTTAACTTGTCGTTGATGAAGTGACTACCCCCATCTGACATCATAACACGAGGGACCCCGAACCGCATAATGATATGCTTTCTCAAGAACTTGCAAACTGTGTTCGCATCATTGGATAGAGCAGGAATAGCATCTACTTAAAGACTCACATAATCCACAGCTAGAAGGATATACTCAAACTGCTGACTTTTAGGAAACAAGCCCATAAAGTCGGTACTGCATGCATCAAACACTTCACAAAAGTGAATCGGCTGCATCGGCATCATGTCTCTATGTCTACAAGTTCTCATTTTCTGACAGTCGGTACATCTCTTTACGAATGCATGAGCATCCGCAATGAGAGTAGGCCACCAAAGGCCAGATTGGAGCACCTTTTGTGCAGTCCTCTTCCTTGAATGGTGTCCTCCAACTTCTAATCTATGACAATACATGAGTACACTATAGTATTCTTCTTGAGGAATACACCGACGCCAGATGGAATCCGCTCCCTTATGATAAAGGACCAAATCCTCTCAATGGTAAGACTTGGATTTCGTGAGGAAAGTCTTAAGTCTTTGTCTGGACCAACCTTATGGGACTTTCTTAGCAGCAAGAAAGTTCACAATGTCGGCATACCATGGCAACGAGGTGATAGCAAGAATCACATCGTCAGAGAAGGTCTCGGTGATTGGTGCATGAAACTCAGCAGTCTCGGGTTTTTCTAAATGGGAGAGGTGATCCACCACCACATTCTTGACTCCATGCTTATCCTTTATCACTATATCTAACTCCTGGAGTAGAAGGATCCATCTGGTCAGACGCATCTTCGAATCCTTCTTATCCATTAAGTACTTGATGGCAGTGTGATCAGTGAAGATTTTGACCTTCGTTCCTAAGATGTGGGATCTAAACTTATCTAAGGCAAATACTACGGCTAGCATCTCTTTCTCTGTAACCGTGTAATTCCACTAAGCAGAATCCAAAGTCTTGCTAGCATAGTGTATGGCAAACGGAAGGCCATACCTACTCTATCCCAACACAGCCCCAACGACAAAATCAGAGGCATCCGTCATGATCTCGAATGGGAGAGACCAATCTGGTGGCTGAAGTACAGGAGCCTCTATAACCATATTCTTGAGATTTTTGCATGCTGAAAGACACTTATCATTAAATATAAACTCGGTGTCTTTCGTGAGAAGATCAGACAATTGTTGGGCAATTTTGCTGAAGTCTCGTATGAAACATCGGTAAAAACCGACATGCCCGAGGAAAGACCGTAGCTGCTTCAGATTGGACGGTGAATTGAGTTTCTTTATGATATCCACCTTGTCCAGTTCCCCCTCCATGCTCCGGTTGGAGATGATGTGACCAAGGACCATCTCCTGAGTCATCGTGAAATGACTCTTCTTCCATGAAAGTACGAGGTTAACCTCCGTGCACCTCAGAAGCACACGGTCTAGGCTAGAAAGACATGAATCAAAATCATCACTGTCCGCGAATATCGAAAGCATGCACCTCTGGAATATAGGCGGAGCATTACATAGTCCAAAGGGCATCTGTTGGAAAGCATACGTTCCGAACAGACAGGTGAATGTTGTCTTTTCTTGGTCTTCTGGAGCAATGGCTACTTGATTATATCTTGAGTACCTGTCAAGAAAGCAATAATGGCTCTTTTTTGGCTAACGGTTTGATGATCTGATCAATGAACGGTAGTGGGAAGTGATCCTTCTTGGTCGCCTGATTCAAATGTCTATAGTCCACACAGATGCACCAAGAAGTCGGTACTCAGGTAGCGATCTCCTCTCCATCCTCATTGATCATTGTGGTGATACCTGTCTTCTTAGGTACCACATGCAAAGGACTAACCCATTTTGAGTCGGAGATGGGATAGATAAAATCGATGCTCCACCACTTGGATATTTCCTTCATAACCACCTCTCGAAGATTCGGATTCAGCCTACACTGAAACTCACGAGATGGCTTGGCGTAATCCTCGAGAAAGATGTGGTGGGAGCACAGAGCCAGACTAATCCCTTGGAGATCAGCTACTGGCCACCAGATCGCCTTGTGTTTCTTTTCAAGAATTGCCATCAGACGAGATTCCTGATCTTCGGTTATATTGGAAGAGATCTTGATCGGAAACATTTTAGATTCTCCAACAAGGAATCAATATTTCATGCTCTAAGGCAACGGTTTAAGCTCAAGGGGGAAGGAACATGAAGAGCGGGTTTGATTAAGGACTGGGTATAGGCTGCTAGATCAATATGCCTGAGCTTTGCCTGCTCCAACTCAGAAAGAACCGGAGATAGTTGTATATTCTGGTTTGATTCGGTCTCCAGACTGGTTTTAGGCTCTGTAGAAAAAGTCCGAAGTGATAGGAATTCAGCAAAGCTACCAATCAACATCGTCGGAATCTGACTGCTCTAAACGTAACTAACAGCTTTGAATATTCACTTCTGACTCGGAGGGATAAAGAATATATGAATGATCTGAATGGTATCATACTCGTCTCCCTCAATATTCTTGCTTTTAGGCTCTAGGATTGTGATCTTCGATCTCCCATCCTCGGATATCTGAATCTCAATTTTGACTAAAGATGTGATGAAAGATTGGGTGCTACGTTCGGCCCAGACAACCTCATCATCGGTTTGTACAAAGTCACAATCCTAATGACTATCGGGTTCATCATCAGATGCTTGCTCTGATTCAGCTGATCTATAATTATGGTCTTGGATCGTCTCTATATAAATACTTTCGCCTTGGACGCGAATGTACACCTTCCCAGTACCATAGTCAGAAACGGCCTTCGCTGTCGCCAGAAAATGTCATCCTAGTATGATCGGGGTATCGGTCACGCATTCAGGGACTGCCATGTCCAACACGACGAAGTCCAAGAGGAATTACAAACCCTGAATGGTGACGATAATGTCTTCGATTAAACCCTTTGGCCTCTTGACCGATCTATCAGCAAACCGCAAGACCGTTCGACTTGGTTGAAGAGGCTTGAACTCAAAGTTGTCGATTAGGGACGAAGGAAGGAGATTAGTCAAAGATCTGCTATCTAATAGAGTCCGATTAAAAGTCTGATTGAGGATCTCGCATCTAACATACGGTGCTCTCGAATATGATCTCTTAGTTGGTAGAGGGTTCTGAATAGCATGGCAGGTTTCCTTAGTCAGCACATGGATCTCAGAACAACGATTGCATTGCCTCTTCTTTCTGCGGACAATAGTTCATTCTTTAAGGCCTTTCTGCAGAAGAGGGATGTGTGACAAGCTTCCGAAAGAGTGAGTTGGATTGTAAACTTGTCGATCATCTCTTTCGTCAGATCATTTATTTGGAGTTTTTGTTGTTTTCTTTTTTATCGCCTTTTCCTAAGCAGAGTGCTTTGGGAAAAAGAATATATACATCCTCCTAGTTAGTCTGTACAATCGGAGGATCAGAAGAAGAAGAAGAAGAAGGAAATATTTTTACAAAACAAGAACTTGCTTGCTGCGAATCATCAGAAAGAGATATGTATTGATCAACTATCTTTTTATTTTTTTTCGAGTTCTTCTCTTTTGTACATTTTTTGTGATTTTATCTCCTCATCACTATATACAAAGAACGATAAATCATCTACGTTAGCATTTGGATCTGGCTACTCTTCAGACTTGGTGGCTTCAGCACCACCATCTCCATCGTCAAAGGGTGCGGCTTCAGTATCGTCATCAATGTCTTCTATACGCTCGCTTGTGTTATCCAGAGTATCCTCCTAGAGGCTAGTAGAGTCTCCGCCTACTAGCATCCTACCTCTCCTAAGAGAAATGAAATCAGCATCGTCACAGTAAAGATAGTCATAGGAAAATAGATGTGATTGGAGGGTGGGCTCAGTCAAATCTACCTGCTCCGATTTTCGCTTAAGATTATTTGATTGGGCTCTATCTGGGCAGGTAAGGAAGAATTCTCTTTGACCAGATCCGTGACATAGGTTTTAAACTCATTCATTTCTCTCCTAAAAGATTCTTGCTAGTCAGTACTCAGGTTAGCGAGATACTCTAATGTTGGGTTGTCATGGAAAGGCCCATGAGACCCGGATGAGTCGCCTCAATGATACTGAGGTTGCGGCTGAGCTGGCTGCTGCTGTGAAGGGTAATGCTGCTGATACTGAGGCTGGTATGTGCTCTGCCTCCACTGAGGTTGTTGGTACTAACGAGGATCGGAATGCTGCAGCTCTTCTCTGCCCTATCGGTGCCTGCGGTGGCTGCTCGGAAGAGGCACCTCCTGTAGACCAACGGAAACCAGGATGATCACGACGGATCCCTGGTTATTGCTGGTTTGTACCAAATCCCATTGACCTCAGTCAATGGCTCAGGCATTTCGGAGTACGCTGGGTGTTGAACGGGATTTTTCACGAGTCTAAAGTAATCCGTACAAGGCAGGATCATAGTGTCGCTGAGGCAACCCGCAAGAAATCCCAATTCAAACAACAATTAACCCACAACAACAATCAAACAATGAAAAGCAAATGTAGACTTAAAATTTATTATAACTCTACAACAAAGATGTGTATAGTTGCAAGTATGTGTAGAGGTCGAACACAGGGAGCAGACAAGTAGAACGGGGCAAAATGCTCAAAACCATGAATGTGATGATTTGTCTATTTATGCTTTTTTGTGGGTTTTTAATTTTTTTAATTTTTTTATATTTTATTTTTTAATTTTTATATTTTGGTTTTTAATTTTCTGCTTTTATATTTTCTTTTTATATTTTATATTTTTATATTTTCTTTTTCTTTAAATGAATATAAATACAAAGTAAGAGAGGAGAGGAATAAAGTATTAATAAAATAGGTAAAAATGAGTAAAATTCAGGAACTAAAATATTTTTGGTCTTTTATATTTTTCTAATGTTTTTGTGATTTTTCTATATTTTTCCTAATTTTTTGGTATTTTTAAAATTAAAAATACTGAAAATAGTGAAGAGAATAAAAAGCTGAAATTAAAATGGGGATGAAAAATAGTAAACAATGATAAAAATTCCCCAAATAAATTTTAAAACAAAGATAATAAAATAAAGAAAATTCAGAGATAAAAATTAGATTTTTAGGATTAAACTAGAAATTTTAAGAATTTTATGAAGATTTTTAGAGTTTTTATATTTTATGGGTTTTCTTTGTATTTTTAATGATTTTTGGAATGAAGTTAAAAGACACTAAAAGACACAAAATATATTTTTTGGGAATTTTTCAAAAAGTTTTTATAATTTTTATGGATTTTATAATGCAAACAGTAAAGAAAATGCATGTTTTTGAATTTTATAAATATTAAAATGCAATAAAAATGCAAACTAAAAATATGGCGTGATAGAGGATGCAACAGGAACACTAGGTAATTTTTGTGGATTTTTTAGAGATTTAGAGATGCATGAAATAAATAGAGGAAGCAAAAAGAAAAATCAATCTAGCAGGGGTATTTTTGGAAATATCTAAAAGTTTGGGGACCTCGGTGCAGTTTTTCCAGAAAGTATATAAATGATTAACAAAAATTTTGGGCCAAATGCAAATAGCCAAAAGAGAAGGGTTATTCCTGCAAAATCGCCAGAGTCCACGTGCACGAGGCACGTGATCTGGCAGGTGACAACTGTAAATTCCAACAAACGCAGGGGCCTAAATGCAAGTGTACCAAAAATATTACACTAAGTTGAAATGTTTTCGGACTAAATCTAAATAAAACTAAACCCAAGAATGTTTCTACAAAATGGCCAAGTCACGTGCGGGGGGGCATGCGACGTGGCCGGGACTTAAAATGAATATTACAAAGCCTGGGGGGACAACATGCAAAATTTACACAACAAATAAAAGAGCAAAGGAAAGTTTTAACAGTAAATATTAAATACAAAATTGGCGGGGAGAATTGTGCAAAATACCCCGCATGTTGCAGATCCAACGGTGCAATGCCCTCTACTTAAACACGTGTCAGCACGAGGCGCGAAGATACCCCTTCAGCACTGGATGGCCACGATTAGACCCCCATCGGCGATCGAACAGCAGGGGGCAGATCTGATCCGACGGCACATGTGTTCCATGAAGAACACGAGAGGATCCAACGGTGATGAGGCGTGGAGGAAGAACATCCGACGAACACGGCCTGGATGAGCTTGAAACGCCAAAATCTTCACGCTCGACGCCGCCTTCTCCCCTCCAATGGCACCAAGAACCTCCCAGGATGCCTCCCTATCGATTTGATGCTTCAAAATGCTCCCAAGAGCTCCGGCAACTGCTAGCGGCGGAGGTGGACATGGAGGTCTCCTTTTGGCAAAGCGCCCCTCAGATGGGGCCTTCCAGATCCTACAAAGACACGCAAAAATGCGGAGAGATGAAGGGGGAGGAATCTGGGTTGTTGTTAGGTGGGATCGAGGGTGAAGAGTGGTTGGGTGACGGGTGGTCAGTAGTGGTCGGAGCGGAGCTCCGACGAAGGTGGTTGGAACGAGATAATGTGATTTATCGATCAAGCACTAGCCAAACTAAGCTTAGCACGTAAAATAACAAAGAAATGCAATAAAAAATGGAGAATAAACATGACCTCAACCCGCCAGAACAGGGAGATAAAACCTCAACGGCCAATGGCCGGAGATGAGGGTGGAAACCACTCAACGCCCGCCTAATCACGCCTCGAGGGAGCTAGAGGACCTCCTGTCACGAGCTCCAGTCCAGAGCTCGCCCCAGGGGAGGAAGAAGACAGTCAAAGAGGGTTCGATTTTGAAAAATGGAGGTTGGGGCGGTTTTGTACAGATGGCTTTGGTGGCTCGAAAAACGAGGGACAACGGGTGCGTCGATGATGCTCGACCCAAGGTAACGCCAAGGTGTGAATCCTCGATGATCGGGGACAAAAAGACAAGAAGAAACTATCATGAGAAAATGCAAGGATTCCCCTCGAAAAAAGGTCAAACATGGCTGAAAACGCAAGTCTGACATGGAGCCAGACCTCGGTCAGAGAGTTGACCGAGGTCAACCAGGGAGAGGACCTGGTTGGTCCAAATGGACCAACCAGAAAAATCCCTGGAAAAAATGATCTATAAATTTGATTAAAAATAATGAATGTTTTAATTAATTTTTGGTTATAAAATAAAAAATGTTTGTTATTTTGTAAATTATTTTATTTTGTTTTTTATTTATTTTTTTGGAGGTATAAAAATACAAGTTACCATTTTTGGCCTATATAGGTATACATATATATATTTTAATAATTTATTTTTATTTTATTTATTTTATTTTATTATTTTTGTTTATTAATTTATAAATTTATAAAATATTTTTATGCACTTAAATATATTTTTATTTTATTTTTCTAAAGTGTTTTGTACACTTAATAAAATAGAAGTATTAATTATACATGTATACTTTATAGGTATTATACTTATGTAATATAGACAAGTATTTTATTTTGTGTTTTCGTTGAGTTTTTATTCTGCTTTTAATATACACATTTATTATAAATAATATTTACAAAATTATAAAAATATAAAATTATAAAAATAATGAATAATAAATAAATTGAATACTTTAATCTATACAAGCATACAATAGGGGTCCAAAACTCAACGTTCAAACCGTAGCTCCGCAAAATGCAAGATCACCTTCATTAAATAGCTTATTGAAAATTATATACAATTAAAGGTGATTTTGATGCGTTTTGAGTTTTTATTTGGGAGATACAGGTCTGGGAAGTTGGGATTCTGGAATTTTATTCAGACCATAACTTTTTATCTGTACATTATTTTTGAGTGAAATCAAATTTGTATTTTTCTATATTTATTTGTCTATAACCTTCATGTACAAAGTTTCTTTATTTGAGGTATAAAAGGTGGAACAAAAATAGGTCCCAAAATGAATAAAGAATGAATTAAATAAAATGTATTTTGGCCCTTATCTCCCCTTACTTTATTCCTTTTGTTGACCTATTCATCGAGATGCCTAGGTCTCAGGATTTCGAGTCATAAAATATTTACAATATTTTATTCTTTTTCTTTTCTTTTCTTTATTCTATTATTGGGCATTAAAAACTGTATTTTATACAATATTTACACAAATATGCATGCATGCTAAAATGCCTAAATTAAGCCTATTTACACGCATTTACTAGGGTTTTTAAGGCCAAAATGATGGAATAAAGATGATGAAATGTGGATTCATCACTAGGGGCATTGATGCCAAAGGCTGATCGCTCTGACCACCATTTGAGTGTCAGATGATGGTGCCTGCTGGAGTTGCGGGTACACTGAGGGATGATGGGCCGGCTAAGAATTCACATGGTATATGTATGTATTGTAGGTCTCAGAAGTATGCCTCGATCTCGGCTTCCTAAATTAGTCTGTGATCTCGAAGACTTGTTTGAATCAGCTTGTATTTCTTGAAGGCACATAATATGTGTCTTCAGATCACTCTGGCATCTCTCAAGCTCGTCAATCTTATCGAGCTTGTCTAGATTCTGACACTTCTTCTTGATTATTTCCATCAGATCTAGCTTCTGATAAATGATCCCCATATCAGCTGATGGAGATTCGAGAGGAATCAAAACAGCAGAAGACGGATTGCCTTCAATTTGTGCCACTCAGGAATGCTTGTGATAAGTAGGTGGCTTTGTTGGATTGTAAACCCGAGTCCGGAACATCATTGTATAGTTCTCTACCACAACCTGCGTTCACTAGTCCCTATAACTCTGGTGTCATCCCACTGAAGAAACTCTGCACTATAGTTGGCTTTTGAAAGTTCGTGATGGGGACACCGATCAATGAGCTCTCTAAATCGATCCCATGACTCATGGAACTGCTCATTCCCAATCATGGTAAAGTTACTAATCATAGCTCTAGCAGCATTCGTTCGACCGAGAGGGTAATATTTGTTCAGATATGTGGATCTCAGCTCCTCCCACGTCGAAACATATCTCCCTAAGTGTTTCAGCCAGTAGGCTGTTCGATCAACAAGGGAGAAAGGAAAAGCGATCAACTTGATCGCATCCTCATTCACATGCGCATCATGCACCGTACTACAGATCAGCTCAAACTCCTGAAGGTGCAGGTGCGACTCCTCAGTAGAAAGCCCGTGAAACTTGGGCAACAACTGGATTGTCTAGGGATGAAACTCGAAGTTCTCATGAATGACAGGGAGACGGATCCACCGGTTAGCTCTAGGGTTGTAGAGATGCTGCATCGTGCGGTTCGGACCCAGTGGAGGTCTCTCTGTCCCATCTGGTTGCTCCTGATCCTCAGCTCCTGGATGATCAACTCTTGGGTTCTCAACATTAGGATTGTTGCGTTGGTCCCACAACTGAGTCAACTCGGCTCTAACATCATTCATTAGTCTACCTTGCCCCCTAATGTGGTTCTGCATTGTCTTAAGGGAAGCAAGTAGACCACTGTTGATTGCGTCCTGATCAATGACCACAGAAGTGCTCTGCGGTCCTTTGCCAGTCATATCTTCTGAAAAGGAGAAAGAATCTAAGTCAGGCTTTGCCAGATCAATATGTAACTGCTGATGGTCTTATGTAGCTGGAGATGATGATGGTAGAGAATGAAAAGGAGAAGAAATCGATGACGGGCTTCCAGGGTTAGAGTCATGCCCGGAAATAGAAATTTGAGTGGATTTCGATTTGGGACGAGAGACATCCTGAACCGATCTGGATGAATGGGTAGGTTCGTGAGAGAGTGATCGGTCAGAGTCGACCGCAGTGATCGCCTTCCCATCATCTTGATGAATATAGTTGATCAAGATATTAGAAGGTTGGACTCACACCGCAATCAAACGCAAAGCAGACCCTGAGTTCACCAACGTAGCTCTGGTGATGACCGTAAGAGTTTAGTCGTTTATCTTTTCAATTTTTAAGGTTGTTTGGAAAACAATATTCTCACATATTAACGAGATTAGATAGGTGCCCGAAACTTCTACGTCATACTGTCTCGAGTTCTCACCAGAAATCACCTAGTCTTAGCCAGTATGGGAGTAAGTACGGACCATTTCTGGCTACCCGTATTACTTGAGGACGGAGCCTTACTTAGTATCCTCTAAACTATCCACTCTGCTAAGTACACCCGAACCATTTCCGGCTACCCGAGAGTACCCACTGAAGATAAAGTGATTAAAAGTGTGAACTAAGTAGTATCTCGATAGAAGCCCAGACTCTGGCTCTACCTTATAGGTCATCTCTCACTCACTGAATGTGGAGAGTGTACCTGCGATGCAATTTCGAGGGTTTCTCTCCCCAAGACAAGTGGAGTCCTTATGTTTATTTTAAAGTCAGATAGAAATTAACAGTCCCTGGTTTAATTTTCGATTTTCACATTTTTGGATATTTTCAGAGAAATCGTCTGACATATTTTTTTGGGTTTGGCCCTAGATAAAAGCACCTAGGTGTCGTAACCTAAGCAAGCATATGATCTACGGTACGTAGAGAAGGAGAAAATTTGAGAAATCCTAACAAGCACCTATCTCAAAAAGCTGCGGAAAATCGTCAAAAAAAATCACGAGCGAAAAAAATGCGGTGGGGCCCCTTCCCACGAGACAATTTTATCTATTACAAGAAATTACAAAAAATGGCTTTGCGGTTCTGTTTCACGTCGCTCAACCTGTGTTGCACAAATCAGTTATAAAAAGCCCTAAGGTTAGGAAATAAAATGACAAAAAGAGAAACCCTAAACCTAGGTCTAATGCTACCCTAGCACTGCCTCCCCGATAATGACGCTATCTGAAAAACACCACCTGATCTGCTTCTCTATTCATGAAAAGAGAAAATAGAAGAATTTGCGGTTGTTGTATCGACCAAGTGAGTTTTACCGGTAAAGATTAATTTTTAGTTAATCTTTTTTTTATTTATACTCCTAAACAAGATGTATAGTGTCAAGTACGGGAGTGTCGAACTCAGAGAGGCAAACTATTGTAAAACTAGGGTTAAAATATAGACTACCTAAGGCAAACGGTTTCCTAATTTTTATTTAATTTTAAAGATTTTTTCTGGATTTTTATTTGAAATTTTAATGAATTTTATGTTGTTTTTTTTATGAATTTTAAGTATTTTGTATTTTTTTTATTATTGGACTATGTTTTAATTTTTATTTGATTTGTATTTTGATATTTTTATGTTTTTATTTTATTTCCTATTTTTATCGATTTTTTAAAAAGTTTTTAAGATTTTTTTATTGATTTTTGTTTATTTTTATTATTGAAAATTAAATTTTTATTGAAAATAGGATTTTATTTTGGATTTTTGAAGTAGAAAATAGTAACACCATATTTTTATTTATTTTTATTAGAAAGTAGGTGAAATTATCTTTAAAACGCTATATTATGCATTTTTAGGGGATTTTTAATGAATTAGTTATGAATTTTTGAAGTTTTGATGTATTTTTATTGATTTTAATATTTAATTTTTATTTTGTTTTTAGTTTATTATGTAAAATATGGTAAAATATACTAAGAGTAATTTTTTTAAGATTTTTAAAAATGTTTTTATATTTTTATGTGTTTTGAAAATTTGTTATGTTTTTAGTGTTTTAGTGATTTATTTATACTAAAAAGTATTATATTTTTTAAAATAAGATTTTATACTGTATATAGTATATAATACGGTATTTATGCCAATTTTTATTATATTTTTGTATTTTGTATTTTATTTGTTATGTATTATAGCATGTATAGTGTTGTATATATAGGCTAGGAGTATGAGTATAATAATGGAAAGTATTGGGGTACGCTTAGAAAGTGGTAGAAATTACATGGGCGTTTGTGCAAAACACATAGGATCCACATGCATAGCGTGCCTTGAGCTTGATCTGCACCTGTAGGAGGATCTGCTTGAAAAGAGCAGAAAGTTTGTGGTCAAACTGTAAATGGCGCAAATTATCTCCGGTCACGCACGTTCCTAGCACGTGCAATGCTTAGGCGGCAAACCACTGAGATTGAGCGGTGTATATCCGATCGAATGGATAAAAATCGTTCTGATCGGAAGGTTATAATTTAAGGTCTCACTCTAATTAAACGTCATCTGTACGTTATGGATTCCGTAGGTGTTCTTCCCCAATTAAGAAGCGGACGACAGTTGGAGCACTCCAAGCGGCAGTGGTCTGATCATGTATGATCAGGCATTTAGATCAAAGGTGCTCACGCTTCCAATGTCAAATCTCGGTTGCAAATGGTCAACGGAATCTTGAGATTCGATGAGGTTTGGGTCTCAGATGGCGGAGGTGGATCTGCTCAGATGTGTCTCTTTCTTCTACTCAGGCAGCTCCTCAGAAACTCAATTACGGGTAACTATTTCGGATGCTTGATTCGTATCTAAACCTGGACGAAAACGGTTGCTTGCGCCTGTGGATATCTGATTCAAGTGATGTTGAATCTACCGACTCGCATGTAGTTCGTTCTCAGATGAGTGCCTCTGACGTTGTATCCCGGATGTTATGAAACCGCTTCCAGATCCTTAAAGCTATCTGGAGATGGTTTTCCAGCTGGTTGCACAGTAGGATCTCGGCTGTAGCCAAACACATATGTAGCTTCGAAGATATTTAATGATGATCGAAATCCAACTGTCAATAATCGATCTGCAAGTAGACAAGCAGCTCGAGGTCCTATCCTCGGTTCAATGTTGCAAAGAGGAGTAAATGGATGTGGTTCCGGTGGTGCAAAGGCGAATGATGAGGATTCGATTCTCAAATGGAAGGAAGACGAATGAATGAAAGCTGGAATCACGATGAATGATGTACGTAGATGGAGAAAGTCCAGCATGCGGTGGATAGATGAAGGTGTAATCGTGTTGGATTTTTTAAGAAAAATAGAGAACGATTGAAGGTTTGAGAGGAGAAACGGAGGAGGAATAGGAATCAGAGACGACGAAGGATCAGAGGGGAAACTGGATTCATGGATAACGGAATGGTGTTGGGTTGCAGGTGGGCGATCGCCTGGGATAGGAGTTATCGCCTCCGCTGACGACGGTTCCGGAGGATTCGTGCGGCGGGGATGTGCTCGACACCAACGAGTTGACCGCGCTCGATATTCGCTACTCCTTGACCTACCGCTCAACGGACGAAGGATGCGCTGTCACCGACCTCCTCTTGGACCGGAGCTCTAGGAAGAGAAGTTGAAGAATAGCGGGTGGGGAGTGCGATGGAAGGTGGAGGGCTATTCATAGAGGTGGAAGGTGCGGGCACCAGCGACGAGGTGGGGTCACCGACAGGTCGTTGGTTGAACGACCAATGTCCTTGCCGTTAATGTGGTTGGCGGTGGATGACGGGAGTCAGGTGAACTTGAGGAAGAAGGTAAACGGGGAAGAGAGGAGAGGGGGAAGAGAGAGAAGAGAAAGGGAGAGAGAGAGAGAGAGGAAAAATAGAATAATTAATTAAATTAAAATAATAATAATAATATTAGTAAATAGATAATTAAATAATTATATTAAATTAATTATTAATGCATTATTTTATAATTAATTAAATAATTAATAATTAAGTATGATTACTAAATTATTTAAGTAATTAATTAAAAAAATTAAGTAATTGATAAATGAGTAATAAATAAATTAAATAAATTAATTAAATAAATTAATTATATACTTAAATTTCATAATATAATAATAATAATGGTACATTGTACAATATACCAATACGAACCTGAAAACCGTGTTTTTCGTATTAATTCCGATTTTAATGAAACTAGCGTCATTTTGTAGATAATTGAATAATATGAATTTTAAAACTGAGTTTGCCAAATTCGGAGTTCATACGACCGAGTTATGAGGTCCGGAAAATTTAGGTAGCGGCTTCAAGGCTTCATATTTTATTGGTATTTTAATTTAGTTTTATTTTTTATTTTTATATACATTTTTAGAATATTTAGGATAAGAAATTAAATTAATCAGGTTTACAGTTAATTAATTAAAAATACAGGAAGTGTCTACATATTGCACATATATACAACTGGTCCGAAACGCCAAAACTCATCGGTTTTATTACAATATTTTTTTGGTATTTTTAATAAATAATATTAAGTATAAATCAGATTTTAAAAGTGAGTTTGGTCCGTTTTGAGTTTTCTATAAATAGTTATGAACCTTGTAAGTCGGCTTTTGTTGCTTTTCGGTCCATTACGGTTCTTATTTTTATGATTAAATATTTTTCTGATATTTTTATAAAATAATATATATTTTTGTGAAACAATTTTTACAAAAGAAGTGTTTTAATTTGAGATGGTATAAGTGATGAATAAAAAATGTGAAATATTAACAATGTGATAAATGGATAAATAATATTTTTGGTCTTTGTTTTCTTGATAATTTTGTAGGTTAGGATCCTTATCTCCCCCTACTTATTTCTTTTATCGACCCGATATATATTAACCTGATCTCAATGTTAGGATCAGTCTGTACATATTACATATATTCAGCCTTCTTTTCTTTTCTTTTCTTTTTCTTTTTATTCTTTTATTTTCGGTAAACACTACAACAAAATTGAGCTATAGTGACGGTTTTTGAAAATTCCGTCACTAAATTTGCAGTTGTTAAATATATAAAGACGATATTATTCGTTGCGAAATGAGTTTTTGTACTCGAAATTAGCAGCGAATATCATATTTGTCGTTATATCATTAGCAACGGTCCATATAGCGTCGCTTATATGTTGCTGTTTTTCAAAATATCAAATAATCGTCGCAATTTTTATTAGTTCAAAATTTAGCGATGATTAATTAGAAGTTTAAAACAATAGCAACGGAGAAGCGTTACTATGTGGACCGTTGCTAATGATATAACGACATATATGATATTCGTCGCTAATTTCGAGTACAAAAAATCATTTCGTAATGAATAATATCGTCGTTATATATTTAACAACGACAAATTTAGTGACGGAATTTTCAAAAACCGTCATTATATCTCAATTTTTTGTAGTGAAAATAAGTGTTAATTATATAATATTAACAATTGTGGTTATAATGATAATTAGTTAGAATTAGTGAATATTTACAGGTATTTAACCAAGGATTTTAGCCAAATGAAAGAATAAAGGCGATGAATCACGGATTCATCATTTTGATAAGTAGTTTTTCTAAGTTATCAGCAAAGAGGGATATGTTGGTATTTTTCCATTTGATAATATCTCTTTTGAGTCACTTCATCTTAAGGTACCGGGAAAGGGATTTGTGATTTCTATGGGTGTTGACCAAGAAGCTTCTACAATACATGGAAAGTTTGGTTTGGAGAACCAGAAAGCTTCTATTTTGAATGATGGTTTGATGGGCTTAAGGGAGGATAGGGTTGTGATAAGAGATTTACGAACAAAGAAGGTTTTGGGCAGTGCTTGGAGTTTTGTTATGGGTGATAGTTCTATGAGAGGTGACGAGATTAGGACTCTTTCTAATGTGCCCCACGTAGCTTGGGTTGTATCGATCCAGGTTTGTGAAGAGTTTGGTTCTTTTAAGTCTAGCAGATCAGAAGAAAGGATCCAATCTGATAGTTTTCTGGATTACGTTGATGGTGGTCGACGAGAGGATGATTCACTTGGAATCAAAAAATGTTGATATCACCCGTGAAGATGCAGAGCTCATTTGAGTAAGGTAAAGCTGTGAGTTAGTCTAGGAATATTCTTTGTCCGCCCTATGTGGGGGCCATAGATGTGGGGCCATAGATGTTTACCAAATGAAACTTGCGATTACTGGGTATTGTGCAGTACTTCAAGTTATGTGAAGAATTCATTGTCAACAAGTTTCAAACATTAAAAAGTGAGGGGGTCCAAGCCTGAAAGAATGTCCCAAGATTTGCATATTGTGTTGGCGTGCCAACAAAGATGTTCGAGTGAAGGGGATTTACGCTGCTGCAAAGGCTCTCATGACCTTATTTCTTGGATAGCAAAAAGATTTACCTTGATTTGGTCATCAGGTTTTTTAGCCGAGCAGTTTTCCAGGGTCCACCAAAGGCTCTATTGTTCCACAAAAGAAGGTTTATATCCATGTGGTAGTAAGAGATCTCCAAAAAACCATGGGGTCAAGCTGTATTCAAACTGATAAAGCTTTTGGTCGTCCATGCTTGTTTCGGGAAGTATTTCTCATGTGCAGAGTCATCGAAGGATAGGAGTAGGCTGTGCATGGTGTTTCTCACTAGTTTAAAAGTGTTCGGTGTGAAAAAGCATCACTCGTTCAGAAGGCGATACCAATTTTGTCATAATGAATCATCATTTTTTTCTCATGTCAATTTTGTCATAATGACTTGTTTCTCATGACAATTTTGTTGAGAGTGATGTTTCAATGAAATAGTTGGGAAAATTTTTTTTGAAGGAAAAAGGATGTCAAACCGTAAAGGTGGACACCCAAAAACTTATATTCACAAATTAGGTACAAGGTTACAATGACCAAGACCCACGAATGAGTCTGGAATATTCTAATACATTTTCAATATAAAATATCTCCCCTCAAAAAATAACTCCATTTCTTGCCAACCATATCGCCCACAAAATAGATGTCGCATTAAGTTTCTCCATTATTGTGGAGGTTCCGGGCAGCCCAATGGATTCCCAAAAGTCTCTGACCCTAGAGGATGCAATAGTAGGCAAATTGGCCCCTTCCCAAATCTGTCTAGAGGAGGAACAACGGAAGAACAGATGATCTATATCCTCTAGTTCCTCTCCACATCGTTTGCAAGAGCTGTTAGCACCAAAAAGTCTGGGCCTCCGAGCACCAGTCATTACTCGCTCTGTTCCGAACAGCCAAAGGAAAACTTTCACTCTTTTAAGAATCCTCCACGACCATAACTGCCCTAATACTGGCATTGCAAT
This sequence comes from Ottelia alismoides, assembly GCA_037367405.1. Lineage (NCBI taxonomy): Eukaryota > Viridiplantae > Streptophyta > Magnoliopsida > Alismatales > Hydrocharitaceae > Ottelia > Ottelia alismoides. The sequence goes on along the minus strand of JAZKJV010007076.1, from coordinate 243,295 downwards.
TCCCGGATCAAAAACGAAGGCTGTATATAAAACTTTGTAGGTTTTTTTCACCATAAAAGCATCATCTTCCCAAGTCCAGTAAGTGGCTTCATCACCATCCCCCAGCACCAGATTTAGATATGGAGAAATCTAGGGAAGTATTGCACACACGCCTCGCCAGAAATTGGAAGGCCTTACCACTCTACTGGGACGCCATTCTAGGCTACTTGTCACACCATAGATCCTCCTCACTAGCAAACAAAGTGTATCTGATCCTCCACCCTAAAACGAGTGATCCACTTAGTTAGGAGGGCCTTGTTCATCACCTCAAGGTTTAAGACTCCCAAACCACCATCTGCCTCAGTAAGCGTCACAATCTTCCAACTAACCAGCGGAGTACCAGCCCAAAAGAATCTACGCATCAATGACTCCAACCGTCTATTAATCCCCAGTGGGAGCAAGCGAGATGATAGGAAGAAAATAAGAATCGCAGAGAGTACCGACCTCAAGAGCACCAAGCGTCCACCCCGTGATAGGCAAGAAGCACGCCAGCTCGCAAGCTTGCGCTCAAGCCTCTCAATCACAGGTAACCAATGTGATTTCTTTAGACGGTCGTCCACCACAGGTAGCCCCAAATAGGTGATTGGTAGAGATCCCCGTTGTGAACGCAGGAATGCCCCACATGTCTCGATCTCCTCCTCTAGAAAACCAAAGGGAACAAAAACTGATTTCTCCTCATTGAGCTTCAACCCTGAGATAACCCCAAACAACTCCAATACTGTAGCAACTCCCTCAACTTCACGAGCTCCACCTTCCACAAACAAAATTGTATCATCAACATACTGTAAGATTGGGATAGACAAACTATTTGAATTGTAGCCCTAAAAAAAATTTCCTTTCACCGCACGAGTAACCATCCTTGACAATGCGTCTGCCACAATAACAAAGAGAAGAGGAGCTAGCGGGCATCCCTGCCTAACCCCCCTCTGCGGTTGGAAAAGACCACCCTCTGGTCTTCCATTAATTAACACTGAGCAAGAAGTCGTCGTCACACATCTCTTCATCCAGCTAATCCACTCATATGGGAAACCATGTCGGGAGAGCGATGCCCAGATAAACTTCCAGCTAACACAATCATACGGTTTGGAGAAGTCAGTCTTCCAAAGTAAACATTTGACCTCTCTTTTTTTTCCAATCAGCAACAATCTCCGAGGCAATGATTACACCATCCATCATAAGCCTTCCGGGAACAAAAGCTGTATGGAAGTCACTGATAATATCACCCAAAACAACATGCAACCTATTAGCAAGGACTTTCGCAACAATAAGGTATATTGCATTTGAAAGCGCAATGGGCCTGAAGTCTTCAATTCTAACCACCACCTCTTTCTTGGGCAAGAGGAAAAGTAAGCACCGATTTAACCGATCAAAACCACGATTTCCCCCCCTCAAATCTTCCACCACATCTAACACATCCTGACCCACCAAGTCCCATAACTCACGGAAGAAGAAAGTAGGAAAACCATATGGCACTGGAGAACCATCTGCATTAAGATCAAAAACTGTTGTACGAACTTCCTGAAGGGTGAAAGGGCAAATCAACTGAGATGCCTGGACATCTGAAACTCGAGGCACATCTCTATCATGCCAACGAACCCCACCGAGATGATCTCTCCTAGTCAAATCCCTGAAGTGCTCAACAACTGCAGCTCCGATCTCCTTCTTGCCTTCCACCCACACTCCCCTTACCTCCAAAGAATGGATCAAATTTCTCCACCTCCTTCCATTTGCTACCGCATGAAAAAATCGTGTAATCGCATCTCCCTCCCTCAACCATGTTTGCCTTGAACATTGCTTCCATTGTACCTCTCTCTTCTTGTCCTCTTCTAAAAGAACCCGTTGGTGAGCTGACCTCAGCATCTTCTCCTCCTCATATAGCTCCCTGGTGTCCTCGGTGATATCCATCCTAGCCACTTCAGCGTAGGCTAAATCCCTTCTTTCACTACAACAGATCTTGAGCTCCCTACGAAAGTCCACCAACATGGACCGAAGTGCCTTCAACTGAGATGCCATATCCCTGGATGCCGAGCCAGAAGAATCAATCCCCCTCCAACACTGAACAATATGATCTCTGAGATCTTCTTCTAAGAGCCATGAGCGCTCAAAGTGAAAGAGGATTCCCAACTGAACCGATTCGCCAGAGTCCCAACAAATGGGTGTATGATCAGAGTGAGCACGTGGCAAGACCTAACAGAGGCCAACGGGAAGGCCTCCAACATCTCCATTGAACAAAGAAATCGATCCAACCTAGATCTTGAGGATGTATTCCGCCATGTAAAATGGGAGTTCAAAGCATCAAAGATTCCAAACAGATCACCTCAACAAACTCCCTGAAAGCCGGTGAACCAGGATTCAACCCACCTCGATTCTGAGGTCGATCCGAAGGTAAAAGAGTGACATTAAAATCACCACCAACGATCAAAGGAAGGTCTTCATATCTCGCCCGGACCAGATGTAGCTCATCCCAAAGGCCCGATCCACCGAGCGCACCTGAAGGCCCATAAACTGCAGAAAGGAGAAATCGAACATTGTTTGTTTTGCGCAACAACACCACCGACAACGAGTGTTGAGCCTCCATCTAATCACTCAACTCCAATAAGTCACCATTCCAACCAAAAGGATGCCACATGATGCCCCATTTGAGGCCACCATTCTGAACTCTGAAAGTCTTTCCCTCGAGAGAGATCTCCATAGAGGAAGGTCCCAAGTCTCCAATTTTGTCTCCTGCAAACATACCAGATCTGCACACCAATCATCTAGCGAAGATCCGATAGCTCGTCTCTTCTCTGGCTGGCCCAGGACACGCACATTCCATGAGATGATCTTCATTTGTCAACAAAGAGGCTTCCCCCGCTAACTCCACCTGAATGCACTTAGGCACATGCTGCCACAAGTTCTCCACCGGCTACTTTTCTACCATCTGTCCACCTTCTATTAAGCCAAAAACATCTTGCACAACCCGCTCCTCTGAAGTAGGTGTTTCGGTTTCTCCCTCGACATTCTCCGGATGCCCCAATTCACCCTCCAAATGACGTCATTTTCTAGAAGGATTCAACAATCCCTACACCGCACTTCCCCTGCCCATTCCCCCTCTCTTGTCCCACTTTCCACTACGCACTCAACACCCTCTCGCCAACTTCTCCGAACTCACGAAGGCAAATGGACCTCCACCCCCAGCAGAAAACATATCCTTGCTTGCATCAATCGCCGAAGTTTGATCAATGCTCGAGTACTGCGAGAAATCCACATCCAAAGCTATGTTAGCATGGCCGGAGATATCTAAGGCGCTCTGAGTGGGAGTGCCAATCGACGTGTCCTGGACATACAGGATCACACCCTCTGTAGTCCCCGATTCGCTCTCTAATGAAGTAATATTGAAAGCTGTTTCCTTTTCTATCTGCATGGCGCCAGTCGTACCCGCACATGGGAAGGCTTCCATCTTTGACGTTCCCATGCATGGGATGGTTTCCATACTTGATGTATTTGTGCATGGCACGTTTTCCATTTCAGAAAAAGTTCTCCCCATCGGATTCTCAAGACATTGGATTTGAAATTCAAAAATTTCTGGATTTGGCAAAAGCGAGCTATTACACGCATTAACTGCCCCAATAAATAATTCATGAAAAGGCGGCTCTTTCCCACCATCGGGTATAGCAATCGACATCTCGAGACCGGCCGCCTCCTCCGCCGTGACCAGCGTCGAGCCTCCCTGCGCGGCATCCTCTGCCAGCTCTCTTCCTCCCCCGTTCAAAGTATCTACATAATTCTCAGTAGAATCCATAAAAGGTGCCGAAACGTCGGCCATCACCGTAAGACCAAGTATGAAGGAGGTCCGACCCACAACCAAGGTCGCCACCGTCGGCAAAGGGCATAAGGACCCGACAACTCCACCAGGACATCAGAGTCATCACCTGACTTGAGGCCATCCGAAAGAAGTGAAACAACATTCCCAACAGTGATAAACAATCCCTGATAATATCAAGGCGTCTACACCTCAGAGGAACTCCAGAGACCTGAACACGTCTCAATGTCGACCTTGCAAATGGTCTTGCACCATCACGAAAACGACTCCTCCGCCAAGGTTGAACCACCAAAGGGACGATGTCGCCATTCAAAAGATGTGTCTCTTCTTGTTCAGAAAGGCCACGAGCACAAACGATCCCGTTTCCGATGGCGACAACGTCACCTTCGAAAGTAGGGCCCAATAAAAGTAGAAGATCGCCCATCGCCCTTATCGCATCATCAGCATATGCATCTGAGACCAGATGTCGATCTCTGATCGTGCAGATCTTATCAGAAGGTTGAACCTTAGGCTGCCAGTTCCTCTGACGAAGACATGCATTTCTCTGATGCCTCACGCCATTACACCTGAAGCACACGGTATCCTTTGAGCAAGACGCGCATAGTGACCAATATCCCCACAACGAAAGCAACGACTGGACTCCAACCTGCTCTCTCTTCAACCTCCTTGTGAATGTTATTCTTGGTATTCCAAGTATTTTAAGTTTTTTTTAATAAGGCCATATTTTGGCTATAGTCCTAGTCTTAGTTGGTTAGTGCTAGAGCTATTATCTAGCAACTTGAGATTAGGTGGATGGTCCTCCTTGCATGGAGGAGGTTCTACTTTTTATTATTTTTTATTTGCATTCTATTTTTATCCATGAGATGTAGCTATATAAGCATGTGCTTACCTTCCAAAGTACACATTCATCAAGTGCAATACAACAAGAGTTCTCTTCTTCTCTTAGTGCTTCTTCCCTGCTCTCCATCTCCCAAATATCCTTTGTTTTTCTATCATCCGGTATCAGAGCCACTTCCATGGCTATTGTCCCTGGAGAATCGTCATGGGCGTAGAAACTGAGTCGTACGCTCCAGTACCCTCAGTTGATGAACACGAACTACACCAGCTGGGTGATTTGTGTTCAGGCCATAATGGAGGATCAAGGCCTCTGAGGGGCTGTTGCTCCAGCAGAGGGAAATCAAGTCGACGTCTGGCTCGACAAGAAGGCGAAGATGCATCTCTTCCAAGCGCTTCCGGAGGACCTCCTCATGTTGGTGGCCAAGAAGACGACAACAAAGGAAGTTTGGGATTACCTCAAGATGAGGTTCGTCGGTGTGGACCGAGTTCGAGACGCACGATTGTAGATGTTGAAACGGGAGTTCGACGTCATGCGGATGAGTGATGGAGAATCCCTCGACCAATACACTGGTCGACTAACAACCATTTCTGTCAGGTATGCAACTCTTGGCGAGACAATGACGGATCTTATGCTCGTAAAAAAATTGTTCGACACGATGCCAGAATGATTACCAGTGTGATAGCCGGCATCGAGCAATTTTGCGACCTCAAAACCTTGGTTTTTGAGGAGGCCGTTGGCCGACTCAAAGCCTTTGAGGAGCGGACATGCAGGTAGAACACTAACGCAGGTGGAAGCGCGGACGGGCAACTGCTCCTCACTCAGGCCGAGTGGGAGGCACGATCTAAGAAGATCGGAGGAGATTTGTCAAAGAACAGGGCTCCCGCAGATGGCTAGAGAACCACGGCCGAGGAGGTCGTGGGCGTGGCAGAGGAGGCTACAAAGGTGGTCGTGGAGGACCACGCAAAGATGAAGCAAATGGCTCTAACGGTGGTGGCCGTGATAAGAGTCACATTCAGTGCTATAACTGCAACGAGATGGGACATTACTCGACAAACTGTCGAGCCCCGAGGAAGAAGGAGGAAGCACACTTTGCACGTGCCGAGGACGTTCAACCGGCACTTCTACTAGAGGTCTCAAATGAGACTTTGCTGGTTGAGGAAGAGCGACAAGAGGTCGTGATGCTGAATGAGGAGAAGGTGTGGCCGGAGTTGCATGCTACCGAGCATGTTGAGGGACCAACAGATGTATGGTACCTCGATAATGGCACTAGTAACCATATGATTGGTGATGAAGCTAAGTTTCATGAGTTGGATAGAGCAATCACCAGAAGCGTCAGATTTGGCGATGGCTCGACGGTGCAGATCAAGGGGAAGGGATCAATCCTCTTCACATGCAAGAATGGTGATCAGTGGCTTCTTCAAGAGGTATTTTTTATCCCTAGACTTCGTAGCAATCTAATAAACCTTGGTCAACTCACTGAGTCTGGGCACTAAGTGCTTATGGATGAAGATATGCTCAAAGTATCAGTCAAAAATACCTCTCGCTTGATCATAAAAGTAAAGTGAACACAAAACTGTCTCTACCGCATCGAGCTACAACTGGCGAGGCCGGTTTCGTTATTAACAAGACTCGATGATCCTGCATGGTTGTGGCATGCTCGCCTTGGCCATATCAACTTTCCAGCATTGAAGATGCTTGCCAGCAAAGGATTGGCGGCTGGTGTGCCGCTGATTACACATCCCGACCAGGTGTGCCGGACTTGTCTAGCGGCAAAGCAGACAAGATTAACGTTCCCGAAAGCAGCCAAGTACCAAGCACAGAAGCCGCTCGAACTTCTACACATTGATTTGTGTGGACCGATCACGCCCTCGACTCCAGGTGGTAATCACTATTTTATGCTAATTGTAGATGATTACTCTCGGTGGATGTGGCTACATATACTCAACACAAAGGATCAAGCATATTCAGCATTCATGAAGACCAAGTTGCTAGCAGAGAACACGAGTAATTATCGTGTTAAGGCTGTTCGATCTGATCGCGGAGCAGAGTTCTTATCAGGCGAGTTTGCAAAGATGTGCGAGCAGGCAGGGATCGAGCGTCACCTCACCGCACCATATTCACCCCAGCAAAATGGTGTGGTGGAGCGACGTAACCGTACGGTGATGGACATGGCACACTCACTTCTCAAAAGTATGAGCGTACCAAGCAAGTTTTGGGGGGAGGCAGTACGACATGCCGTCTATCTCCTCAATCGCCTCCCAACCAAAGCGATGGGCGATCGCACTCCGTTCGAGGCATGGACGGGAAAGAAGCCACATCTAGCACATGTTCGAGTGTTCGGCTGCATGGCACATGCTAAGGTGACCATGCCAAACCTCAAGAAGCTCGATGATCGCAGTCAACCGATGGTGTACCTGGGTGTCGAAGAAGGTTGCAAGGCCCACCGCTTACTGGACCCCCATCGAGGAAAAATCCATGTAAGTCGTGATGTTATATTTGAAGAAAATGTGGAGTGGAAATGGTCTGCTAATGTGGAAAGTGGTCAATCACCCAATTTTGTGATTGAGGAGGACGTCAACACCGAATCGGTTGAAGTCTGCTCAGCTCCATTGTTGGGTACTTCGGCAGATGAGCCAACACCAGTGCTCGAACCATCTACACAGACCTCTCCAATATGTGTTGCATCAAGCTCGTCATCAACACCCACTAGCATCAGGAATGCTCCGGAGGTCATGCCATCCACGACAGAAGATGTTGACCAGGGTAGGCACTCACCTACACTTTGGTCAGGAGGACAAGTCGACAGCGACGGTGCACCTGTCCGTTATAGGTCCATGGCTGACATCATGCGTGATGCTCCGCACATGGATCTAACAGAAGACGAAGCGATGCTCATAGAGATGGAGGAACCTACATGTTTCCAGGAGGCTGTTGGTCATCCAGCATGGGATGATGCTATGGCCCAAGAGATTGAAGCCATCGAAAAAAATGCGACGTGGTCACTCACCACGTTACCGGCGGGACATAAAGCTATAGGGCTTAAATGGGTGTACAAACTCAAAAAGAACTCAGATGGAAGAGTTATCAAATACAAGGCCCGCCTTGTTGCAAAAGGGTATGTACAACAACAGGGCATTGACTTTGAAGAAGTCTTTGCTCCGGTTGCTCGCCTTGACACAATACATGTCATTTTAGCTGTTGCGGCCAATCGAGGATGGCAAGTTCATCACCTTGACGTCAAATCAACATTCTTGAATGGTGAACTCGAAAAAGAAGTTTATGTGACCCAGCCTGAGGGGTTCACAGTAAAAGGAAAAGAGAATATGGTGCTCAAGCTGAGCAAAGTGCTCTATGTGCTTCGACAGACACCATGCGCATGGCACATGTGCCTTGATAAAAGCTTGAAGCAGCTCGGTTTCACAGGATGTACACATGAGAAGGCCGCATATAGAAGGGGCGAGGCCACGACGGGCATCATCGTCGGCGTCTATGTCGATGACTTGATCATCACGAGAGAAGATCCAGAGTCAATTGCAAACTTCAAAAGGAAAATGATGAGAGAGTTTGGGATGAGCGATCTCGGCTTACTCACATACTACCTCGGACTTGAGGTGGAACAAGGAGACGGTGGCATCTCACTCAAGCAAACAGCCTATGCTAAGAAGGTACTAAATGAATTTAACATGTCTGATTGTAATCCTTGTAAGATTCCCATGGAGCCAAGATCCCATCTGCATAAGGATCCAGATGGACAACCTGTTGATGCCACCTACTACCGTCGTGTCATCGGGTGTTTGCACTATCTTCTTCACACTAGGCCAGATCTCTCCTACGCTGTTGGAGTGGCGAGTCGATTCATGGAGAAACCTACAATGATGCATCACAAGGTTGTGAAGCAAATTCTCAGGTATCTCAAAGGCACCATCGATTTCGGACTTGTCTACAAGAAAGAAGGCGGGGAAGAAGTAATCATTGGCTATACAGATAGTGATCTGGCTGGTGATATGGATGATCGGAAGAGCACATGTGGCATGGCATTCTACATCAATAATTGTCTTGTTGCATGGAACTCACAGAAACAGAAGACAGTATCTCTTTCATCTTGCGAGGCTGAGTTCATGGCGGCAACTGCAGCAGCATGCCAAGCACTCTGGCTTAGAGCATTATTGGCTGAACTGGTCGGAACAGACAAGGATGGTGAAGCTGTTCGTTGACAACAAATCTGCAATAGATCTTATGAAGAATCCGGTCTTCTATGGACGAAGTAAGCACATCGACACAAAATATCATTTCATTCGTGATTGTGTCGAAAGAAGGTTGATTAGCGTCGAGTTCGTTCGCACTGAAGACCAACGGGTCGATGCGCTGACAAAAGCATTACCGATAGCAAGATTGGCGACTATGCGTCATTTACTTGGAGTCCGTGATCTCGGGGTATGACAAGACTAAGGGGGAGAATGTGAACGCTATTCTTGGCATTCCAAGTATTTTAAGTTTTTTTAAAAGGTCATATATTGGCTATAGTCCTAGTCTTAGTTGGTTAGTGCTAGAGCTATTATCTAGCAACTTGAGATTAGGTGGATGGTCCTCCTTGCATGGAGGAGGTTCTACTTTTTATTATTTTTTATTTGCATTCTATTTTTATCCATGAGATGTAGCTATATAAGCATGTGCTTTCAACCTTCCAAAGCACACATTCATCAAGTGCAATACAACAAGAGTTCTCTTCTTCTCTTAGTGCTTCTTCCCTGCTCTCCATCTCCCAAATATCCTTTGTTTTTCTATCGCTCCCTTCCCCTTGACCGATGACCAACCGACCTCAGCGTCGATGTCTGCCATCTCCACATCAATACCTTCTCCGGTGCCTTTCCCTCCGCCAGCCGCATGACTCGCTCTCCCTCTCACAGCTCTCTCCCTCCCTCTCCCTCCCTCTCTTCGTCTCGACCCTCTCTCCCTCCCTCCCCCTCCTCTCTCCCTCGCTCTCCCTCGCTCTGTCTCCATCTGACCACCTCCCTTTCTTGGCTCACAATTTTATCAGCCCCACGTTTAACCCCTCGATCTAGTTGGGAAAAAAATGTCCATGGATTTGTTGTTCAGACTTAAGACGTGGACTGGGTCAGTCAAGGCCTCAGCCACGGTGGGCAGTCTGAAACCTACCGGAATGTTGCCACATGGTGAGGTGAGGGAGGTATCGGACACTTAAGGGAAAGATGTGACAGGCGAGACTAGCCGATGCTCGACCCCAACGATGCTCCAAATAGGCATGATATATATAGATTCTATTGTTGGCACTCTTTACACATCAAACGCAAAACAAAGTTTACCCAAGGAAAACTTGTTCCATAAAATTTATTACAACAAAGAAGCTCAAACATGGGCGCGTCTGGAGATAGTAAAATCTCGGACGGAAGTATGTCAACGTAGCTATATAATTCTCCTGAATCAAACAAATATCCGTGGGATTTATAGAGCTCGCAATGAAGTCATTTTCACGTGATCAAATGCGTCTATGTCGATCAAAGCACTCGTGCAGGACTTCCTTCACACGTACATAGCTTGCAGCATAGCCTACAGCTCATCCATATTATAGCTATTCTCCTACAGTTCACATGCACACCAACATCAGAGGCCGCATGTACAGTTATCTTAGTTACATGCACATGTATATAACTATGTATAATTACCTCTTTCTTGCTTTTAGCCATGAGACCAACCAGTTCTCCTATAAATCCTGACATGTCCTGAAGCAAACATCAAATTTATTATGAGAATTCTATATTTGTGCAGCTGTTCAGATCCAATTAGAAAGTCTTTTTTTTTTTTCAAAAGTTGATTGTGAGGTTCGATAAATTGCACCGTCGAGTTAACTGCTCATCAATCTCCTTTTTTTTTTCAGGAGTTTTCTACATGAACATGATCTTCTTTTTGTATCGTAACCATTTCCACTTAAAAATACGGCTGTTGTATAAAATCCGATCTCATAAAATCTAGTTACATACTTGACTGAACTGCGATATGCACAATCAAATTTACTACTTCGTTGCGAAAAGATTCGATAAAACCAACACAAGCATGACATGGAAAGGTTGACTCGATCTTAAGACGCGCATATGCTTTGTTCGCTTGTTCAAAGGACGGGTCTGAGATGTAGAAGCCAAAATGTCTGAGATCTAGAAGTCAAACCCGGAGAACTTGCAGGAATTAGATCACCACAAGTGGTGTCTAATGGTACTCGTCAACTTTACAAGAAGGTCGATTTTGTGGGACCTTATTTTTTAGGGTTGATCTACCTTTGATATTGAAGACACATATCCAGGTAGTACTTTCTAGCAATCTGATTTTGTATAAAGGATATGCTGGCCATTATTTATGAGAGTAGATGAGGTACCTCTAGTTCCTGCTCAGTTTCGTTGCCATCGTACAAGCCCATATCATACAGCGCCTTCTTCTTCGGATCCGATAAAACTGCCACAAACCAAAAGAACATCACATTTTCAAGAAAACTGACAATCAAATCACAACAGATATTAGCTTAAAAAAACAGGAAGGAACAACAGTAGCCGATCCTTCGTAAGCCTGTTGGACGCGCTGGAACCTTTTCTTGGCCTTGCCCTCCATCTTTCGATCCTTGACCCACCTATCCGGGTGCCATTTCTGCATCACTAAGCCCGATCAGTATGCAAATCCAACGACGAGTGGAACTTGAAGAAAACCGAGAAAGACAAGTCCAGTAAATTACTGTACCATCGCGAGCTTCTTGATGGCCATGCGGATGTCGGAGGTGGTTGAATCAGGAGTAACACCCAAGATGGCGTAGTAAGATAAAACTCGCGTGGTACGAACGGAATCCACATCGCCCAGGAAAGGGCCTTTGGTGGGCAGTTGTTCCATGATGCTGTTGACGGTGGGGACGAAGAGATGGGGAGAGCTGTGGAGTATATGAAGCGGGGGAAAGAAATTCGCAGTATGGGATGGTTGAAGGTTCTGGTCGTCGACCGCCCAAAGTAGGGATAACTAAATTAAAGCGAGGACGTAGTTTTTAAACTGGAAGGGTACAGAAGTTGCTGACCTCGTTCTCGATCCTTCAAGGTGAACCCATTTTCCATTGCTGCGCATTAGGGATGCAAACGGACGGATACGGATACGGATATAGGTATTACCGTATCCTTATCCGTTTTTGAATACGAATACGGATGCGGATACGGATATTGACGGATATTAAAACTATCTTACCATATCCTTAAAAAATGGATACGGATGTAAAACGGATATTTATCGCATGCGAGTAATGTTAGAAATACTCTATAATATCGACTCAAATATATACAAATTAGATGAAAAACATGTGATATAGTAATATTAAATGTGTTTGTGTCATAAAAATATACAAATATGGTAAAAGAAGGTATAAAATTATGTTATATAGGGGTAAAATAAATCTATGATTATATTTATATACGAAAATGGATATACGGATACGGATACAGATGTTTGCGGATATCAAAATGATATCCATATCCGTATCCATTTTAAAACGGATATGGATACGGATGTCAAAATATGTATAAAATGGATACGGTGACGGATCGGATATGGATATATCCGTAACCATTTGCATCCCTACTGCGCATTCTGAGCAAGTAGTGGAAAATGTGGGTCGGTGCGTATCGCGGAAGTTCGACGATGGGAAAAGGACATACTATGGCACCAACTTTGATCATTCCCCAAGTAGCAGGTTAGCTTAGTTTATTATGCACCCATCCTTGCAAACCAGCATGGTATATTTTGAAGTGGCTGGAGCAACAATCAATCAAGGATATTGCGTTTAGGTTAATAAGGACTAGCTGAAACCCGTGCCTTGTGTGGCATATAGAGTTGAATATTCAAATAATTTACAATTTGACTCTCATAAAAATGTAGTTAACATATCCATCTATATCCCACTATCTTCTTTAAGGAAATTATTCCACCGTGACCCATATAAACTTCGCAAATTATTGCATGCTGCCACGAACTTATGCTATTTTTAAGCAATATCTTTTCAATAACATATTTATTTCACAAAATTTCCAATACATTTACATTGTCACTCTAATAACATCAAAGTAAACTAATTAATATTGTTTAATTGACCCGAACCAAAAAAGTTTTTAAGGACAATTTTCCTCAATAATGGATCAAAAATCTAAGCCCAAAACGTTACAAATGTTACTAAAATCAATTTCCCCCTTTGATCGTGGAAAGGATTACCCCCCAACCCTACTCACCAACCTCACCACCCTGCCATATTCTGATTCACCCCCAACCATTCCCCTCTCTTAAACCTCGGGAAACTCCTTCTTGGTTGTAAGGAATTCAAGAAACACATGATGCTAAAAAAATTGGCATAGGAAGAAACTGCTCCGCAAAAGAAACATCATCCATCACCCCACCAAATGCTAATGCATATGGTGTCAAAAAAAAACCTTGCTACCAACCAACCAATCCCAAATACTAAGGATACTAGTGAGATACTCCAGTCTCCAGGTGGAGAAGATTAAGCTTGCTTAAAAGAACACGAAGAAAGTAAAACACAGAAACCACCAAATCCTGGGGGCCAGCAACCCTTCGAAAGCAGAGATCACACCACCCCCAAAGCAACATTCTCGATCCTTTCAAATTTGATTGGAGGTCTGGACCCATCCTTCTTAGCTGCATCCCCCAGATAGAGACCCTACTATCCCAAAAATATTGTGGAAATTAATAATGAATTCAACTCCCACAAAGATTCATCATGTTGGGTAAACCATATTGAACCCAAATTTGAAGTATCCCACGAGCCAACTCGCACTCCCTATCACCAATGGCAAATCTAAAAACCCACGAAACCTCGTTGGTTGCATCTAGATAAATCATCTAAGGCTTTAAACAAATCATCTACCATAGTTCATGATCTGCATGTGAAACCATGCACTAACCCATCACTGGTAACCAAACCTATAACCAGAACCCGGACCAAGCCAGCGCCGAACCCAATACCAGCCCCACTACCATCGAACCCCAACCAAATCCAGAAATCGATTCCCACACCCCCAAGACCCCTTGAACCCTTGAAATTAACTTCAGCCATGTGTCCAGATGACGGCAAACCATTGAGGGACCCTCATCCTCACCCGAATCAAATTCCTGCAGTAGCTACAAAAACCTCGACGACGGTCCACATCCCCAATTGTTCAATCATGACCCCTCGGGTTTCATGGAGAGACGTCACTACAAACCCCCATGCCACAACTAAAACTTCAAATAATACCGACCTAGAACAAGCTGAGGCGCATACTATAACCCTCGGCCATTTGCATATCACATGCAGACATACACCGCATCATCACCTTCAACCAACCTCGAACAAACTGCCACCACCCCTTCCTCCCTCACAACACCTCGATTATTTCTAATGCCTTTAAAAGGAGCATACGAAATGCTTCTTCCCGTTCCACGTCATTTGCTTCAACTGTTGTAGACCATGTTAACAAGCCAAGCACTGCCAATATCTCCTCCCCCATGCATGGCACCTCCGCCATGCACCGTCCAATCACCCTCCTCCCAAAAGCAAAAACACAACCACTCTTCCGAAATGCAACTTCAAACATACGTACCGAAAGGAAAAACCTCCCGACCTTCTGGCTCGGAGCAGTGTCCCTCCCCGCCCACATCACACAATCTAAACTCTCAGACACACATCATCATCTCACCCATATGGCTTGCGGAAGAATGCTCCTTGTCCATCTATGTTAAGCGCCAACTCCTCCGCTATGTTATAGTGGAACTTTCAAAGGATATCTCCTCCCTAAAGTGGGCGAAAGTCGCTCTCACAATGAGATTGATGATGAAAACTCATTCATCCACCTTTATCCCTTTATTTTGTCTTTAAATCCCTAGATAAATATATTTAAATACATCTAACTTGTACAAATTAACACACGATCTGTTGTTTATAAAGAGTACATAAATACTTGTATTTAATTAAAAAGAAAAGAATAAATAAAAAAGAAAAATAATAGAAGTATTGTAAATACATCTAAACCTTGAGACCGGGCCAATATTGACTTGTTCAACAAGGAAAAGTAGTGAGAGATAAGGGCCAATATAATGTAAAAACCCTAATTCAAACACTATAAATAGCCAATTTTAATCTATTTTATTATTCATTGTATACACCTTAAATAATAAATGATCTACATGAAACTTGTACATAAAAATACATTGAAAATTATAAAAATAATTATTAAGAAAAATAGTGCACTGTGCAACTAGGACACACTGATGAAAAAATCGTAAACCAATCTTCACATATCAAAATCTTCTCCTATGAACTCAAAATTTACCAAGCTCACCTCTATTATATTCTAAATTAAATTATCTATTTAATGAATTTTTTTCATTAAAAATGGAGTAAAGGTAGAAAAGTCCGTTTTTTAGAGTTCCATTGTACTATGTATCTATATATTTTATTCATATATTTTTACACTCCTTATATTTTTTAATAATTGTGAATATTATTTAAATTATATGAAAACTACAAATACAAAATAAAACCATCAAAATATACTAAAAAAATAATACATTAAAATATATAGGTACATTATACCTAGAATGTATATACATATATTAGTTATGTATGTCAATAAAATAATAAAAATTAACAAAAATATGTAAACATATATTTGCTTATGTTATAAATATATAAAATATGTGAATAAAAAAATAATTATTAAATATATAAAATAAAAATAAAATAGGCAAAACATTGATAAATATACCTATAAGTATACATGTAAAAATTAACACCAATCAAATAAGGTTGTAAAAATAAATAAAAATAACATAAAATAATTTACAAAATAATAAATTTTATCTAATAAAATACATAACTATTTTATTGTGAATTATCTTCATTTTCACCCTATTCTATCTTCTAGCGCGGGCTAGCTTCGACCAATTGTATTCCAAGGGATGTTGACCCCCCGATCAACATCCATTCTCTCTTCCCCTAACCCCCAGGCAAGTCAGAACCCTGCTTTCCCACATTTTTTTACTCGATGTAATCATAAAATCGTTGTGCACTCTTAATGAAATATGTCGATTAGAGATACATGAATCACACCCTAGTTTCACATTCGATCGATCTTTGTCAATCTGAGCAGAATCCCTCTCGTAAAAGTGGCCCTTTCCTTTGCTATAAAATTCCCCCTTCGAGCTTCTATTCGCCCTTAATTCCTCTTTACTTACCGTAACCCCTATGAATCAAGCTCTGAGTGATCCCTTAGTGACAGGAAGGCGGGCCTAGTGATCCAAGGCTAGGAGAAGGATGTTTCGATGCGAGTCAACCCATCACCGGAGACAGCTTTGGTGGTTTTGTCTCCTTGGTTGTCCGACTAAGTGAGGCCCTATCTTTAGTCCATTTCTTTTTGTATTTCATTTCTTAGTGTAGATATGCATTTCTTATCTTTCAATTTCATCAATCATATAAAAAATCCCTAAAAATTTGGATGTTGGAGCTATTGAGCTCCGACCCTCTATTTACTTGTTAACCTACTATTTTGACTCCCTAATCATTCCATTGCATTCCCCCTACATTTCTTCATCTCCATATCACCCCTTTACCCTGATCTCGCTCAAATCAAGGCTTCAAGACCTCCTTCCTCCACCATCATTGGATACCCTTCATACCATTCATTTCCTTTCATTTTGCGTAACCCTAGGGTCGAGGAGCACTGTCCTCGAGCCCTAAAAAGTTTGGTGCAGGACCCATTGAAAAACGGGAAGATGGGAGTCGCTAAATAATGGCCTGACAAATTAGACTCACCGTCGCTGAGGCGACTACTCAAACCTTCTCGTTGATCAACAATTAACCCACACAAATAATCAAGCAATTAAGAGCAAGAGTTAAAATTTATTATACCCTAATGTAGGATGTATAGTGGCAAGCAAGTAGGGGTCGAACACAGGAAGCAAGGTGTAGAGCAAGCTAGATAAAAATATCACACACCCAAAATCCTTTCACATACTTAGCCAAATTACAACTTTTTGTGGGTTTTTAATTTTATATTTTTTAATTTTGATTTTTAACTTTCTGATTTTGTATTTTATTTTTTTTATATTTTATATTTTTTTAATTTCTTTTTCTTTTAATTTATATATAAGGTAATATAAGGGATATATATACAAGAGGGGTAAAAGAAGGGATAAAATAGCTGAAAATATCCAAAATTTAGGAAATAATTTTTTTTTGGGTTTTTATAATTTTCTAATGTTTTTGTGATTTTTCTATATTTTTTCTATTTTTCTAGTATTTTTAAAGTCATAAAAATTGAAACAATGAATAAATAAAAACGCTAAGATTAAAATGGAGAAATAAAATACAAAACAATAACAAAAAATCTCCAAACTAATTTCTAATTAAAGATGATAAAATAGAGAAAATTTAGAAATAGAGATTATATTTTTAGGATTTTTTAGGAATTTTTAATATTTTTATAATGATTTTAGAGGTTTTGCCATTTTTAGACATTTTCTTTTGTATTTTTTAATGATTTTTGATTGAATATGAAAGACACTGAAATACAGAAAATACATTTTTTTTGAATTTTTCAAAAATTTTTATAATTTTTATGTATTTTCTAATGCAAACAGAGATGAAAATGCATGTTTGTGAATTTTTATAAATAATAAAATGCAACAAATATGCAAAGTCAAAATATGGCGTGGTAATGAATGCAACAGGAACCTCAGGTATTTTTTAGGGATTTTGTTGGATTTTATAGATGCACTAAATAAATACACATATCAAAGAGAAATTACACTACCAGCAGGGGCATTTTTGTAAACACGCAAAAGTTTGAGGACCAACTGGCAATTTTCTCAAAAAAATTTAACGTGCTCAAAGCGTTTCAGGATAGAGTATCAATACATAAACCCCTGAGGGCGTCCCTGCAAAATGTAGAAAATCATGTGTCCGAACACACACTCTACTTGTAAGGACTAATTTGTAATTTTTACAAACTCCAGGGACTACCTTGCACAATGTCCAATAAAGTTTGCACTTGATATTCAAATTTACCGACTAAATACAAAATAGCCAAACCAGCAAGGGGCTGGTTGCCATTTCACCAGAATTGGTCAACCCACGTGGACGAGGGCTTGAGTGCAAATGAAGAAAACACAGGGTGCTTTTCGTAAAGTTTACAAAAAGTAAATAACAACAGATGACTATTTTGGGGCTATTTAATAAACTAAAAAAATGCCGAGGATAGGAAGGTAAAATACCCACGCCTAAAGGAGAGCGAACGACTGGATCTTCATCGCAAGGACACGCATCGCCCTCGTAACGGCCGATACCGCTTCGCCATCCACGGCTAGAATCAGATGCATCTCGATGATCCAACGGCTGACAAAGAGCGCGATCGGATGGTGTGGAGCAGACCGGGTGCTGCGACACGATCTGACGGCGGTGGACTGTGCTGGATGAACAGGGAAGAAGGTCCGCCGTAATGGATTTCCTCCGAGGATCTCGTCCTCCTCCGATGCTCCGGGCAGTCCAGAAATGCTCCGCTTGTTCCCGAGAGGTCCCTCTGTCGGATGTGGCTCTAGAAAACCATGGCTATCACCAAAAAGCACACGCGAGGCCGGCGGAGCTGGCTTGCCCCAGGAGCCTCCTCCATGCGCCAAAACGAGCCCCAGGTGTTTGATTGGCTCTGAACCAGTAGGAAATAAGTGAAAGGGTCGAGGGCAAGTTGCCTCGACCCCCCGAGAAGGTGGAAATATATGGGATGATCGGCGGTGGCCGGAAGAACTTGAGCTCCGACCGTGCTTGGTTGATGCGATTTCATAGCAATTCAGATTAGATCGATGGTTTTTTTAGCTAAGTCCGACTACTGATGTCCTAAAGAACACAAAGGATATGAAAAAGAATAGAAAACACTCACCTAAGGTGCACCAACGACGAGCTTGGGAAGCGCACTCCAGCAAGGTGGATCATCCTCGATTCGACACTTTCTCGTCCTCCCAACGGGCGCAACCAGTTCATGTTGTCACTAGGAGGGTCGTCGAAGCCCTAGGTCAAGGATTGAGTGGTGGAAGAGTGATCAAGGAGTCGAGGAAGGTCGGGGGATCCTTTTGAATGGTTGACGAAGTGGGTTCAAAGAACAATAAAGATTGGCTGAATCGACGATCCAAATTCCAAGGGAACACAAGCATGAATCATCGATATGTGGAGAACAAAAGTCAAGAAGGCACTATCGCGAATGGGTGAAATACGCATCCTCCAAAAATCGGAGAAAATGGCCAAAAACCACAGTCTGGCATGGACCAGACCTCGATCAGAGAGCTGGCCGAGGTCAGCAACAGAGGATTCTAGTTGGTCCACGTGGACCAACCAGAAAATTTCTTGGAAAAAAGTCTTGTAAATTTGTTTAAAAATAAGAAACTTTTTTATTAATTTTTGTTTATAAAATAAAAAATGCTAATTATTTTATAAAGTTTTTTATTATGATTTTTATTTATTTTTTAGATTTTTAAAATTACAAGCTCCCTTTTAAGGGCTATATAGGTATATTTATCTATATATTTTAATATTTTATTTTTATTTTTTATTTTTATTTTATTTTTTGTTTATTATTTATATCTTTATAACTTATTTTTATAAATTTAAATAAATTTTTATTTTATTTTTATGATGTATTTTAGATAATTAAATAAATAGAAGTTTTAATTATATAGGTATACTTATTGGTATTATACCTATGCATTTTATACAAGTATTTTATTTTTATGTTTAAGTATTTTATTCCTATTTTACTATACACATATACTATAAATAATATTTACAAAATTATAAAAATAAGAAATTATAAAATAATGAATAATAAATAAAATGAATATTTTAATCGGTACAAGTAGGGGTCCATAACCTAACTTTCACGCCGTAACTTAGAAAAATATGATATCACCTTCATTAAATAGATTATTAAAAATTATATACAATTAAAAGTGATTTTGATACATTTTGAG
Source organism: Ottelia alismoides (assembly GCA_037367405.1). Classification (NCBI taxonomy): domain Eukaryota; kingdom Viridiplantae; phylum Streptophyta; class Magnoliopsida; order Alismatales; family Hydrocharitaceae; genus Ottelia; species Ottelia alismoides. The sequence goes on along the minus strand of JAZKJV010007076.1, from coordinate 223,568 downwards.
TTTTATTTGAGAGTTACATGTTTGGGAAGTTGGGATTTTAGAATCTTATTCAGATCATAACTTTTTATCTGTAAATTATTTTTGAGTGAAATCAATTTTGTATTTTTCTATATTTAATTATCTACAACTTTCACGTACAAAGTTTCTTTACTTGAAGTATAAAAATTGGAACTAAAATAAGTTCCAAAATAAGTAAAGAATGAATTAAATAAAAGGGATTTTTATTGGTATTTTGGCCCTTGTCTCCCCCTACTCTATTTCTTGTCGATCTAGTCATCGAGATGCCTAGGTCTCAGGGTTTTGGGTCATAAAATATTTGCAATATTTTATTCTTTTTCTTTTCTTTTCTTTATTCTATAATTTTGGCATTAAAGACGGTATTTTATGCACAATTTACACAATAATGCATGGATGATAAAATGCATGAATTAACGCTATTTACACACATTTACTAGGGTTTTTAAGGCCAAAATGATAGAATAAAGATGATGAAATGTAGATTCATCATCCCCCTATAATTGACTTTGCTAGTCCCTAGCAAACACTTATGCAATAAGTGCAGAAAAAGAAAGACAATGAAAAGAAAAAGAAGAAAGATAGATTAAATTTAATTATCAAACTTGTCTTCACAAAATCAAAGTTTGGAGCTTAAGTCGGACCTTTAGAATTTTAGTGTGAGCGGAACCTTAATGAGAACCGGATTTGAAATCCAATAGCCTTCGAGAATCCCAAAACTCTGCTCAAGTCTCCTCAATAGCCAGATCAGAAATATCTCAACTCATACGCAAACCCTTACGACTATGAATCTGGCTCGTACAATGTAAGTGATGGCGGCTCTCCCCAACTAGAGTGACAAAGAGACTGACTTCTCTAGCATGACAACCCAATGATTCCCCAATCCAACGACTCCTTCCTCGAGGAGCGGGGTATTCCCTTCTAAGTTCAAGTAACAACCAGCTCAAGAGGAGGGGGTAAAGAGAAGAATGGAGGGTAGCTAGTGTAGCTACTTATCCTAGGATGCAAGACCTGTGTAGTCAAGTCATCCAGCTGCAGGCTCACTTGGTTTGACTTTGAAGCTCAAACTTGCTTATTTTCTATACAACATATGTACACTCCGGCAAGCATTTTATTTTTTTTATACAGGCTTGCCCATTTTTTTGGAGTTTTTCTTTTTTCTTTTTTTAAATTACTATTTACATCAGCATTTACATAAGGAGCTTTTCCTCTTGAGCCAGTAGACTATCCATCTTTTGAAGCTTTATCGCAACCCACACTCTCCTGTCTTTAGAGTTCCTCATCACTGGACGGGTTGGGGTGTACTTCCCTCCCTAGAGGAGGACAAGTGTTTCCACTTGTGTGCGTCTCATACCGGCAGATCCAACCCCCTCATCACTCCAACTGAATCGAGACAAGTGAAAGGTGCATGTGTCCAAGTTAGGTCATTATAAACAAGAGTCGTGTGTGTGCTCCGAAATACTCTACTTAAGCAGTCAAGAATCCATTGAACCAAGTCTCATGATCCTCAAAGAATTAAGTCAACTAGACCTGAAGTACCTCTATTCCAGTTCCTATAAGGTTCCTGTTATTAGGTAGATTTTAAGGTCCAACCAAGCTCCAATCTCCGGATTTTAATTAGACTTGTTCAACTATCAAACACAATCCGAAAAATGCTCATGCTATGCAAATGCTATGCAGAATGCAGAAAATACTTTTGTGATGTAATTTTCAAAGATTTTGAACTTTTATGCATTATTGAAAAGATGATGCATATGATTTTTTGTATTTTTTAAAAGGAGTTTTCAAATATTTTTGGTATTTTAGTTTTGGAAATGTTTTTGGGTTTTTTAAAATAAAAAGATTTTGGCTAAAAACTAGGTTAAAATATTAAAACAGGGATGCATCTTATATTTACAAGAAGTAGATTTTATGAATTTACAAGGGTAAGTGGTCAATTTTATAAGTATATATAATAAAGAATTTTAGTGTGATGTATATATTCCTCAAACTTATTTGAAAAGGTTTTTCAAACTTTTTTTTGAAAACTATAGTCCAAAATAATTTTTACAAACATTTTTACAAACATGTACACACATTTGAAAATCATTTTGCTAAGGTTTTTCAAACAGTATAGATAGATTTTTCAAAATGTTTTTGCAACCGTTTTCAAACCATTTGCAAATAATTTTTTTCAAACATTTTTATTTCACATAAAAAAAATAAATTTTTCAAACCAAAATGTTCTTACAAAGGTTGAAAACATGTGACAAAACTATTTCCAAATAACTTTCAAAAGATTTTTCACAAAGATTTTCAAACTATTTTTCAAACATTTTGCAAAAAATATTTCCACCTAATTTATTAATCAATAAATACAAAAAAATTTTGAGGAATGATAACATCTTTTTATTAAGTGTTTTTTTAATGAATTTTATAGGTGTAAGTAGCCATATTTATTAAGAAAAATACGAAAGTACGAGTTATGGCTAAAATATGTACGTAGTATATACGACCCCCTATACTTAGCTTGAGCTATGTCCTCATAGATTAGAGAGAAAAATAGAAGAAATAACTCGTACTGAGTATAAGAAAGTCTAAAGAATCAACGAACGAATGAATAAATGAATGAACGAATGAGAAGTTAACCGTCCCCCTATACTTAGGATCAAATAATCCTAAGTATAACAGACTGTACACAAAGAAGGGAGGGTCAAGGGTGGGAATGAATAGATCGTACTCGGACTGTCTCCCCCTATACTTAGGGTAAGATATCCCTAAGTATAGACAAGAAGAGGAAACAATGGAGAGGATCAAAGAATAGAATGACTCGGGGTGCACACCCCCCTATACTTAGAACAAAGTACATCCTAAATATAGAAGACTGACAACAAGGGGCGACACCTTTTCGGCAGTATAAGAAAATAGAAAAGGAAAAGAAGAAAAGAAGAAAAGAAATTGGAAATGGAATATGAACAATTCAGGATGTACATCCCCCCTACATTTAGGATAAAGTGCATCCTAAGTACAGCAATGATGAAGGGGATGACATCATGTCGGTGGAATAAGATAGAAGAGAAGGAAAAGAAGAAAAGTCATTCAAAAATGTTTTGCTCTGCTCTGTCTTCTACTGCCGCTTCTGAAATACCAGGTTCATCCTTGTAAATTACTTGAATGAGTCAACGACAGACATTAATGTATCATGTTCAAGGTAAGGCTTCAGAAGCTGTCCATTGACCGCAAATGGTTGTGCGTCAGCTGACAAACTAGATATTAATACACTTCCATTGTCACGCACATGCTTTACCATAAATGACCTAGTCCATTTGCTCTTCAATTTACCTGGAAAGATCTTTAATTTCGCATCAAACAACTACAACTTGTGACCCGGCTCGAAGGACTTGCAGCGGATATTATGCTTGTCGTGACATGTTTTGACCTTCTCTTTGTAGCTGTTGTTGTATGCATAATCTCTGAATTCCAATAATATGTTCAGATCCAATTTGTGGTTCTTCCCTGCTTTCTCAGAATCCAAATTACAAATGTTGATGGCCCATAAAGATTTGTCAATCAATTCAATGAGTAGATGACATGGCTAGCCATACACAAGGAAGTAGGGAGACATTCCCAAGGGTGACTTGTACGCTATTCTGTAAGCCCAAAGAACTGCATCAAGCAACTAAGACCAGTTCTTGTGATCCGGACGCACAAGCTTCTTTAGAATTGTCTTGATCTCCCTATTTGAACATTCAGCCAAGCCATTGGACTGCGGGTGGTAAGGTGAAGCAACACGATGTTCAATGTAGAATTCCTGAATCAGCTTCTTCACCTCTCTATTTATGAAATGACTACCCCCGACAGATATTAGAATCTTGGGATCCCAAACTGTGCTATGATGTGATCTCTCAAAAATTGATAGATAGTACTACTGTCGGCGGTTCGGGCGGGGATAGCCTCCACCCAGCGACTTACATAGTCGACAGCAAGCAGAATATATTCATAGCCCTGCCTGTTGGGAAATGGACCCATAAAGTCGATGCCCCATGCGTCGAAGACATCTGATATCTGAATGAATTTCATAGACATCGTGTCTCTCATTCCTATGATTCCGCCCATCTTCTGACAGTCAGTGCAGCATTTGACATAATCATCTACATCTATGAATAATGTAGGCCACCAAAGGCCACTCTGAAGAACTTTTGCTGCCGTTCATCTGGCTGAATGATGTCCTCCAGAATCTTGGTCATGACATAAGACGAGGATACTTGGAACTTCCTCCTGAGGAATGCACCTTCTCCAGATACAGTCTTCCCCCTCACGAAATAAGTATGGATCCTCCCACTAGTAGAAATGGATTTTAGACAAGAATTTGTCTATTTTCAACTTCGACCAATCCTGTGGGATTTTCTTGGTCATGAGATAATTCACAATGTCCGTATACCATGGAAGTGAGGTGACTGACAGAATTGCCTCATCTAGAAAGGTCTCTGTGATTGGTTGCAGGCTCAGCTCAGGAGATTCCGGCTCATGAAGCCTAGATAAATGATTGGCAACCACATTTTTTAGACCAGGTTTATCTCTAATTTCAAGGTCAAATTCCTGGAGGAGAAGGATCCACCGAATAAGACGTGGTTTAGCATCCTTTTTCTGCTGTAGGTACCGGATGGCCGAATGGTCAGTGTAGATGATCACTTTGGATCCGAGGAGATAGGATCTGAACTTCACCAAGGCAAAAACTACCGCTAGCAGCTCCTTTTCGGTGACAGTGTAATTTCGCTGGGCTTCATCAAGCGTTCAACTAGCGTAGTAAATTGCAAATGGTACATTATCTTTCCTCTGTCCAAGTACAGCTGAAAATGATAAAATCAAGAGCTGATAAATAATGGTCTGACAGATCAGACTCATTGTCGCTGGGGCGACTACTCAGGCCTTCACGTTCGTCAACAATCAACCCACACAATCAATTAAGCAATCAAGAGCAAGGATCGAAATTTACTATACCCTACTAAGAATGTACAGTGGCAAGCAAGTAGGGGTTGAACACAGGAAGCAAAGGAGTAAAGCAAGCAGACAAAGAGTCAAGCCCTATGCCTAGTGAACTACTTAGCCAATTAGGATTTTTTTGTGGGTTTTTTATTTTTTATTTTTTATTTAATTTTTTATTTTATATTTTTATATTTTGATTTTTAATTTTCTGATTTTATATTTTGTTTTTATAATTTATATTTTTTTATATTTTCTTTTTCTTTAAATAAAGATATAATAGAAATAAGGAGTATATATATACACTAGATATAAGAGAGATAAAAAATAGGTAAAAATACTCAGAATACAGGAAATAAATTGTTTTTGGGTTTTTTTTTATAATTTTCTAATGTTTTTGTGATTTTTTCAGTTTTTTACTAATTTTCTTTAGTATTTTTAAAGTAAAAAATAATGAAAACAGTGAACAAATTGAAAAGCTGAAACTAAAATGGAGAAATAAAATATCAAACAGTAACAAAAATTCTCCAAATTAATTTTAGATTAAAGATAAGAAAATAAAGAAAATTCAGAAAAGAAAACACAATTTTTAGATTTTTATGAATTTTATAAATTTTAAAGAAGATTTTTAGAGTTTTTATATTTTTATGGGTTTTCTTTTGTATTTTTTTAATGATTTTTGGACTGGAGTTAAAAGACACTAAAATAAACAATATATACTTTTTGGGAATTTTCTAAATTGTTTTTATACTTTTTATGGGTTTTCTAATGCAAACAGTGCTGAAAATGCGTATTTTTGAAATTTTATAAATATAAAAATGCAATAATTATGCAAAATAAAAATATTTTGTGAACCTACAATGCAACAGGAGTTTATTATGATTTTAGTGGATTTTTTAGCAATTTAGAGATGTACGAAGTTAATAGATATAACAAAAAGAAAATGCATGCTGGCAGGGGCAATTTTGTAATATGCGAGAAGTTCAGGGGCCTCGGCGCAAATATTCCAAAAATATACAACTATATCACAAAATGTTTGGACTAAATATAAATAGCCAAACCTACAAGGGTATTCCTGCAAACATCCCCCACGCCGCACGTGTTATGCACGCGCCTGGGAAGGACCTAAAAGTAATTTCACAGAAGCACAGGGGGCTAACATGCAATTCTTACAAAACTAGTACACTTAATTAAAAAGTTCTTGGCGTGAAATAAAATAACGAAACCCCAGGGGGGTCCTTGCAAAAAGCCCAGTCCCCTCATGCGCACAGACACGTGAGGTGACGTGGCAGAGGACCTTTGCGTAAATACTGAAAGTTGGGGGTTATGTATGCAATTATTACAAAAATATAAACTGGGAAATAAAATAAGTACGAAAATGGCTGGGGGGTAACATGCAAAATATCCAGCATAGCGCGATCGGAGGGCTGATGGTACTTCACTTGAACACATGTCGACGCCTTGGTGTGCTGATGACGCTTCATGCTCCACGACCCATATTAGATCTCTGGTGCGAGATCAACGGATACGGGAGGGCCGGATCCAATGGCTTTGGCACGACCTGAAAGGATCCCTTGATCGGACGACTGGAGGTACGGTTGGAAGAACACGAAGAAACTCCAGCGAGATGAAGTTCCCTGAGCTCTTCCTCCGACCTCCGGCGGACTTGAAGCTCGCAAGGCAATGCGTTCTCTTCCTGGAGGCCTCCTTTACCTGCTGGAGCTCCCAAAAATCTCCGGAGGACGGTGGTGTTCGCAGCACAGGGCGGCGGAGCTGGAGGCTCCGAGTTACTCCGGCGAGGTGACAAAATCGAGCCCCAGGAACTTCTGGGCTTCAGGACCTGCAGAAAATACGTGAGAGGGTCGAGGGCAAGTTACCTCGACCCCACAGGGAGGGTGATTGGACTTGCGACGGTGGAATGGAGTGAGTTGACGTAGGCCGACGAACTCGATGCCGGCCAACTCGAAATCCAGAGGATTCGTGACGATCAGGCGATGGATAGTGGAGAGCAAAGCTCGGGGAGTCTATCTAGCTACTCTAAGGGCTACAGAATGGAAAAATAGGAAAGAGGGGACCTCACCAAGGTGGCATTGGAGGCGAGCTCCGGCGTGACCTCCGGCGAAGGGATCGATCTCGATTTGATGTCTCCGGCTCCAACCAACAGGTGCGTTCGCTTCCTGCTGTCACCAGGAAGGTGGCTGAAACCCTATGACTAGGAATGGAAGACGGAAGAGTAATCAAAGGAGGATGGGAAGTCGGGAGTGCATATTTGAAGGGTTGACTGCAGGGTGGAGAGGCCCCAAAGATCAAGGTGATGCCAGCGATTCAGCGACCCAATTCCCGAGCAAATGACAGGGCGTGAATCATGGGTAGTCGAGCAACAAACGTGTAGATGGAAGTATTATCAAAAGGTGAAAGCCTTGGCTTCGATAAATCAGCGAATCGAGGCAAAAACCAAGATTTCTGACAAGACACAGGAGAGGTCAGACAGTTGACCTCGGGTCAACTGTCAGAGCCACCTGGTTGGTCCACGTGGACCAACCAGGAAAAATCCTGCGAAAATGTTTTATTAATTAAATTTAAAATAGTAAATGAATTTATTAATTTTTGGTTATTAAATAAAAATTGTTTATTATTTTATGAAGTATTTTATGGTGATTTTTAATTATTTTTTAGAGTTATAAAAATACAAGTTACCTTTTATACCCTTTATAGGTCTCTTTATCTATATATTTTAATATTTTATTTTTTTATATATATTTAATTTATTTATTTTTTGTTTATTATTTTATAAATGTATAGAATATTTTTACATACTTAACTATATTTTTATTTTATTTTTCTGAGGTATTTTGTACACTTAATAAAATAAAAGTATTAATTATATAGGTATATATATACATGTATTATACCTATGTCTATTATATACAAGTATTTTATTTTTGTGTTTTCTTTAGGTTTTTATTCCTATTTTAATGTACATATATATTATAAAAAATATTTACAAAATTATAAAAATATAAAATTATAAAAAATAATGCGTAAATAATAAAATGAATATTTTAATCTATATAAGTATACAATAGGGGTCCAAAACTCAACTTTCAAACCATAGCTCCGCAAAATGCGAAACTACTGCCATTAAATAGCTTATTTAACATTATATACAATTAAAGGTGAGTTTGATGCATTTCGAGTTCTTATTAGGGAGATACAAGTTTGAAAAGTTGGGATCCTGGATTTTAATTCAGATCATAACTTTTTATCTGTACATTATTTTTGAGTTAAATCAATTTTATTTTTTATTTATTTAATTATCTACAACTTTCATGTACAAAGTTTCTTTATTTGAGTTATAAAAAGTGGAACTAAAAATAGGTCCCAAAATGAATAAAGAATGAATAAAATAAAAGGTATTTTTATTGTATTTTCACCCTTATCTCCCCCAACTTTATTCTTTATCGACCTAGTCATCGAGATGCCTAAGTCTCGGGGTTTGGGGTCATAAAATATTTACAATATTTTATTCTTTTTCTTTTCTATTCTTTATTTTATAATTTTGGCTTTAAAACCCGTATTTTATACAATATTTACACAATGATGCATGAATGCTAAAATGCCTAAATTAAGCCTATTTACACGCATTTACTAGGGTTTTTCAGGACAAAATGATAGAATAAAGATGATGAAACGTAGATTCATCATCCCACTATACTTTCCTTTGCTAGTCCCTAGCAAACACTTATGCAATAAGTGAAGAAAAGAAAAACAAAGAAAAGAAAAAAAAAGAAATGTGGATTAAATTTAATTATCAAACTTGTCTTCACAAAATCAAAGTTTGGAGCTTAAGTCGGACCTTTGGAATTTTATTGCAGGAAGAACCTTAATGAAAACCGAATTTGAAATTCAACAGCTCCTGAGAATCCCAAAACTCTTCTCATGTCTCCTCAATCGCCAGGTCAGAAATATATCAACTCATACGCAAACCCTAACGACTATGAATCTGACTCGTACAGTGTAAGTGATAGTGGCTCTCCCCAACTAGAATGACAAAGAGACTGACTTCTCCAGCATGACAATCCAAAGATTCCCCAATCCAATAACTCCTTCCTTGAGGAGTAGGGTATTCCCTTCTAAATTCAAGTGGAAACCAGCTCAAGAGGAGGGGGTGAAGAGAAGAATGGACGGTATCCAGTGTAGCTACCTATCCTAGGATGCAGGACCAGTGTAGTCGAGTCATCCAGCTGCAGGCTCACATGATTTGACTTTGGAACTTAAGCTTGCTTATTGACTTTTCAACATATGTACATACTTTGCAGGCATTTATTTTTGTACAGGCTTGTCCATATTTTTTTTTTGAAATACTATTCACAGCAGCATTTACATAAGGAGTTTTTCCTCTTGAGCCAGTAGACTATCCCTCTTTTGAAGCTTTATCGCAACCCATACTCTCCTGTCTTTAGAATTCCTCATCACTGGACGGGTTGGGGTCCACTTCCCTCCCTAGAGGAGGACAAGTGTTTCCACTTATGTGTGTCTCATACCAGCGAATATAATCCCCTCACCATTCCAACTGAGTTGAGCCAAGTGAAAGGTGCAGGTGTCCAAGTTAGGTCATTATCAACAAGAGTCGTACGTGTGTTCTGAAATACTCTACTTAGGCAGTCAAGAATCCATTGAACTAAGTCCCGTGATCCTCAAAGAATTAAGTCACTAGACCTGAAGTCCCTCAAACCCAGTTCCTATAAGGTTCCTATTATTAGGTAGATTTTAAGGTCTAATCAAGCTCCAATCTCCGGATTTTACTTAGACTTGTTCAACTATCAAACTCAATCCGAAAAATGCTTATGCTACGCAAATGCAAAAAATATTTTTGTGATCAAATTTTCAAGATTTTGAACTTTTTATGGATTTTTGAAAAGATGATGATGCATATGCATTTTTTGTATTAATCAAACAGAACTTAGACTTGTTCAACTATCAAACTCAATCCGAAAAATGCTTATGCTATGCAAATGCAAAAAATATTTTTGTAATCAAATTTTCAAGATTTTGAACTTTTTATGGATTTTTGAAAAGATGATGAAGCATATGCATTTTTTGTATTTTTCAAATAGATTTTTCAAATGTTTTTTTGGATTTTAATTTTGCAAATGTTTTGGGATTTTTGAAAAGAGAAGATTTTTGGCTGAAAACTAGGTTAAAATATTTACACGGGAGTGCTTCTTATATATAAAAGAAGTGATTTTAAGAATTTACAAGGGTAAGTGATCAATTTTATAAATATATATAGTGAATTTTGGTGAGATGTATCTATTCCTCAAACTTATTTGAAATGGTTTTTCAAACATTTTTTGAAAACTATAGGCCAAAATAATTTTTGCAAATATTTTTACAAACATGTACATACATTTGAAAATCGTTTTGCAGAGGTTTTCCAAACAGTATCTATAGATTTTTCAAAATATTTTTGCAACCATTTTTCAAACCATTTGCAAATCATTTTTCAAACATTTTATTTCACACAAAGAAAATAAAATTTTACAAACCACATATTTTTACAAAGGTTGAAAACATGTAACAAAACGTTTTCAAAATAGTTTTCAAAAGATTTTTTACAAAGATTTTCAAACTATTTTTTCAAACATTTTGCAAAAAACATTTTCACCTGATTTATTAATCAGTAAATACAAAAAGAATTTGAGGCATGATAACATCTTTTTATTAAGGTTTTTAATGAAATTTAAAGAATTATTAGCCATATTATTAAGAAAATACGAAAGTACGAGTTATGGCTAAAGTATATACGTAGTATATAAGACCCCCCTATACTTAGCTTGAGCTATGTCCTCATAGATCAGAGAGAAAAAGAGGAGACATAACTCGTACTGAGTATAGGAAAATCTAAAGAATAAAGAACGAATGAAGGAATGAATGAACGAATGAGAAGTTGACCGTACCCCCTATACTTAGGATCAAATAATCCTAAGTATAACAGACTGTACACAAGGCAGGGAGGGTCGAGGGTGGGAATGAACATATCGTACTTAGACTATCTCCCCCTATACTTAGGGTAAGAGATCCCTAAGTATAGACAAGAAGAGGAGACAATGGAGATGATCGAAATAAATGAAAACTTGGGGTGCACACCCCCCTATACTTAGGACAAAGTACGTCCTAAGTATAGAAGACTGTCAAAAGTGGACGACACCTTGTGATAGACAAGGAAAAGAAGAAAAGAAGACAAGAGATGAAAGCGGATATGAACAACTCGGGATGCGCATCCCCCCTACACTTAAGATAAGGTACATCCTAAGAGTAGCAGTGATGAAGGGGATGGCATCATGTCGGTAGAATAAGATAAAAGAGACGGAAAAGAAGAAAAGAAGAAAATTCATTCAAAAAGGTTCTGCTCTGCTTGGCCTTCCTCCGCCTCTTCAGAGATATCCGGCTTATCCCTGTAGATTACTTGAATAGAGTCAACGACAGACATGAATGTATCATGTTCAAGGTATTGCTTCAGAAGCTGTCCATTGACTACAAATGGCTGTGCGTCAGCTGACAAATTGGATATCAATACACTTCCGTTGTCACGCACCTGCCTAACCATAAACGACCAGTCCATTTACTCTTCAATTTGCCTGGAAAGATCTTTAATTTCACATCAAACAACCACAACTTCTGACCTGGCTCGAAGGACTTGCGGCGGATATGCTTGTCATGCCACGTTTTGACCTTCTCCTTGTACATCAGGCTGTTGTCATATGCATAATCTCCGAATTCCAATAATCTGTTTAGATCCAATTTTCCGTTCTTTCCTGCTTGCATGGAGTCCAAATTACAGATGTTGATGGCCCATAGAGATTTGTGAATTAATTCGACGGGCAGATGACATGGCTTGCCATACACCAGGCGGTAGGGAGACATTCCCAAGGGTGACTTGTACATTGTTCTGTAAGCCCAAAGAATGGAATCAAGCAGCTGAGACCAGTTCTTGCGATCTGGACGTACAAGCTTCTGTAGAATTGTCTTGATCTCCCTGTTTGAACATTCAGCTAAGCCATTGGACTGCGGGTGATAAGGTGAAGCAACGCGATGTTCAATTTAGAATTCCTGAGTCAGCTTCTTCACCTCTCTGTTTATGAAATGACTACCCCCGTCAGATATGAGAATCTTGGGAATCCCGAACCGTGCTATGATGTGATCTCTTAAGAATCAGCAGACAGTCCTACTGTCGGCGGTTCAGGCGGGGATAGCCTCCACCCAACGACTTACATAGTCGACAGCAAGCAGAATATTCATAGCCCTGGCTGTTGGGAAATGGGCCCATAAAGTCGATGCCCCATGCGTTGAAGACGTCTAATATTTGAATGAATTTCAGAGGCATCGTATCTCTCATTCCTATGGTTCCGCCCATCTTCTGACACTCAGTGAAGCATTTGACATAATCATCTACATCTTTGAGTAGTGAAGGCCACCAGAGGCCACTTTGAAGAACTTTTGCTGTCGTACGTCTGCCTGAATGATGTCCTCCAGAATCTTGGTCATGACATAAGATGAGGACACTTGGAACTTCCTCCTGAGGAATGCACCTTCTCCAGATACAATCTGCCCCCTCACGAAATAAATACGGATCCTCCCACTAGTAGAAATGGATTTTAGACAAGAATCTGTCCATTTTCAACTTCGGCCAATCTTGTGGGATTTTCTTGGTCACCCGATAATTCAAGATGTCTGCATACCAAGGAAGCGAGGTGATTGAAAGAATTGCCTCATCTGGAAAGGTTTATGTGATTGGTTGCAGGCTCAGCTCAGGAGATTCCGGTTCACGAAGACTTGATAGATGATCAGCCACCACATTCTTTACCCCAGGTTTATCTTTAATTTCCAAGTCAAATTCCTGGAGGAGAAGGATCCACCGGATAAGACGGGGTTTTGCGCCCTTCTTCTGCTGTAAGCATCGAATGGCCGAATGATCAGTGTAAACGATTACTTTGGATCCAAGGAGGTAGGATCTGAACTTTTCCAGGGAAAAGACTATCGCTAGCAGCTCCTTTTCGGTGACAGTGTAGTTTCGCTGGACTTCATCAAGCGTTCGGTTAGTGTAGTGAATCGCAAATGGTACATTATATTTCCTCTGTCCAAGTACATCACCAATGTCATAATCTGACGCATCGGTCATTATCTCAAAAGGCTGAATCCAAATTGGTGGATGCAAGACAGGGGCCTATGTGATGAGTTCTTTCAGCTGATGAAAGGCAAGGAGCACACGGTCATCCACAATGAATTCATTTTCCTTGCTGAGCAACTCAGTCAACGGTCTGGCCAGTTGCTGAAATCTTTGATGAATCGTCAGTAAAAACCAAAATGGCCTAAAAATGACCTGACTTGTTTTATTGTTGTAGGTGGCTCAAGTTTGGAAATTACCTCTACCTTGGCTGGGTCAACCTCCATGCCACGTTTAGAAACAACGTGACCCAGCACGATTCCTTCGGTCACCATGAAGTTGCTCTTTTCCCACGAGAGCACAAGATTTACTTCGCAGCACCTCCGCAAAACTCGGTCTAAATAATCCAGACATTAATCGAATGAATCCCCGTAGACCGAAAAATCATCCATAAAGACCTCAAGAAAGTTGCCCACAATATCAGCAAAAACTGCAAGCATACACCTCTGAAATGTGGTTGGGGCGTTGCAAAGCTCGAAAGGCATCCGTCTGAAGGCATATGTACCAAAAGGACAGGTGAATGTGGTCTTCTCTTGATCTTTAGGAGAATAGCAACTTGATTATATCTAGACTATCCGTCCAAGATGCAGAAGTATTCCTTCGCGGTCAATCTTTCCAAGATCTGGTCGATGAAGGGTAAAGGAAAGTGGTCCTTCTTGGTGGCGAGGTTAACTCTTCTGTAGTTAATGAATCCTCATTCATCACTCTTTATTATTTTATTTTAGCTAAAAATTTATGCAAAACACCATGTATATTTGTGTAAATAGAATAAATTACCAAAATGCATGCATTGTGTAAATAGCAATAATTAGCTTGTTTTTGTGAAAAAAAAGAAAAAATAAATAAAGAAAAAGAGGGAAATATTTAGAATAAATATTAAGTGACCTAATCCCAAGGGAGGGCTCAGCATGGGCCTGACCGCAAAAGAATCCAAGTAGAGAGAGATAAGGTCAATCATACTTGTACATAACCCTATGTATATAAATAATTTTATTTTCCTCAAGATAAAAATAAGAAGTATTTCTCATATTTTGTATATATTTATAAAATTAAAATAAAAATCAGCAAAAACAAAATAAAAAGAAAAATATTAAAAATCATTTTCCACCTTGTATATGTACCATGTACATATGTATATAGATCTATTTATTTAACTAATATAAATAAATCATAAAAATAAAAATAAAAATACCTTTTTATTCCAAATTTTATGTTATAAATAAATAAAATATAAAATTGGAATAATTGTACAAAAATAAAAATAAAAAATACATATGTATATATACCTATATATAATAATAATATAATGTAAATATGTTATTTTTTCAAAAAAATAAATAAAAATCATGAAAAAATAATTTGAAAAATAATAAATATTTTTCATGTTCAAATTTTTTTGAAATAAAATTGTTTACTAATTTAAAATGAATTTTCAAATATTTAATAAATGGCAGCTTCTGATTGGTCCACGGGGGATGTTGACCCCCGGTCAACTTCCCCCTGGACCACTCGACCCAGATCCCTGCGCCCCATCCCGATTTCTCAGATTTTTTGCGAGTTGATCCGCCTCCCATTCATCTAAACCCCATGCTCCATTTGACGCTCGTTGACCTGAGACCTTCGCCCGCCATTCCATCTAGGGGTCCGAGTCTCGTTTTGCTCGCCTGATCCCCATCTTCTCGAACCCCTGCCCACTATTTAACCATATCGAAGCTCATCTTTTACCGCATCTTTGGCCTTCCCCCTCATCTCCAGTGAGCTCCTCTCCCTCGCCTGAGTGACATCCGTGCGAGAGAGGGTCGAAGCGAGGCACGGGAAGCCGGGAACCACTGATCCAGCGGCTACATCGTCGTGCTCCACCGCAAGGTGAGCTTAAGCCTCTGGACCGTCGATCCATCGAGGCGAAGACCCCCGAAGGTCCCCGACCTCCAGTACAGACACCCTCCTTCACCAGGTAGCGTAGATAACTTCTAGGTTAGGGTAGATTTCATTTTTTAGATTTCCGTTCAGTTAGCTCCATCGCCATCACCAGCCATCTCCGATCATCCTTCCTTCCTTCCGACTGCCCTACCACCTCCGTCAGACTTCCCTCCACCTGCTATGCACTTCCATTCAACCCGGTTTGCCTAGGAACTGGGAGTTCGGTCCTCCTCCTCCGCCGCTCACTGGAGGACTACGCCGCGACCCATTTCATCACCCACTTCGCTCGCTGACGGGTCGAGGCACTTTGCCCTCGACCTAGGTTTCCTTCTGTGCAGTTTGCAGGTCAAAGAGACCCCATCTGGGGGTCCAACAGTTCGAGCACAGCAGCTTTGAGCCACCGTTGTCGGCGGAGCTCTCCAAGGTCTACCAGCCCTATCGGAGCCACCCATTAGCTGCGGAAGTCGCCGAGCATCATTTCGCTTATATCAGCAGCGTCTGAGGACCTCTCCACCGCGCGTTTCGAGCCGACGAACTTCTCCTGCGGCCGTTCTTGGAGGAGCTCCAGTTGTCGTCCGATCGCGTCACCTCTGCTAGATCAGATCATAGCCATTCATCTGCGGAGCGTCCCAAGCCGTTGATCCATCAGGGGATCAGATCAGGAGTGTTGATCCAGCAAAGAGGCGTGCGCGCTTCTTCACCGTCAGATCTCCACGTGGCGTGCTCTCATCCGTCGATCGTTAATAAGAGGGGTAATTTCACTTAGGCCCCTGTCATTTTCTTATTTGTCGTTTAGTCCTGTAAATAGTTTTAGTAGTTATTTTTATTTTAGAACATTTGCATCTAGGACCTTAGGCTTTTAGTATTTGCAAAATAGTCCTTGTTTATGTGAGACACGTGCATCGACACGTGAGGTTTGGGATATTTGCATTTTTAGTCCTGTATTTCCTGAGTGTTTTTGATTGCATATTTTTAAATAGAAATTGCACTTATATCCTTTCGTGTCTGAACCACGTGTTGTGCTCGTGCTTTATTGGGCTTTTTTCATAAGGGCCCCTGGGCTTTCTTTATTTGTTACTGTTTGGCCCCTAAAGTATGTTTCTTTGCAAATAGGTCCTTGCTTGCTGTGTGCCTTGTTTTTATTGAATGAAATATCAATTGAACTCCAAATTAGGTGAAATTTGGACACGTTCTTGAAGCTCATCCTCATTATGATAAACGATCCGCTTCTCGGAAAGGACCTGGCTAAATAGGGAAATCCCAATTCAATGGGCCTTTCGATACAATCAAATAGATTGCCACAAGGGCGCCATATTATCGGAGCCCAAACTATGTGATTTAAGAAATCCTCCTCTATCTGTTGCGGGTCGACAGCTCCTTCCCCTTCTTCAAACTCTGATTTGTATTTTTCATATAAAAATCTAGCTCCTACCACTGTGTAAAAATTTCCCTAAATTTTTGGGACATTTTCGAGGCTTTTTGTTATTTTTAAAAAATCAAAAACATTGATTTTTGTTACTGTTTGACAAAAAAAATCAAAGAAAAATATTAAAACTTTTCTAAAAATTCTAAAAAAATAGGGATTGTTAGTTTAATGGTTTTCTATCTGCTATCCAATTTTTGTGCCATTTGGATTTGTAAAAACTATAAAAATTGAAAAATATTAAAACCTTATAAAAATTCTAAAAAAATCTATAAAATTCAAAAAATTGCAAACTCTTTTTATGTAATTTAGTTTTTGCATTTACTTTGATAAAAATTATCTTCAGATTTTTATAGGCCAATTATGTATTTTTAATTGGTCTTTCAAATCTGACTGTACATATTGCTATTGTTTTCTCCTTTCTTGATTTTTATAAAATTAAATAAAAAATAAAAATTTCTGAAAAATTCACCAGAAACACTTAAAAAGATAAAAAACACAAAAATAATTTTTATTTGTTTTTTGACCTTTTTTGGAGTGTTCTATAAATACTTGTTTGTTGTCTTTTTCATTTGTTTTATATTTTCCCTTATAATTAAAAACATAAAAAATTAAAAGATTTAAAAATCCACCAAAAATACTTTTGTTTAGTTTATTTTATTTTTTAACTACTTCATAGGCCGCAAGGCCAACCCGTGCTCCTTGAGTCTGACCCTGGTCGCTATACATGGTTAATAAAATAGCGAGGACCGCTCTCGTGTTTTCTTGATTGATTTATTATTTGGTGGTTCCGTTATTTTTCTAGTTGAGTCCGAGTCTCGAGATCCGGGTCGCAACGACCCTTGATTGATTTATTCCTGATCCGGATATGTGAGAAGAATTTTCGGATCATCAGTAGTCCACGCACACTCGCCAAGAACTGGGTACTCTGGTTGCGATCTCCTCTCCTTTGTCATTCTTCACAATGTTGATCCCTGATTTCTTTGGCACAGCATGCAGAGGGCTCACCCATTTGCTGTCGGAGATGGGATAAATGAATCCCGCATCACACCATTTCTAAATCTCTTTCATAACAATCTCCCTCAGATTAGGATTTAGTCTTCTCTGAAGTTCTCGAGAGGGCTTGCAATCCTCTTCCAAAAAGATGTGATGCGAGCACAGTGACGGATCGATCCTATGGAGATTCGAAGTTCGCCAGCCTATTGCCTTACGGTTGCGTTCAAGAACCTCCATCAGACGAGATTCTTGGTCTTCGATCAGGTGTGCATTAATAATGACCGGGTACATGTTTGGTTCTTCTGCAAGGAAGTCATATTTCATGTTGAAGGGCAAGGGTTTCAACTCTGGCGGGGTCTGAGCTGCTTCAGAGGTGACCTCAGCTATTAATGCAGGTGACGATTCTTTCATCTGTTCGGTGTCCACCATACTCTATTCTGCCTCTTCACTCAGATTTTTACAGAATGCTTCAATGATTTCCTCTTCATCACAAGATTATTCAACAATTTGCTCTTGGTTTTGAAGGCACATCACCTCCACGACAGTCTCATGCAGCGCATCAGCAAACACCTCATCCTGATCGATAAGAGGAAATTCGATTGCGGTCTCCAATCCTTCCTCGGGGCAGAGGAGCTCATAGATCTCATTGTCATCCAAAAATAAGTTGGTGTCTTGAATTTCTGCCAGAAAGTCACAGTCATCATAATACTCAATCACCCTTGCGTATGATGCAGATGTTCGTTCTATTGGTACTCCCTCGGGCATGGTCTCTACTCTGATTGATTCGTTGCCAGCGCCAAAAGTGATTTCTCCAGTCCCATAATTCACTACTGCGTTCGACGTCCGTAGGAATGGTCTTCCAAGTATGATTAGGGTAAGGAGAAATGGAGCGGGGACGTCCATATCTAGTACCACAAAATCGGCCAGGAACTGCTTTCCCTAAACCGTGACTATCACGTCCTCCAACAGTCCCCTAGGCCACATAACTGATTTGTCTGCAAACTGCAGAATCATCTTTGTAGGCTTGAGCGGTCCTAGCCTGAATTCTGTAAGCAGTGAGGCTGGCATCAAGTTGACAGAAGACCCGCTGTCGAGAAGTGTTCGTTCAAATTCTTGATTGAACATTTGACATCGCACAAGAGGTGCTCCCATATCTGGCTTTTTGTCCGGGAGGTTGCTGATTGCATTAACTATGGCCATTGTAAGGATATGCTTTTCGGGCTTGCCACCTTTGTTCTTGGAATTATGAGGAGGAGGCCTGCGCTTGGTTGTACATGCATCTTTCAATCCTTTCTTTACAGCTGGCATGTACTCAAGAAATTTCATTAATGGCATGTTCAATACCAAATTCTGGATAACTTCTACAATGACCAGATCAGACAAAGCATTTTTCAATTTTTTTCATTTTTTTGGGTTTTTTGATTGCTTCTAGAAAAGGAATATTTATAAAATCTTCACCAATGTCATTCAGAATAGTGTCCATATTGTGGTGTACAGGTAGATGGCAAAAAGGAATAGAATCATCTACAAGATGTGGACCAAAAATGGCGGGCCAGGCTTCAGATGCTGGCGTTGGATCTGCTGCAGGTGCAAGATTCCTTCTGTCTGAAACTGGCTCTGTAGCAGGTGCAGACATCTCCAATACTGGCCTATCTCCACAGGGGCTGCTGCTTTCTTTTTGTGTTTTGTTGTTTTCTTCATTTTTTGTGAATTTTCTGTAGGTGGTGCTCCTTCAAAAATGTTGCGTGGCCCTCATGCTGGCTGGGCTGACGATTCCCCGTCAGATGCAAGATGCTTTCCCTTCGTTGTCACTGATGGCTGGAGTGTCCTATCGCTCCTAAGAGTAACATCATTAGATAAAAAACAATTTAATTCACCTAAATCGGGTTGGACACTGCCGGTTACCTGCTCCTTGCTTCGAAAGTTATTCGGGTTGGCTTCGACCTGGGCTGGTATGACAATCTTGGCAGCCGTCAGGTCGTCGATCTTCTAGGTCATCTCAGCCATGTTCTTCATTAACTGTTCAAGGCAGGCCAGGGCCAGATTAACCGGCATAATCTCATAAGAATCCCCCTGCTGGGGCCTAGAGTGCTGGTATGACGACTGAGACTGCGACTGGTAACCTTGAGAGAATTGGTGAGGAGAAGGGTTGGAGGAATACTGTGAGTTCTGTTGGTTGTACGAAGCAGTCGGTTGCTGATGGTATCTTTGTCCGCGGTATCCAGACTGCTGAGGATCGTGCTGATAATTCTGCCTCCAGGTGTTACCGTGAGATGGAGGCTGGTACTGGTATGAGGGCTGGAAGGGTCTCCCACCCTGCTGATGCTGGTGATAGGGCATGTTACCCATGTTTTGACCTTGAGAGTGTCCCTGGGGACGGGTCAGCTGCACTTTATTGTTCCATACACCATTGATCTCATGTATCAGTGGTGGGGGTGGCGAGAGCTTCTAAGAGTAAGCAGGCTGGGACTCTGGTTGATATACAACCATCTGTGTCTGGGGCAGCGGGGTTGTTCCGGAACCTGCACGTAATACACGTGCTGAACAGGCTGGGGCTGCGGTGGAGTCGGCTGAGGGTTCTGATGCAAGAAAGGTTCCTTTTTCTCAGCGGTCGGCTCGGAAGGGGTAGACATAGCGTTGCACATGTTGGCGTTCAAGGCACGAACAAGCTGCTCCAGCTGCTGGGAAATCAAATCGAGCTTTTCCAAGTCATGGGTCCTCTTTTCAATGACTGATAATTTCTCGAGGTCCTGCGACCTCTTCTCAATGATGTCCACCTCGGATAGATGGCTCCCAATGATGCTCAAGTTGGAGCTCTCATCCCTGTCTTCGGTGTGAGAAGCCATGTTCACTAGCTTGCTGATAGCAGTTGGCACCTTCATGTATGCTCGGGACGAGGATTGAGCGGCTTCTCCTTCAGCCATTTCCTCAAAGACGTTCCACACCACATCCTCGTCCTTGTTGAAATGGGAACCGCCGCAAGCAGCATCTACAAGCTTTTGGCTCTCAAGTGTGAGCCCCTAAAAAAGTGTTGCACGAGACTAGTCTTCAGAATTTCATGGCGGGGGCATTTTTCTTCTAGATCCTTGAATCTTTCCCATGCTTCATGGATTGTCTCGTGGGGCTGCTGGCAAAAACTGGAGATACGGGCACGCATCTGATTCAATCGACCGAGAGGATAAAACTTATTGAGAAATGCGGACTTCAGCTCCTCCCAGGTCGTGACTACTTTCCCTAGGCGGTCGACCCAATATAGGGCCTTGTCTTGAAGGCTGAAGGGAAAAGCGATCATCTTAACTATCCCCAAATGAATGCTAGGGTAGTGAGCGGTAGCACAAATGCGACCAAACTTCTTGAGATGAATATAGGGCTCCTAAGTGGTATTCCCGTGGAATGAGGGAATCAGAGATAGAAACTGTAGTTTTAGCTCGAAGTGGGCATGAATACGTGGAATCTGGATCCACTCAGTGATGCGACCCGCTCTTGGATTGTATGTCTCCTTCAGCATAGGCTTTAGCTGCGGTGGGTCTGTGCCCGCTACATCAAATTCTGGTCCTCCCACCGAGAACTCATCTCTAACCTCTTCAAAGTTGAACTCTTGATTTAGATCATCCTCCCTGCGACCGTTTCTTGTGTCGGCCCTCCTCCTCAGATCATTCAGCATTTCTTAGAAGGCGGTCTGGGCCAAGGCTTGGTTAGTCAACTGTTGTTGGATGGCTTGAATGGATGCCAACAACTGACTATTGACCTCATTCTACGTGGTGTACTGCCCTTCCCCCTGATTGGCTTCAGCTTCAGTTTGGGGCTATGGTCCCTTTCCTCTTCCAGTTGGAGCCATTCCGGAATGAACTTGAACTTCTGGCTCATGATCAGGTGGAGAATCTGCATGACGAAGTAAACCCAGATCAGTATCTTCCTGAGCACCCACTGCTGAGATGAATCTGGAATTAAGGTCAATCCCAGAATATTGTGAACGGAGCATAGGATATTGATTGAAATTGATCTCCATCCACAAAGGGTTAATTCGGGGACAAGAGTAATCCCGGATTATTTGAAGGGGAAGAGCTAATTCGGGTTGCGAGTCCATCCCGAACAACGGATTTATTGGTGAAAGGCAAGTATTGAAAGAAGAGAGAATAGGGGTGTCCAAGGAGAAATTCGCAAGATCCGAACTAACTTCTTGGAGATCACCCTCCTTATTGAAGACGTTGGCGACACTCAATCGATGTGGGCGTCGGCGAGATCCCGACTAAACCATCCGTGTGACGACATCTTGAGAAGGTCAAAAGGGAAAGATGATGGATGAAGAGCACGAAAGTAAACAAGAAATAAAAGGAATGTAAAACAGTAGAAGGCTCACAATGAGCAAGGGTTAAATCGAAGGAGAGCAAAAATGGTGCAAAGGCGCTATGTTTTTGATCTTGACCTTAACTCGACTAATCAATCAAACCCAAAGCAATGGATTCACCAACTCGACCCGTGAAGCTGTGAAGTTCGGCAATTATCTTTGTGAGTTTTAGATTTGATTTTTTAGGCATTTATCTTTTCACAAGTCCTTAGAGCGCTACTCCTATAGGAGCGAGAGTACTACCGGAAAAGTATCCCGTACTTGTCCTCCTCCTGTGAAACATGTAATCTGCACTATTTGAGGTCCTCGTAACCCTTCCCGGATCCCTACTCAGCCAAAGAAATATAGGGAGGAAGCCGATAGGAGAAACCAATACTTCGGATCTCGCTCGCAACGGAATCACCCGTGAGTGTGCGAGAACCTACTCGGACACAAGGCGATGAGACAGACACCCCCGTGGTCAGTGACTCTTTCGTCTGTTTGACTTCATCATTCAATAATTTATAGAAAGTTTCAATTATCTTATTCCTTGCAGAACTCTTCAATAATCTGCTCTTGATCTTGAAGGCACATCATCGCCACCTAGGTCTCCTCAAGTAGACCATCAACTATCTCATCATGATTGATAAGGGTAAATTCGACTGTGATCTCCAATCCTTCCATAAGAGAGAGGAATTCATGGATCTCGTTAGCATCCATAAAGACATTGGTATCTTGAATTTCGGCTAAAAAGCCACAGTCTTCGGAATAATCAATCATCCTTGCACATGGTGTAGATGTTCCTTCAGAAGGTCTTGTATCAGACAGGGTTTCTATTTTGATCGTTTTACTGCCAACACCGAAAGTAATTTCTCCAGTCCCATAATTCACCACTGCGTTCGACATCTGCAGGAATGGTTATCCAAGTATAATTGGGGTAAGGAGCAAAGGCGCAGAGATGTCAATGTCTAATACAACAAAATCAGCTGGGAACTGCTTTCCTTGAACTGTGACTATCACGGCCTCCAATATGCCCCTCGATCGCTTGACTGATTTATCTGTGAACTGTAGAATCATCTTGGTGGGTTTGAGCGCGGTCCTAGTCTGAATTCTGTGAGTAATGAGGTTGGCATCAAGTTAACAGAAGACCCGTTGTCGAGCAGAGTGCGTTCGAACTCCTGATTGAACATCTGACAGCACACATGAGGTACTCCATTATCTTACTTCTTATCCGGGAGATTGCTGGTAGTGTTGACTGTGGACATTGTAAGGATGTGCTTCTCAGGCTTGCCTCTGTTTCTAGAGTTGTGCGGATGAGGCCTACACTTATTTGTACATGCATCTTTCAGTCCTTTCTTCACAGCTGACATGTACTCAACAACTTTCATTAGTGGCATATTCAAAATCAAATTCTGAATAATCTCAATGATGACAGGGTCGGACAAAGCCTTTTTCAAAATTTTCATTTTTTTGTGTTTTTTCATTGCTTCTGGGAAAGGGATATTTACAGAATCTCCAACAATGTCATCCAAAATAGTGTCCATATTGTTGTTTACAGGTAGATGGTAAAAAGGTACAGAATCATCTACAATGTGTGGACCAAAAACTACATGCCCGGCTTCTGGTGTTGGCTTTGGCTTCGCTGCAAGTGCAAAACTTTTCAAGGCAGATGCTCGTTATGGAACAGGTGCATTCGTCTCCAATGCCGACTGATCTCCACCGAGGTTGTTGTCATCTATTTGTGTTTTTATATTTTCTTCATTTTTTTGTGAATTTTCTACAGATGGTGCTCCTCCAAAAATGTTGCATGGCCCACATGCTGGCTAGGATGACGACTCCCCGTCATACACAATGTGCTTTCCCTTCGCAGCTACTGATGGCTGCAGCGTTCTACCGCTCTTGAGAGTAAGAGCGTTAGATATACAAATCAGTTCTACCTGAATCAGGCAGATCACTGCAAGCTAACTGCTCCTTGCATCGGAAGTTATTCAGATTGGTCTCGACCTGGGCTGGAATGACAGTTTTGGGAGCTGCCAGGTCATCAATACTCTGGGTCATCTTAGCCATGTTTTTGACAAGTTGTTCAAGACAAGAGAGGGTCGGGTTCACCGGTACAATGTCAGATGAGTCACCCCTTTGGGACCTCTGGTGTTGATACTGTGAAGAGGGTTGTTGTTGGTATCCTTGCGAAAAATGGTGGGGAGGAAAACGAGAGGGATACTGTGAATACTGTTGGGAGGGATATGAATTATGATATGCTGCAGCCCGTTGCTGTGGATGGTGGCTTTGATTACGATAGCCGAATTGCTGCTGCTGGTATCCTTGCCTCCATGAGTTTCCATAATGTTGCGACTGCTGATTCTGAGGCTGGAAGGGCTGGAAGTTCCTACCTCCTTGTTGTTGCTGGTGAGGGGGCCAGTTGGCCGAGTTCTGGCTCTGAGAGTGTCCCTGAGGACGGGTCAGCTGCTGTTCATGTTCCCATACACCGTTGATTTATTGAATTTGTGGTGGGGGAGGAGGAAACTACTCTGGATTGACTGGATGCAGCTCTGGTTGATAGACGACCATCTGCATCTGGGACTGTGGGGGCTGCTCCGGCACCTGCACGTAGTACACGTGCTGAACGGGCTGAGGCAGCGGTGTTTGATACGATGAAGGCTCCTTCCTCTCAGCGGACGGCTCGACAGTGGCAGACACAGAGTTGCACATATTGGCATTCATGGCTCAAATTAGCTGCTCCAGTTATTGAGAAATCACGCTGAGCTTCTCCAGACCCTGGGTCCTCTTCTCGATGACGGATAATTTTTCGAGGTCTTGGGACCTCTTCTCAATGATATCAACTTTAGACAAGTGGCTCACGTTAATGCTGAGGTTGGAGCTCTCTTCCTTGTCTTCAGTGTGGGTAGCCATGTTCACTGGCTTGTTGATGGTGGCGGGCATCTTCATGTAGGCACGTGATGAGGACTGAGCGACCTCTCCTTCAGTCAATTCTTCAAAGACATTCCATACCACATCCTCATCCTTGTTGAAGTGAGAGCCACCACAAGCGGAATAAATGAGCTTTTGGCTCTCGAGTGTGAGCCCACCAAAGAAATGTTGCACGAGACTAGTCTTGGGGATCTCGTGGTGGGGAAACTTCTCCTGGAGATCTTTAAATCTTTCCCACGCTTCATGGATATTTTTGTGGGGTTGTTGACAGAAACTGGAGATGCAGGCACGCATCTGGTTCAAGTGACCGAGAGGGTAGAATTTTTGGAGAAATGTAGACTTTAGCTCCTCCCAAGTCATGACTACCTTCCCCAAGTGGTCGATCCAATATAAGGCCTTATCTTGGAGGCTGAAAGGAAAGGCGGTCATCTTCACTACCCCCAACGGAATACCAAGGTAGTGAGCAGTGACACATATGCGGCTGAACTTCTTGAGATGGATATATAGTTTCTCAGTGGTGTTACCATGAAATAACGAAAGCAGAGACAGGAACTGCGGCTTCAGCTCGAAGTGGGTGTGAATTTGAGGAATTCGGATCCACTCGGTGATACGACCCGCTCCAGGGTTGTTTACTTCTTTCAAGGTTGGCTTCGACTGTGGTGGTTCTGCATCCACTCTATCAAACTCAGGTCTTCCCACTGAAAATTCATCTCCATCACCTTCCGGATTGAACTCTTGGTCTGGCTCATCCTCCTGTCTGCATCTCTCGCATCAGCCCTTCTCCTTAAGTCATTAAGCATATCTTGGAATGCGGTCTGGGCCAAAGCCTGATTGGTTAGTTGCTGTTGGATAGCCTGGATAGACGCGTGCAACTGACTGTTGACCTCATTATGTGTAGTGTACTGCCGTTCCCCTTGATCTGCCGGTTCGACTGGCTGGGGCTGCGGACCCTTTCCTCTACTAGTTGGAGCCATCTCAGAATAGACTTGAACTTCGGGCTCGTGATCGAGTTGAGAATCTGCATGACGGAGTAAACCCTGATCAGTTTCTTTATGAACACCAACTGCTGAGATGAGTCTGGAATTAGGGTCAATCCCAGAATTCTATGAACGGAGCATAGGATATTGACTAAAATCAATCTCTATCCACAGAGGGTTAATTCTGGGACAAGAGTAATCCCAGTTTATTTGAAGGGGAAGAGCTACTTCAGGTTGCGAGTCCATCCCGAACAACATATTTATTGGGGAGAGGCAAGTGTTGAAAGAAGATAGAATAGGGGAGTCCAAGGAGAAGTTCGCAAGATCCGAACTAACTTCTTGGAGATCACCCCGCCTTATTGAAGATGTTGGTAACACGGAATCGATGTGGACGTCGGTGGGATCCCGCCTAAACCATCCGTGTGACGACATCTTGAGATAGTCAAAAGGGATAGATGATGGATGAATAGCATGAGGATAGACAAGAAATAAAAGGAATGTAAAACTGTAGAAGGCTCACACTGAGCGAGGGTCAATAGGAAGGAGAGCAAAATTACGCAAATGCGTGATGTTTTTGATCTTGACATTAATAAGACTAATAAATCAAACCTCAAAACAATGGATTGACCAACTCGAACTGTGAAGCCGTGAAGGTTCGGCCATCATCTTTATTTTTTTATATTTGAATTTAGGCAATTTATCTTGTAATGAGTCCTTAAAGTGCTACGTTTATAAGAGAGAGAGTACTGCTAGAAAAGTATCACGTACTTGTCCTCCTCCTTTGTAACCTGTAGTCTACAATTTTTGAAGTCCTTGTAACTCTTCCTGGATCCCTACTCAGTCAAAGAAATAGAGGGAGGAAGCCGATAGGCGAAACCAATACTTCGTCACTCGCTCGCAACGGAATCACCCGTGAGCGTGCAAGAACCTACTCGGACGCAAGACGATGAGACATACACCCCCGTAAAGGCGTGGCCTATGCTCGATACTTCGGACAAGGTCAATGCTCTACACAATAGAGAGTCATCAATGCCGACCAAGCCCTACTCGTCTGCGTACGATAGAAGTGCCAATACTTCGGAAATCCAGGCGATACACAAGGCAGCCACATACTGGGTTTTGGGCTCTAATCCATACGACCTCGCTCACCTTACTGGGAAGGAAACCTTCCTATGAAACCTGAAAACAAATGAGGGCTTTGCTCACCCCAAGGCAATGAGTCCAATTAATCAATTTTATTTAGGTCAAGTATTTTTAACAGCCCTTTTTTAATTTTTTGTGTTATCACTTATTTTGATTAGATTCAACATAAGCGCCTAATGTTTTGGTTTTTTCTTTGATTCCTATTTGATCCAAAAACAGAGGGAGAAGATCGAAAAAGCAATGCAAGGCGACACTAAGATGGAAATCTCACCTTAGTGCTTGAATGCTGAATCTCAGTTAGAAGTCTTACAATGCCTCCCAGCTCTCTCCATGCAGGATGCAAAACATGAATTTGTAAACCTATACTTAATGCCGATATGCACACGGAAATCGTCCTAAGCAGGCAATTGCTACATGTGAAGAACCAAATGCTAAGTACTCAGAATGAAGCCTAGGTCCGTTCTTTGATGCCGATCGATGTCCGCCACAACGGATCCTGCCAGCGCTGTATACGACCTCTAGCGGCGCGTGGCTTCAAGACTGAGTACTATAGCAATTAATTATTTCTAAGTCCAAACATCAAGACTATAGGTGCATGCTAAGGTTATTAGGTGTTTGGCCTTAGATTACACGATTAAGCACACCTAATGACTAAGGGATCATTCCACAAAAGAAAGAAAACAAAAATCAGAAAACAAAATAAAAAAATACGATGAAAACACGGCAAAACTATGGTGAGCCCCCAAGTGAACAAACACTTGGAAATTGGGCCCGAATGTCCAACGTCATGTGTACCTGTATTATTCCAAATTAGAACCAATAGTCACTCTCTCAAAAAATAAAAAAAGCTAACTATCCTCTCTCTCTCTCTCAAGCTCCTCATGCTCTCTCCTGCTGGCTAGGGTAGAACAGCCGGCTTCGCTTCCCAAGGTTGCGTAGAATCACCTAGGCAATCCTCCTCGGTCTGTGGTCCTCACAAGAAAACCAGATTGAGATGTCAAAAAGTTCACAATCAATTATACACTAGAAAGAGATACTCAAAAATGGCTAAGCAAGTAAAAAGACAAAGGTCTACTCTATAAGCCGATGCTCCCTCGCAACTGCGCCATTTGAAAAATGAGAAGACGAGAGTCGCTAAATAATGGCCTGACAAATCAGGCTTACCGTCATTGAGGCGACTACTCAAACCTTCTCGTTGATCAACAATTAACCCACACAAATAATCAAGCAATTAACAGCAAGAGTTAAAATTTATTATACCCTACTAAGAATGTATAGTGGCAAGCAAGTAGGGGTCGAATACAGGAAACAAGGCATAGATCAAGCTAGATAAAAATATGGTACACCCAAAATCCTTTCACACACTTAGCCAAATTACAACTTTTTGTGGGTTTTAATTTTATATTTTATATTTTTATTATTAATTTTCTGATTTTGTATTTTATTCTTTATATATTTTTTAATTTCTTTTGCTTTTAATTTATATATAAGGTAATATAAGGGATATACATATAAGAGGGGTAAAAGAGGGATAAAATAGGTAAAATATATAAAATTCGGGAAATAAAATATTTTTTGTGTTTTTTATAATTTTCTAATGTTTTTGTGATTTTTATATATTTTTTCTATTTTTTGGTATTTTTAAAGTCACAAAAACTGAAAACAGTGAATAAAATAAAAAGTTAAGATTAAAATAGAGAAATAAAATACAAACAGTAACAAAAATTCTCCAAAATAATTTCCAATTAAAGATAATAAAATACAAGAAAATTAGAAACAGATATTATATTATTAATATTTTTTGGTATTTTTTAATATTTTTAAAATTATTTTAGAGGTTTTGCAATTTTTAGGCATTTTCTTTTTTATTTTTTAACGATTTTTGGACTGAATATGAAAGACCCTAAAATACATAAAATAAGATTTTTTTGAATTTTTTCTAAAAGTTTTTATAATTTTTATGTATTTTCTAATGTAAATAGAGATGAAAATACATGTTTGTGAATTTTTAAGAATA
This sequence comes from Ottelia alismoides, assembly GCA_037367405.1. Classification (NCBI taxonomy): domain Eukaryota; kingdom Viridiplantae; phylum Streptophyta; class Magnoliopsida; order Alismatales; family Hydrocharitaceae; genus Ottelia; species Ottelia alismoides. Next base: position 194,633 of record JAZKJV010007076.1, on the reverse strand, counting down.
TTAAAATGCAACAAATATGCAAAATAAAAATATGGCGTGGTAAAGGAATGCAACAGGAACCTCAGGTAATTTTTAGGGTTTTTTTGTGTTTTATAGATGTATTAAATAAACCCTTGAGGGCGTCCCTATAAAATGAATAAAATCACGTGTCCGAACACACGCTCTACTTGTGAGGACTAATTTGCAATTTTTACAAATGCCAGGGACTACCTTGCACAATGTCCAAAAAAGTTTGCACTTGATATTCAAATTTACCGACTAAATACAAAATAACCAAACCAGCAAGGGGCTGGTTGCAATTTCACCAGAGTTGGTCAGCCCACGTGGATGAGAGATTAAGTGCAAATGAAGAAAACACATGGTGATTTTCGCAAATTTTATAAAAAGTAAATAACGGTAGATGATTGTTTTAGGGCTAGTTAATGAACTCAAAAAATGGCAAAGATAGGAAGGCAAAATACCCACGCCTAAAGGAGAGCGAACGACATGATCTTCAATGCAAGGACACGTGTCGCCCTCGTGACGGCCGATACCGCTTCGCCATCCACGGCTAGAATCAGATGCATCTCGATGATCCAACGACTGGCGAAGAGCACGATCGGACGGCGGGGAGAAGACCTGGCACTGCAACACGATCTAACGGCGATGGACTGTGCTGGATGAACAGGGAAAAAGGTCCGCCGCAACGGACTTCCTCCGAAGATCTCATCCTCCTCCGATGCTCTAGGCAGCTCCAGAAACGCTCCGCTCATTCCCGGGAGGTCCCTCTGTCGGCTGGTGGCTCCAGAAAACTCCAGCAATCACCGGAGAGCACGCGCGAGGCCGGCGGAGCTGGCTTGCCCCAGGACCCTCCTACGTGTGCCAAAACGAGCCTCAGGTGATTGATTGGCTCTGGAACTACAGGAAATAAGTGAAAGGGTCGAGGGCAAGTTGCCTCGACCCCGTGGGAAGGTGGAAATGTGTGGGATGATCGGCTGTGGCCGGAAGAACTCAAGCTCCGGTCGTGCTTGGTGATGCGATTTCGTAGTGATTCAGATTAGATTGATGGTCTTTTTTAGCTAAGTCTGACTACTGACGTCCTAAAGAACACAAAGGATACGAAAAAGAATAGAAAACTCTCACTGAAGGTGCACCAATGACGAGCTTGGGCGGCACACTCCGGCGCGGTGGATCAGCCTCGATTCGATACTTTCTCGTCCTCCCAACGGGCACAACCAGTTCCTGCTGTCACCAGGAGGGTCATCGAAGCCCTAGGTCAAGGATTGAATGGTGGAAGAGTGATCAAGGAGTCAAGGAAGGTCGGGGGGCCCTTTTAAATGGTTGACGAAATGGGTTCAAAGAACGATGAAGATTGGCCGAATTGACGACTCAATCCCCAAGGGAACACAAGGGCATGAATCATTGATATGTGGAGAACAAAAGTCAAGAAGGTGCTATCGCGAATGGGTGAAAGACACATCCTCCAAAAATTAGAGAAAACGACCAAAAACCACAGTATGACACGGACCAGACCTCGGTCAGAGAGCTGACCGAGGTCAACCAACGGAGGATTCTGGTTGGTCCACGTGGGCCAACCAGAAAATTCCCTGGAAAAAAGTCTTATAAATTCGTTTAAAAATAAGAAACGGTTTTATTAATTTTTGTTATAAAATAAAAAATGCTAGTTATTTTATAAAGTATTTTATAATATTTTTTATTTATTTTTTAGAAGTTTAAAATTATAAGCTCCCTTTTAAGGGCTATATAGGTGTATTTATCTATATATTTTAATATTTTAATTTTATTTTGTATTTTTAATTTTATTTATTTTGTTTATTATTTTATATCTTTATAACTTCTTTTTATAAACTTAAATATATTTTTATTTTATTTTTCTATGTATTTTATATAATTAAATAAATAGAAGTGTTAAATATATATGTATACTTATTGGTATTATATCTATGTATTTTATACAAGTATTTTTATTTTATGTTTAATTTAGTATTTTATTCATGTTTTACTATATTATAAATAATATTTAGAAATTATAAAAATAAGAAATTATAAAAATAATGAATAATAAATAAAATGAATATTTTAATCGGTACAAGTATACAATAGGGGTCAAAAACCGAACTTTCACACCGTAATTCATAAAAATATGAAACCACCTTCATTAAATAGCTTATTAAAAATTATATACAATTTAAGGTGATTTTGATAATTTCGAGTTTTTATTTGAGAGATACATGACCGGTAAGTTAGGATTTTGGAATCTTATTTAGATCATAACTTTTTATCTATACATTATTTTTTAGTGAAATCAACTTTGTATTTTTTTATATTTAATTTTGTACAACTTTCATGTACAAAGTTTCTTTATTTGAAGTATAAAAAGTGGAAATAAAAATAGGTTCCAAAATGTATAAAGAATGAATTAATTAAAAGCGATTTTTATTGGTATTTTGGCCCTTATCGCCCCCTACTTTATTCCTTATCGACCTAGTCATCGAGATGCCTAGGTCTCGGGGTTTCGGGTCATAAAATATTTGCAATATTTTATTCCTTTTCTTTTCTTTTCTTTATTCCATAATTTTGGCATTAAAAACAATATTTTATGCATAATTTACACAATAATGCATGGGTGATAAAATGCATGAATTAACGGTATTTACATGCATTTACTAGGGTTTTTAAGGCCAAAATTATAGAACAAAGATGATGAAACGTAGATTCATCACCCATCCCAAGAGAACCTCATCTCGAGGTGATTCAACTCAGCCTATCAGCTCCAAGCAGTCCATACTTCTTCGACCTCCAGATCTCTCCTCAAAAAGATCTATACCTTCTGAGCACCACAAGTCATTGCAGGAGCCTCCCAAGAATGATCCGCCCCTATCCGCAACCGGAGACACCATTAGAACATGGAGATATGACTGTTCGAAGGAAGCTCTGACACTCATTCTTCATTATTCGTGTATGGATGCCTAGAGTCGTTCGATGATGCCTCCTTCCTAATTTTAATGAAGATTGCCCAATCATGAGATGAAGTGACCTTTAGATTCAATTGAGGATATGATCTGATCCATTGATCGTCGAAGAGGTATTAACGCATCCGGACCATCCACGTGCTTAACTGAATCAATCCAAGCCATCCATCAGCGTACAATGTTGGGCATTTTGCATCTTAAACCTAGCACATTTTTGCATTTTACGTTTAATGTTTAATCTTTCCACTACTATGTAATATTTCTATATAATTTGCACTAAAAGCCCCCAAGCTTTCTCTTATTGCACTTAGGTCCTGCGTTGAGTCACCTTACGTGGCTCTCCACGTGAGGCGAATGAGTATTTTACATATAAGCCCATCTGGCTTTGTATATTGAGTTTAGTACCTTAAGTTGTCTAATCAGTGTAATATTTTTAGAAAAATTTCATATTTAGCCCTAGAGTTTGATTTATTTGCATAAATGCCCTTACCGGTGTGTATTTAATTTGATATATTTTTGGTCTTTTGCATGCATGACCCGGAACTTTGATGTTATGTTATGAAATATAATTTAACTTCTTGGAAATTGCATTTAATTCCCTATTTTCCTGAATTATTTTATTTTGTGTATTTTGTGTGTTTTAAATAGCATTTCAAGATAAAATTATAGAAAATTAACCTCAATTGATAGGATCCTTATTTTATCTCACATATTTTTCTTGGAGCAATTAAAGTTGTTTTTCTACTTTTAAAAAACCAAAAACATTGCATATCTCCCTATTTTACTTAGAAAATATATAATATTTCAAAAACACTCTCAAAAAATCCAAAAAATATATTAGGTATATCTTACAGTATTATAACGTATATCCAAAAACCACTAAAAAATACGAAACCAAAATCCTAAAAATGTAAAACACTGGAAATCTCATAAAAATCATAACAAATTCATCAAAAATCCAAAAATTGTGTTTTAAATTCCTGAATTTATTATTTATTCTATTTTCTTGGAAAAAAGTTTTTTGACTCTGTGTGATCTGTTAGATATTTATTAGGCCTATTTCAATCTCATAATTTTGTATTTTGCACTGTTTTGTGTATTTCCTTATTTAAAAATCCATAAAAGTTTACAAAAAATCTCAAAATTATCAAAAATAGAAATCTAAAAAACACAAAAATATTTGTTTGAACCTTTTGACTTTATTTGATATTTTAGACTTTCAAAAAAATCAAGTTTTATTTATTTTATGCATATATCTATATATCTATATTATATGCATATTATCTATATTTACATCTATTACTATCTTATATTATTAAATTAAAAATCAATCAAAAACAATTGCAAATTTATAAATTCCAAAATAAATATAACTAAAAACCCACAAAAACATTAGAAAATAAAAAGATAAGAAAAGAACACCTAAGTATATTATTCATTTTATTTCTATTTTTTCTGCTCTCAGTGCTTCAACACTCTATACACTTACCTAATACAAAAATTTTATAAAGTTATAATAAATTTTATCTCACATATTCATAACTTATTTATATATGTGGGTCGATTGTTGTTAAGAAGATCAGTTTGGGTACCACGCACTGTGAGAGCAGCCTATACAACAATTTCTGAATCTGACTTGTCAGACATCGCATACCTTTCAAGATCGGACCTTGTAACCTCGAGCTTTTGGAGAGTTTCTTTAGAAGATCAAGGCACCCGAGAGACGTGGAGATTGATGGTTCTACACCCACCAACATGAGAGAGCAACAAAAAAAGATAAAAAAATGTTTAGAGTAGATTAGCATAGAGTTAGTGTAATTTTTTTGAGATAGTGATTAAATTGCTTAATTTGTAATCATACAGGACAAGGACACTCAGAATATTCGGGCCTAATTTACCAACTAATTGTTCACTTGGGGCCCACATGGTTTACTCAGACTATTCGAGCCTAATACAAGTAAAAAAATCTAATGTAATGTGCAGTTAAGCTCAAAAAATCCAAAAAGCTAATTTTTCTTAATTATTTATGCAATGATGAATGTAAAACATATTTCTTTGTATTTTTAGTATATAAATGCATACAAAAAAATAAACATTTTTATGGGTTTTCCGATAATTTTTCATGAAAATAATGTCAAAGAATTATGAAATTTTGTCAGCATGTTAATTATGATGAAATAAAATCATTACTGTGAATTTTTGAAAGTTTATGATGAAAAATAAATTTATGGTGAAATAAACATGAAGATTGTGTGATTTTGAATAAATTAATTTTAATAAGTAGTAAACTCAATTAATTTCAAGAATTAAAATTATCCTAGATGATTTTTGTCAAGTCGTATAGAGGAGAAAATAAAACTTCTAAAATTATCAAGTTTTTAGAGAATTAAAAACTAATTGCCAAAAAACAACTTAATTTTTTAGCCTAATTGTGCGTGCAAAGTGGATATCTTTTGGGCATATATTAGAGAAAAATAAATTCTACCTAATGTAAATTTTCTGGAATATTGGAGCAATTACATATTTATTATGGATTTTCAAAGTAGACTAGGCAAAATATTGCAATTTTCTCCATAATAAATATTATTAAATCATGTTATGCTCACAAAATTATATTTATAATCCATAAGAATAAAGAATTAATTGTTCTAAAGGTGTAAAGTTTGAAATTGAAATATGATGACAGATGATTATTCAAAATGAGACTCAAACATAGGTGTATAAATGCAATATAGAAGAAAATAAAATTAATTAATAATAATAATAAATACTAACAAGGACTATAGTGAAATCACCAAGACTTGGGAGGTTAGATGTGCAATTTTGGTCGCCCATGCGTGTGCCTTAAATGCTGAAGGAGGGTCGACAGCGGCTTGGCACCGAGTTGACGTTTAGGGCCATGGCGGCTTGGGTGTTGTTAGATGGCAAAGAAGAGGACACGATCGATGGTGGTTGATGATCGATGGCAGTTGCGTCGGTCTTCGGATGAAGGCAAGGATGCTCTGGGAGGGCAAGGAGGAGCTAGTGGTCATCAACGGTAGCGTTGCCCTGGTCGAGGTGGCCGGTGGTGCAGAGCGATGAAAGTGTTCCTTGCTTGTTGACACACGATAAAGCAGGAGCTGTGACAGGGGATGCGAGTGGCTGGGTAGAATGACCGAGCTATGGAGGAGGAGAGCCAGTGATAGAGCTACAATGGTCGTTGGCACAGGCTGTGGAGCTCGCCTGGCTAGTGGTGTGGTTGTGCGGAGTGCCTGGAGTGTGACCAAGGCGGTGAAGCGCTTGATGTCGATTGACGGTGAAGATCAGAGATGAGGGGATGCGTTGTTGAATGGAGGAACAAATGTGACGAAGGGGAAATAAAAACAGAGGAAGAATGCAAGAAGAAGAAGAAGAGTAGGAAGAAGAAAAGACGAGGAGGAGAAAGAAGAAGAGAGGAAGGAAAGGGGAAGGGAGTATACTTGTGGTTTCTTCTGAGGATGCAGGAGATCAAGTGTTGGACATGCGAGCCCACGACGAGCTATTATGTAATAAATGTTATTGCAATTCATTCCCTGATCTAAAATAAAGAATAACTAATTTGCATAATAGGTCCCGTAGTACAATTAGGGTTATGTACCATGGCTATCTTGATGATCATACAATTATTAATTCAATTGTTGAATCATAGAACTTGGTGCTTGGACGAATATCTAAAGAGTTAGATTGATGATTCATCAAGCACTGTCAAATGATTATTAAGAGATGATCTCCAACCTGAGTAGGAGATGGCAATCCTTTTCTCTCATGGGATGATATCTAACTGACTTCTTGATGCAGGTCCTCTACATAGGAATAGAGATTCAGAGGTGTTAGATAAGTTAGGTCAAAGAGTTGACTTAACGATATCGAGATAACCAAGGACCTATGTCGTATATTGTCATAATATAGGCACGCATCCTCTGATCAGAGACAGATGTGTTACTATATGTCTGAGTATGTACATTTAGCAAACCGATAGGTTGATGGCCTAATCAAGTTCTATACATCGGTGCTCTAGTGTGCGTACAAGGTCATATGAGTAATACAATCTCTCAAAGGGATCACGCAGGTTCATTTATTGAACCGGAAGACATGAGATCACTTGTGAGATATTGGGATCAAATTCCGTGCATGGTCGTCTCGCTTTGGAAGATTCACTAAATTTATAAGTTTGATATATACTTTTGGACAGTGTATGATCAATACCTAGGTATGAATATGCTTTTACAAAATTATATGATCAATACCAAATCCCAATGATAAAATGAGAAACTTAATGATGAAACCCTGAAGGAGACAGTCTAAATGAGACCTAAAACTTCGGGTTTAATCTAGGTCTTCCAGTATGTAGGATGTACAGGTATTAGGAACCAGAGGGTGATGTCATGATAAATGATTGTATAACCATGACACTTCCATTCCTTGGGAGTGATGAAAAGGGTTAGGATTTAGTTAATCCTCTCAATAAAGTACTTTGATCTTAGTCCAAATGTTGGACAGTGATTTGAATGTGATTCAGATGCAATGAAAAGATTATATTTATGGTTTTGATTTAATAAAACATATGTGGAAGGTCCGCAAGATCTGGATTTGAGATATGATCTCAATATACAAGTCACCATATGTGGAACGTACAATCTCCCTGTCCTTATCTTCACGTATCCGCAGAGAAAGCGCATTACTTCAGAAAGAGTTCAAGAATAATTTCAATGTTGATATTATATATGAGCATTGAGCAAAATAGATAACTAAATGTGATTTAATTATTGTCAATAATATGAATGTAATTTATATTGTTTGGGTACATCGAGAAATGGATAATTAAATGTGATTTAATTTTCATGATAATGTGAATGAGATTCAGATTATTTTTAGTACGTGAGATTTGAGATCTTAAATAATTAAATATGATTTAATTATCAAGGATATGAATAGTGTGGATAGCATTATCCATAAAATTAATATATATTATAAATATGCTTTATAATATATAAGAGTGAGCTATTTATAAATAACATTTGCAATTTAAATGTTTATGTTTGGATTCACATTGGACAATTAATTGAGAATATAATTTACATTTTATCTTGAGTTGTGAATGTAATTCACGAATTACCAATGGAATGATCACAATGTTCACAAAATAATTATGAAATATTTATGTGAATAAATTTACAACAAATGTTGCTGTAAATTATGAGAAAATCATGGAGCAAGTGGCTTCCATGAAATAAGGAAGAGAAAGCCACCTTGCTCATTAAGAGGGTGGACGGCCACCATTGTCCTAATTGGATTGGTGGGCGTACCCCCTCTTATGGAAGAAAGCTTGACTCCTTCCTATTATCTCCATGGATAATTGATTTAATTGAAATTAATTATAATGATTATTATTTAATAAAAATAATTTATTTAAATTAATTGTTGTTGTGTTTTTTAACAACAAAATCAAGACCATTGAAAGAAACACAAATCAATGTGAATCATTGGATTTGTGTTGTCTGTGGGTTGAGATCCATGCACTCCCTAATATTACAAGAAGAGGCAACCTTAGATATTCTTCAAACAATTGAAAATATGCTCTCTCTCCCTCTCTCTCTTACACGCTGTCTCTCTCTCTCTCTCATTGTGGTCGTCCACTTTGATGCCCTAGAGAGAGATCACAGTCGTCGTCGCCACGATGTTGTACCGTGCTTCTATCGCTCGTGGATCTCCATATCCTTCGGTGCACCTCGTTCGTGAATAAGATGTCAGATCTCATGTGATGAGATCAAAAGATTCGTTGCTTGGTTCATTAACATGGATTGCAAGGAGCACACGTTTCATCAACGCGCTCAGAAGCGTTTCCTCAGTTGGATCGGATTTGAATAGGAGGTCTCTTCCTTTAGAGACTCGATCACAATCATGTTTCAAGAGGTAACCTTAATACCTATTGGTTGTTTAAATGAAATGATCCGAGAAGTGTTCTCGGATCATGTACTTTCATTGTTTTAAATTTTTGAATTCTGTTGCCCTGAGAAACTAGTGCGACTAGTCGCTCCCGATCGTATATGATGCGATCCTCATGCTTTCGTGATGTGCTTAAGGATTTTCCCATATCCTTCATCAAACACCTATGGTCGTCGTGTTGAACCGTGGGCAGTCGCACAGGAGGCTCAAGTAGTAGAGAATGATCTTGTTGCAAAAGTGATCAAGAACCATCGGTTCTCGCCAAAGGCAGTGTATGACCTCGTTGTCGCTCAACGCTGAGGGGGAGTTGTCACCTCTGACCTTGGGCAAAGCTGGAGTTCTTCTCTCAAAGAGGTGGATAAAGGCAGCTGTGGCACAGGTTTGGGTCTTATGAGTATGATGATCAGAGGAGAGGGGCGATGAAGCGCTAAATGCATAAGATAATTTGTATCCGTTGTAGCACGGACACTTAGCATATCATACGCAACCGAATAGAATCTCCACGAGGAAGATTCGCCTTGAATTGTAAACTTGGGAAGTCAGAGTCGAACACAAGGACACGAGCAATTTGGTGAATTTTTAAATGTCAAATATTTTAGGTAGCAATTTATAAGATAATTATATTGAGCAAATGCACAATTCACAATAATGATGATTTTTAACACATTTTTATGAACTTAAATTATATGAAGACAATAATGCACTAACAATGAGATAAATTAATCACAATATGATTCACCAACCAATAAAAAACTAGGTTAAATACAAAAATTCCCTGAATTAACTCAATATTAATTAAGACATGAAAATAGATTCAATGATAGCTTTAAGCATTAATCAGTCTCTAAAGCAATTTCAACACATTTTCACTTCCAATTTCAACTTTGATGCTCAATAGTTTCAGCAAGTAATTAAACCGTTTAGTAACTTCATGACAATGGTTAAAAAACTAATAATTTGTCATTAAGAAGCAAGGTGAATCTCAGGTTCAATCGCTCACAAAGATGGCATCTTCAACTTCATTTAAGGATCTAAATAAGTAATTAGAAGATGAAATGATTCATGCATGATTTTTAAGTCAAAAATAACAACAAAGCATGTCAATAGATAGAGTAACAAATTAGCTTTCAAAAGAGACCAAACTCATTTTATTTAGATATATAGATAAAAAAATATTCAATATTCAATCTAGGGTCAATTTTGCAAGAAAAACTACAAGTTTTATTACAAAAAATGACATAAATGGACTAAAATATAATTAAAATATCCCATGGGGGCTGATATGCAAAATACACAAAGGTGGGAGGACTTATCTACAATTCTTGGAAAGTTGGGGGACAAAGTTGTAAATAACCCAGTCATGTGTGCGCTACATGTGAGCTATATAGGTTCAGAAGTCGAGGGTCAGGACACGTAGATGTCTATGCTTCTTTGTTCAAGGCTCGAGTGCAGGATCGGATTCCGAGCATCGGGGGTGAATCGCTGCTTCGAGGGTGAAGGCATCCTAGTCATTTAACCTCAAATGCAATGTATCCTATCAACAAACAAATGACCAAGACTTTGATGTCAAATCACATTCGAATGATTTCCATCCTCCCTGGTTCTTTTAGGGTTTTTATCAGTGGTAGCAACATTCATGACATTTTCATCAATGCAAAATTCATGGAGTCCACCAGAAGTCAAAACACCATCAGCAATATATTTATCATAACGACTTATAACTAGTTTATTACAGAATAGAAATGAATATCCATTTCTAACAAATTTAGATATAGATATAAGGTTCCTTCTGACTTCCGATACATAAAGACACTCTTTAAGTAAGAGGATTCTCCCTCCGGATAATGATAATCTGCAGGTCCCAATGGTGACTGCTGCAACAGTTGCATCAGATCCTATCTGGATGACTATCTCCCCTTCATAAGGATTCCTAGTTTCCTGAAATAGATGTAACAAATTGCATACATGAACAAAAGCACTAGAATCGATGTTCTACTACCATCTCGTCCAATGAGAAAATTGGTTTCAATGATGAAAATAGATTTCATGCATGATGGGGCTAAACCTTTGTCAGCAGCCTTTAGGTAATCCGGGCAATTACGCCTCCAGTACCCCGGCTTCTTGTAGTGATGATAGACAATGGTTTTCTTCGATGCTATCATAGTAGAAGCATTAGACGATGAGCCAACACCTTGACTCTTCTTCTTTCTCTTCTAGGTCGGACCCTTCTGAGAACCATGCTTCCAACCACGCTTTCCTTTGACTTGTGCAACCATTACACTACTAGAGGGGCTATCTTTCTTCATTAGGTTTCTGTAAACTTTAATGCAGCAAATATCCCAACGTTAGTATAGTCTACTTTTCTCATGTGGTATGTGACCACAAAACTATTGAAAGACTTAGGGAGTGACAGTAAAATGAAGTCAACCTGCACATCTGCGTCCATGTCAGCTTCGAGGGTTTCCATCTCAAAAAGGTACCCAAACATTTTGAGTACATGTTCTCTGACAAAATTCCCTTCCTACATCTTGCAGCGAATAAGTTCTTTCATGATATTATAACACTATGTGCGGTTTACATCTCCGAACATTTCTCTCAAATTCACCATTATGTCATGGCAAGTGTTCATGTCTATATATTGCTTTTGAAGCACATTGGACAATGAACCCAGATTATAACACCTTACCAAAGAATGATCTTCATCATACTTTTCATTGAATTTAATCTCTTCCGGTGTCAGAGTGTTTGTGTACCTGTCCTTGGATAGCACATAAGAGATGTGCTCCGCAGATAGGACAAGATCCAAATTACGGATCCAAACGAATAATTTGGTCCGGTCAACTGATTGACCTCCAAGAGCTTGCTAAGTGGGTTCTTGGACTTCATTTTCTGAAATTAAGAATGCACTATATTAGAACATATAAATAATTATATATTCAATTGAAATTTTTTGATTAAGGTTTTTTAATCAAATTAGTCTTACCTTTTTAACTTTGAAGGTTCATTTCCTTAATCACATTCAATGCAAGAGATATACTTACCAATACATCTCTAGCAAGAACTGGGATCTCTTTTTCTACCTTAGTTACATCCCAATAATATGAGAAACCGCAACTCGGGTAAAAAGAAGAGGGAACACATTCCGCCTTGCAAGTCCAACTTGCATTCCCAATTCGGTCTTTAACACCCAGGCCCACCTCCCCTAAGGCGATGTTGACTTGTTGTTAATTGAACCAACCGTCAACAGGAATAGCACTCGCTATGCGCAATCCTATATCACCTCAATAATTCGAGGAACCCATATTGGGGTCACTACGCATGCGACCTTACTCTTTCAAGAAGTAAAGAGTCCAATCCAGATGCGCTTATATGCAAGAGTTGTCACTTTGGACAGGTGTATCCTATTAACAAATCTCGGCGACGGAACCCTTCGCCTTGATGGAGACCATGCTTGTCACTTATGTAATCCTCCATCTCATATTCAAATTCTAATTACTTATCATGAATCATAATCACATAATTAATTCTTCCAAGGGAAATACACCTACATTCATAATAGAGTGTTTTAATTGGTTATAATTGATTTAATCATATTAAATGAATTATCAATCTAATTCAATCAACCAACAAACATGATTGTTACTTGAAGGATTGTATAATCTTAAAAATATGTATTATTCAAATAATTAGAAAAATACACCATGATCTCTTCAAACATTATCCTTTCCTTACCTGTTGTCATGGCAATACTGACGAGAGTGGGATAGACTGCTCATGAAGCAACCTGCTACCCCAACGCTCCCCGTCTAGACACCATATCCGCCTCAGGTTAGGATAATGTGATTTGATCATTTTGCATTTGAGAAGATAATCGATCTTTCAACCGAAGTTATACATATAATAATCAAAACCATTTTGATTAATATTATAAGGAGATTTTATAAACAAATCACCAATCTTATTCAAGTAACAATGTTTTGCATGTAGAGATTGTCCTACAACTGTTGTATGATAAACTAGGGTTTTCATGAAACACTCATTCAATAACGATTGATATTTAATCAATTATTTCCATAAATAAATTTTAATCGTCAATTAATCATGACAAATTATCAATTTCCTTGATTTACATTGAATGATAAATAATCTAAGAACTTGATGATCCAATCATCATCCGACCCATCTCAAATAAACATGGAATATCTGGGGCAAACGGAGTCGGAATTGCGCGAATAAAATCGTATGGTTTGCTGGTTTGATCCTCTACTTAATTCAAGTGTTTATTTCATGTTTAATTACAGGAAAACAGTAAGCAAAAATATTTTTGTTATGGATCCGTGAATACATGCAAAACAATTTTCATACTGGGAACCATTCGAATCAAATTTATGTACTTTTAGAACCAATTAAAGGTTAATAATTTTGGGTACATATTTAGATATTATAAATATATTTTATCAACCAAAAAATATATCCCAATAGTGCACAAACAATAGGTTTTTATTTCATCAAAAACTGATTTGAAACTTGCATCTAATGCAAAAAAATGATTCTTGCGCATCCAAAACATGAACCATGATCTCCTAGGGTTTTGGATCACATCCAAGACCTGATCAAGGCTCTGATAACACTTGAAGGTTATGGAAGGATCCTTAAGCGCATCATGAAAGCATGAAGATTGCATCATATACGATCAAGAGGGACTAGTCATACTAGTTGCTCGGTGTAGCAGGATTTAAAAATTTTAATCGATGAAACCACATGATCCAAAAATATCCTTGGTTCATTCATATAAACTGCGTACTATATAAAGGAATACCTCTTGTGGCGTGGTTGTGATCGAGTCTCTAAACAAAGAGACCTCTTGTCTCAAGCCCGATCTGTCGGAGGAGACGCTTGCGAGCGCAGATATGGATCGTGTGCTTCTCGCAATCCAAGTTGTTGATCCAAGCAATGAATCTCTTGATATTGTCTCATGATATCAAACTTCTTCTCACAAGCAAGGCGTGCCGAAGGAGACAGAGATCCATGAGTAGTTGAGGCAGCTATACAACGATGATGCGACGATGATGGTGACCTTTTCTCTAGGGTTAGAGTGGACGGCCACTCAAGATGGAGAGAGGGTGGCGTGAGGCTTGAGAATGAGAGAGAGAGAGAGCAATGGTTGAAGTAATTTGAAGAGCAAGGGTTGTCTCTTAATATATAGTATTTTGGGAGTCCATGGATCTCAATACATGGACAACACAAAATCAATGGATGAGATTGATTTGTGTTTCTTTCAATGGTCAAGATTTTGTTGTAAAAAACACAATAATAATTAATTTAATTTAATCAAATACATATTGAATAATCAATATAAATTAATTTCAAATTAAATCAATTATCCTTGGAGATAATTGGAAAGTGATTAGCCTCTTCTCATAAAATGGGGGACGACCACCAATTACAATTAGGACTTGGTGATCGTCCACCACCTTTAGATGGAAGGTGGCTTTTATCTTTTTATCTCATGATATTACATTATCCCATGAAAATCTCCAATAATTTGTAACAACTTTTGTTGCAAATTTATTCACATAAATAATTCATAATTATTTTTGTGAACATTGCAATCATGCCATTGGAAATTTGTGATCACATTCACATTCCAAAATAAAATGTAAATTATATTTTTCAATTAATTATCCAATGTGAATCCGATTCACATCAATACTTAATCAACAAATATAAATTACAATAGGATCTCTTTAATACATTATAAATCACATTTATAATCTCTCTCTCCTCTCTCTCTCTCTATATATATATGAATAATTGGATTGTGCTATCCACATTATTCTTATCCATAATGATTAAATGATATTTAATTATATTGGATCATTATTCTCATGCATCTAAATAATATGAATCAAATTTGCATTACTCATGATAATTAAATCACATTTAATTATCCATTTCTTCATGCTTGAGGTTAATCTAAGAATGGAATTATTCTCGAACTTTTTCAAGAATAATGCGCTCACTCCGCAGAAGGATAGGGCGATTGTACGTTCCACATATAGTGACTTGGATGTTGAGATCACATCTCAAATCCAGATCTCATGGAGTTCTCATAGATGCTTGATTAACTCAAGGTTGTAAATCTAATATTCTCATTGCATCTGAATCACATTCACATCAATGCCCAACATTTGGATAAAGATTAGATCACTTCTCTACTGAGAGGAGTCACTAAAATCCAGACATGTTTCATCACTCCCTTGGAGTGGAAGCATCATGGTTATGCAATCATTTGTGATCACACCACCCTCAGGTATTCCTAATATTTGTACATTATGCATACTAGAAGACCTATGATAAACTCGAAGACATAGATCAATTTACATTGTCATCTTCAAGGTTTCATCATTAAGTTTCTCATTCGGTCATTGGGAGTTGGTATCGATCATATGCTTTTCAAAATCATATATCATACCTTCAAATTCTTGTCATGCTTCCAAAGCACGATGACCATGCATAGAATTTGATTGGTCCCAATACCTCATGAGTGAGATCATGTCTTCCGGTTCACAAGTGAACCTATATGATTCCTTTGAGAGATCGTATCACTTATATGCCCTCATATGCACACCAGCTCATCAGTGTATAGATCTTGATTAGGCCATCAACCTATTGATCTGCCAAATGTACATACTTAGACATATAGCAACACATTTATCTCTGGTCAGAGGATGTGTACCATATCATGACAGTATACGACATATGACTTGGTTATCTCGATCTTGTTAAGTTAGCTCTTTGACCTAACTAATCTAAAACCTCCGAATTTCTATTCCCATGCAGAGGACCTGCTTCAAGAGGTCGGTCAGATATCAACCAAATGAGAAAGGATTGCCATCTCCTACTCACGCTAGAGAACATCTCTTAATAATCATTTGACGATGCTTGATATGTCCTCAATATAACTCTTTAGATATTCATCCAAGCACCAGCCTCTATCATTCAACCATTGAATCAACAGATGTATGATCATCAAGATGGCCATGGTACATAACCCTAATTGTATAGAGGGACCTTATAGTGCATTCATTCATTTAATCTCAGACGAGGAGTGAAATAACCAATAACTTTTATTGATAAATCATACATTATAATAACATTTATTGTAGGAATGGTTTGCCTCGGGCTCACATGGTTCACCATTTTTGCACCACAACCCCTGTAATTTTTTATATTGCAAAAATGCCCTTACCAATATTGTAAATTAAATTGTTATCTTTTATTTTTTATTAAATAGCTCACGTGCTTGTATATTCGTGGAAAAAATCACAGTATGTGCTTCATTTGATGCTTGCTCACATTATATTTATGTTGTAGCATTTTCTTTCATTTTTCCATTTATTAAATATCATTTAGGAGCTATTTATTCCCTATCTAAATATAAAAATACAAAAAATTAGAAAAACTTTTCTAAAAAATTCCAAAAAATATATATGTTAAATATTTTAGGGTAAATTACAATATGGCTCCCCATCTATGGGTCCGATCCCATAATGGGTCCCGATCTTTAAATTGTAACGATTCGGGTCCCATGGTCATTAATGTAAGGAACTTTTTGGGGCTAATGACGAGTATGTCCTTGTATAAAAGTTGGAACCCAACCCCCATTCCCTTCCCAACAAGGGCATATTCGTCATGAACCTAAAAATTTCCATTTCCTAAATGGTCCTAGGACCCGAATCGTTACAATTAAAGATCGGGACCCATTCTGGAATCAGACCCATAGATGGGGATCCAAATTGTAATTTACACTATATTTTAATATAATATAATTCCAGACTAAAAAATCACAAAACAAAAATTAAAGAAAAAACCTAAAAATTAAAAAACCTACCATATTAAAAAATTTCTATAAATGATATAAAATCTAAAAAAATAGTTTTCTTCTATATATTTTTCTATATATCATATAATATACATTTCAATAGTTTTAAGAAAATTTGAATCTATTTTCAATTTTTAATTCTAAAAAATGTGTCCTATTTATTAACTCCATGTTGTGGAGTATTTCAGACTTTAAAAATATAAAAATTAGCAAAAATCACCAATACTAAACATGAAGAAAATATAAAAAAAAAGATAAAAACATTTTATTTTAGAATTTTTAAATATTTAAACTATACTTATAAATATAAAATCCTATATAGATTATATAAAAAAACATACTTATATACTTATTAATATAATTAATACTTAATATTTATTTTAAAACATTTTAAATAACAAAAAAGTATTGTTTTTATTTGTACTTCCTGAATTGTTATATTATATGTATTTCATATATAGTATTTATATTATACTTATTCTCTTATATAGATATAAATACAAATTATATCTATGATGAATCCGCGATTCATCATCTCAATATCTTAATCTTAGCAAAATACTTGAGTAAAGTCTCAAATAAATGTATATAAAATCAATAAATTAATGAAATGACTCTTGTAAATAAAACACACTAATTAGTGTATATTAGATTGTACAAAATACATTAACAATAAAAAGCCACAAAATTTGAAGGAGTTTTTCACCTGTAAATAGCACAAAATTTCATGTATTTTTAATAATTTCATTTCAACTCCTTTTTGGCTAATTCTTTCTCTATCTTGTTCATAAAAATATATATAAAAATACAAAAATACAAAATAAATTCTACCTTAAATAAAATACTCCTAGATCCCAAAGATAAAAAAACTGTAAAGTCCAACTTCCCGGCTAAATTCCCGCTCCGTATGAACTCCAAATTCACCAAACTCACTTTTAAAGTTTAAGTTAGAAAATTATCTATCCAATGAAAGTGGTTTCATTAAGATCGGAGCTTGTTTACAAAATTTGGGTTTTGGGACCTCGATGTAAATTGTATATATTGTACATATTTTTTGTTTTCCCATTTTTTATTTTATTTTTTTCTTAATCACTAAAAATCCAAAAAAAATCAATTTTGTGTTGTATTTTATTTCCAGTATTTTATTCTATTTTTCTGTTATAAATATATTTTATTAAAAATATAAAAAAATTAAATTAGAAAAGTAAAAAAAATGTACATGTTTGTCTTCTTCTGTAAATTCTCCACTATTTCTCTTATCTTTTATTTTATTGTATTTAAAGTGGCCTACTTTATTTTATTTTTTCCCTTTATTTATTTATCATTCTCTACAATAACTTCTCTTCTACCACCAACTTCCATTCAACTCCACCATCTTTCAATAACCTCCCATTCCACTCCATCTCATCCACCTTCATTTTTCTCTCTAACGTCTCATTCTCTTCTTTATATTCATCTCCACATCCTCATTTTGCCCCATCCACCATTTTAACAGAAAAAGGAGAGAGCTTGGAGTGTTTTGTCGGTGACAGCGGTGAAGCATCTTCCTCAAGCGACGACCTCCTTCAGGAGAGATCCGCGGAGCTCCGCTCCATATCAAGAGTTCCCCATAGAGCTCGTACAGCTTCTCCGTTTTTTATTTCGCCAATCGGATCGAGGCACGATAGGAGTCCAGCGTAGCTGCTCCACAAATCCGGTGAACATCAAGAAAGTATTCCTCCTCATTTCTCGTGTTATTTTATTTTATCTAATATTTTGTTTCTTTGTTGTTTCATTACATCATTTTTTTCTCACCTCCATATCATCACTTCCATCATATCACCCCCACACCACCATCTTTTCACTTGTTATTCTATGTTTATAAAAAATTAAAAATAATAAAAAATAATAATAATAAGCTGACGACCCCCCCCCACACCACCGCCGACCGCCACTAGCGCCCCAGCAGCCGGCGACCGCTGCCCCTCTACGCCAGCCACCAGGCCGCGCGACCTTCCTCCGTCTTGCCTCAGGTCTTCACGCGCGGCCACGCGCGTCTGCGGTGCTCTGCCCCTCTCCTCCGCCGAGACCGCCCGCCGCGCTTCGCCCCACCACGGCCACCCTCCGCCAAGCCGCCGAGCTCCTCCACTACGGCCGCCCTCCGCCCACGTGCGGCGTGCCTCCGCTGCCAGCTTCGCCTCCTCCCCATCGTGCCCTAGCCGCCCAGGAAGAAGAAGAAGGTTTAATTTTTTTATTTTTTTTGCAAAAAATGCATTTTTATTTTGCTATATTTTTGTAATTACAAAACAGTCCATGTATATGTTTTATTTATGAGTTTTATTTTCTGGATTTGTGTTGATAACCCTCTGTTCATGTTTTAATTTGGACCTCATTATTGCATCTTTAATTTCAATGAAAAATAGCATGATGGTGAGCAATAAATTGTATACCATCTGAGTTTTGTTTTGTATTATTATGATTTGTGGGTAATTATTTAAAATTATGTAACTAAAATATTTTATATTTTACCCAATCTAGACCCATAAATTCATATCTTATGCACATTTGCTCGAAAAATTTCACAAAAATTAGGAATGGTGCTCTGAATTTTGCTTTAATTACTATCCAAATTTCATCAATTAAAGTTGTCCTGAGCCTTAAATAAATTGTAGAGTGATTTTGATATTTGATTTTTATTTAAATCCACACAAATATTTTCGCGAAATTTCAACTCTCCTGGAGTGCACGTATAAATACCTTTTTGAGATAATTCGTACTATAGATAAATTGCTATTGTGGATTTATTAGGAATTTATTACTCACTATCACTCTATTTTTACTAAAAAATCCATAAAAACTCATACTTTGTCAGAAAAATCCAAAAAACATTGTAGCTTCCTTGCATCTTGTTTATGTTCCAGTAAAATTTTCATAATTTTTACATACTGTTTGTGTGAAAAATTGTGAAAAAAACCCATAAGAAGTGTGCATTTTAATTCCTAAAATTCTAAAAAAAGTGTCATGCATTCATCTCTGGATTAGGATTCTAGGAAATATATAATTAGGCTAAATCGGACTAATTTCAAATTTAAATTAATTTAGCCTAGTTGTGTGTTTTCTTAGTTTCTTAATTCACATGCATTTTGCTTTTTTTCATTTGTTTTTGCATAAATTAATTTAAAAATACCATTTGGAAACCTAGACCTAAATTTTTTATTTAACCCAAAGTTGTTCTTTTGCCTCCCTATGTTCGACCCCGGACATGCTCGGGATATAAATTAAAGTCGAGACACTCTTCACAGAGATCTTCTCTCGGTTCTGACCGATTCGCTAAGTACACATACTACAATGTGCCCAAATTAAACATCGTATTTAGTGTACGATCAGATGGTGTCGTTGTTGGGGAGGCAAACGACTTAGGGATTAATTTAAAAAATTAGATTTAGATTTTCACTTACTCGGGTAGTCTGACCCCCGAGCCACCTTGTATTTATTCCATTTTTTCTCATTTTTTCTCATTTTTTGTATATATTTTATTTTTGAACTCTCTAACATAAATTTTATTTTCCTTGCGAGGGTCCGATGGACTTGGAGTGCATCGGAGGTTGACGGACGTGGCACGCCGACTACTGAAGAGCAAGAAAATCTTATTTATTTTGAGAGATTTTTTGTCATTATTGTAATAATTTAGGTAATTTGCTTTTTACAACGGCTCTTATTTGAGAGCTCGTGCTTGTATCGGACTGGATATTTGACCCATTTGTGGTCGTGTGGTTGATTGACGTAGAATAGGACTTGCACTCACGGTTCTTAGAGCATTTTTAGTAGATTATATCTTTATTTCTTTTGTGCTCGTAATATTTAGGACCACACATCACTTTTAACAAGACACACTTAGACTGTGGGGCTATTAGTCAAATTTAACTTGTACACCACTCACTAATAGAACTGCTTGTCTAGGAACAGTTTTCTCGTTTGCATCATATAGTATAAAATTTCAATTCTGCCTTGCATCCCGCATGTAGAGTGTGAGGACCACTGTAAGTCTTCTGAACTGGGCATGCATCATTGATTTCACTATTTGCAATGATTTTTCTCAACTCCCTTCCCCTTATTTTTGAAGCTTAGGTTAAAAGGAAATCGGGACTGATCGTTAGGCGTGCTTTGTTTGGTGTACTAATCAAGTTATAACCAACTTAAAATCGGGACTGCTAATTAGAGTTGACAAAAAAACTGACTAAAACTAACACTTGTTTTGGGAGAGCAAAACCCTCATTGTATGCTTGGCTATTGTGATTGTTGAGAGTTGAGGATGCATCCCTAGGATAGTGCCCAAAACCTACCTTTAAGCCTTGCGTAATTGGACTTATACATTGATTTATCACCTAATTAAAATTGAAAAGATAAAAGGTTAGACTCTTGCGACCATCATTGTGTTGAGTAGGTGAACTCAGGGTTTGCTCTTGTGTTTGTTTGTTTTGTGTGTTATTCAGTGCACTTGCACGATTTCTCTCTCGATCCGCTTCATTTTCCCATCTCCCTTCCAAGATGTCAGAATATTGGTCACCATATCCATGTCACTCTTCCTCGACCTTATTCTGATCATCTCCACCCTCTTATTCCTACTCATACCCACACCACAACCGCGAAGTCAAAACTCCGACTGACTTCCCCAATTCTTCGTCCTTCTCACCTACCCCATATTCCTACACCCCTGACCCACAACCACCCTGGATTAACTCACCTTATTCTCGTCCGCTTGCTGGAATGAAGGAACCAATCGAAGAGCAAGTGACTGCTGAGATGAATGACTGGAAGAATCAGTTGCCCCCGCGGACATCATTCTCACCTCGACTTAGGACCGAACAACAATTGACCTATACACATCCCGACTTAACCTTAGCGTACAACATGGTCAACCATACAAACCGAATGGAGAGGCCTGCACCATACGATCTTCCTGACTTGATTAACCTGAGTGATAGAGCCCACATTAACCAACCTTCATATCACCCATTCGAAGAGATGACATAAACAGGGGATTGGATTCATGCGACTGATTTACAGACCCCTTGTCTACTAACTCCACCTTATGAGAACTGACCAACATTTACCATACAGATGGGTCATACTCAGATTACACGCCTGAGTCAAGGTGTGTTGAGTATAAGATCTCGAGTTCTCAACGGTATCCTCCAACTGAGCAGACTTCTCTCATGATGTGTCGTGAGAATTTATTGGAGGATGACATTTGTAGACCGATCAAAAGTCCAGGTAGGAATGTGGATCATGGATTTTACGGATTGAATTTTGAAAATTTGGAAGACATCGGATTGACCACAGGTCATGTAAAGCTGGAGTCCCTTCTACCTCCCTCTTCTACTAACCACTTTCACTCCAAACTAGAGTCTGTACATTCTCTTAGTCCTCCTTCACCTATCAAAAAGATCAAAAAATTGAAAACTTAGAAAACAATATAAAAATTGAAAATAGAAAAGATCTACAAAAATTGGATCCTGCACTTAGAGAAGCATTGGATAAAAAGTTGATTTTTGAGCTTCCCTTAATAATGGCCATTGAACACTTTCCCGACCTTAAAAGATTTGTGAGAAGTAAATTGATGCCTAAAAGGTCAGGCAATAAGAGAACAAGGACTGATAGACATATAGTGTCTATGGACACATCTTTGATGATAGGGAGAAAAACCAAGAGCCGTAGAGTAAAGTGATTTCCTAGGTTTGATTGTGAAATCAAAGATACCACATTCACCCATGCAAGAATCGATGATGACTCACCGATTAATATCCTCCTGACCTCTGTGTTTGCAAGCTCAAACTTGGATCTGCCAAGAAGTCAAGAGAGAGCGTTCAGTTGGCTGATCGGTCCATTAAACGGTCGAGAGGAACCATTTTTGTCATCATTACTTTCCAAAGTGCTCTACTGAAGATAGACTTCATGATCATTGACATTGAGCACCGAGGAGAGTTCACCCAGTCTACGATCATTCTCGGGAAGCCGTTCTTAGCTTTGGCTAAGGCAACTATAGATTGCGAGAATCGGGAGATCGATTTCACTGCATTGGGAGCAGTCTGAACTGACCCGATCTTTGAGGACACACAATATTCTAAGGTAACACGTACAGTCACAGACAGTCGTGACCTTTGAGAGACAGTTGAGTCGCGTCTCTCTACTACACCTGAGATACCGACTGTCTAGATGATCATTGGTTCAGAGACTCCCTACACCTCCACATCGCCTACTGCTTGCATCACTACCACCGTAACAACTTATAGAGAGGACTCACAACTAGAAGTTGCCCCTGAGTCAGAAACGATCATTTCTAATTTCCTTGATTTTTTAGATGATCTGACGTATGAGCCGATAAATGCCAAGCCAACTGAGAACATTGTACCATATCAGAGACATGTGCTGACCCTGCAGGAGTATTACAATGCATATGGTGACTCATATGATGATGAACCTCCAGTCAGTACCTCACACACACCACATCCAGGACATACACCAAAAGAGACAACTGGGACCAAATTGACCAATCTTGATAAATCGTTTACTCCATCCTCTAGTCGGTCATCTGGTAAGAAGAAGAAGAGTATTGATTTCTCGAGGTGTTCCCCCAAACTCCTCAAGATGTATCACTCTCCTCTTCCTCTTAATGTTTCAGGTTCTATAAAATGGCTAAGAAAGTTACCTTCGACGTACCAGAGAAGGAACTTTCTGAGGAGTCCTCATCAAGTCCGGATGAGGTGATCTATATGAGTGAGCTCAGTTCGGCTGTTCTGAAGCCATATTTGAGAAAGCAACCGCATGTCGACCCTCGTTGGACGCGACACACATGTATACTACCCTCTCCCTCGCTTACGCAATACGGTCTATCACAAACCTTCTTGATCCTTGTACATCCTCACTCCTCCTTGTACAGATTTTCCTTCCTTTATTTCCCTCCCTCCCCCGTAATTCGCACCACTCGCCCCGGTTCCGTATCGTTTTTATTTTGTGGCTATACTTAGAATGACTAGATCCTAAGTATAGGGGGTGAGTAACCCGAGTTGATCCATCTCTTCTTTTTAATTTTATTTTTGTATATTCTTTCTCATTCTCATCAGTCCCCTAATCTTTTGTTCTCTCCAATACTTAGGCTGACCAGAGCCTAAGTATAGGGGGACCGATGCTCGTTGTGTATTCTCCCACACTCTTATATTCTTTTTCACTTCTATTCTTTTCACCCACTTATACTTAGTACGAGCAATGGCTTTTTGTCACCTAGTGCCATGAGGACATAGCACATGCTAAGTATAGGGGGGTTTTGTATATATTGCATATATACTTTACCTATAGCTCGTACTTTGACTTGTTTGTAATTAAATAAGGGGTTATGGGTAATTTGTTGTAAATAAGAGGTATAACAAAAAAACAACAAAAACAACAAAAAATATATTTTTTAAAAAAATCAAAAAATATTTTCAAAAAAAACCTTTTTCTTTTCTATCTCTTTTCAAAAAAAAACTTTTCAAAAAAATGTTTTTCTTCCTCTTTATTTCCAAAAAACTTTTCCAAAAAAATATGTATCATTTCTTATTTACCTTTCTTTTTCAAAAAAAAACTTTTGAAAAAACACATAAAAACTTTTTTAAAAAAAATTTTTCCCACTCTTTTTCAAAAAAAGGGTTTTCCGAAAAAAAACTTTTTTTTAAAAAAAATCTTTCTTCTTTTCAGAAAAACCTTTTTCAAAAAAAATCTTTCTTTTTAAAATAAAAATCAAAAAAATCAAAATAAACAAAAAACCTAACTAATAAGTCGGTTTAATCCCTGACACTTACACTTTCACACAAGACTAGTGATGTTCAAGAATACTTGGTTTATGAGGTCTCGAAGTTTTAGGTTAACCAGCCTTAGTCATTTGGGTCTTTGACTTGATTATTCACATTTTCTTAGTTTGAAAGATTTGTATGCCATGTTGCATGCTTAGTCTCTACCTTAAGAATATGATCAGCACCTCACATACATGACTGCAGTTATGATGAGATGAGTTGAAATTTAACTTGAGGAACTGGGATAAGGGATTTAAGTTTGGATTTCATTTGATGATGCTCGAGGATGGGATAAAATCAATGAAGGCTTCATGAAACCTGAGTGTCAGCACCTTTAGCCAGTATGAGAACATGGTTCTTGTACTATCTCTTGACATTTACCTGTGTGCTAGGGTATGATGAAATCTAAAAAAATTATTGATCAGTGTGTGCCAACTCTTGGTAAAAACAGTGGAGCTAGCCAAAAAGCAAAGCAAAAAGAGATATCAATGTTGAAAAAAAGGTCTCACCATATAAAGTCAAATATTAAAGAGATTCCACCAAAGGCGAGCGCTCCCAACCATTTCAAAGTGTCCACTTTGACCACCGCTATTAGGACCAGGAGTAGGGATAGCACCAAAAAAGGCTCTGCATCATAAATGCTACAAGTCTGGGTGTAGAAGGTACGATAGGTACTCAAAAAAGGCACACCCCGGTGTACTCCCAGGAAAACAAGTGCAGACGATTCCAACTTCTCTTGACAGACGCACTGATCAACATCAAAAATATGCATTGAGTAATAAGGCACTTGAGAGAATCCTTGTTCCATTGAGAGGGAGAGAAGAAATGACACAATTCTATGCCCTCCATCAACTGGCCATCGTCTACACTTTCAAGTCTGACAACTAAAGAGACGGTGAATTGGTTGCAAGAAATGGTTTATTCCCTAGTGTTGAGGGTCGTGTTCTTAGGATAGTCTCTTGGACTGGAACCTTGGGTGACGTTGCGACTCTACTCTTTTAACTGCAGTCAACACTTAAGTCATATCCCTACTATATATTATACAAAGAGAGTCTGATGATTAGGGAAATTGGATACCTTTTGACTAGAGCTTCGTTCAGCTTAAAATTTTAGGATCTCTAAAACTGAGAGTTCTTGAATGGATCAAGTCTTGTATTCACATACACAGTCAGGTATTAATCCAACTTATTCATTCTTTATTTGATCGAGGACTAGCAAAGTTTAAGTATAGGGGGGTGATGAATCCGCGATTCATCATCTCAATATCTTAATCTTAGCAAAATCCTTGAGTAAAGTCTCAAATAAATGTATATAAAATCAATAAATTAATAAAATAACTCATGTAAATAAAA
Source organism: Ottelia alismoides (assembly GCA_037367405.1). Lineage (NCBI taxonomy): Eukaryota > Viridiplantae > Streptophyta > Magnoliopsida > Alismatales > Hydrocharitaceae > Ottelia > Ottelia alismoides. The sequence goes on along the minus strand of JAZKJV010007076.1, from coordinate 168,652 downwards.
CACAATATTATTGTATATTAGATTGTACAAAATACATTAACAATAAAAAGCCGCAAAATTTAAAGGAGTTTTTCACCTGTAAATAGCGTAAAACTTCATGTATTTTTAAAAATTTCATTTCAACTCCTTTTTGGCTAATTATTTCTCTATCTTGGTCATAAAAATGTATATGAAAATACAAAAATACAAAATATATTCTACCTGAAATAAATAATCCTATATCCCAAAGATAAAAAATCGTAAAGTCCAACTTCCTGGCTAAATTCCCGCTCCGTATGAACTCTAAATTCACCAAACTCACTTTTAAAGTTTAAGTTAGAAAATTATCTATCCAATGAAAGTGGTTTCATTAAAATTGGAGCTTGTTTGCAAAATTTGAGTTTTCGGACCTAGATGTACATTGTATATATTGTACATATTTTTTGTTTTCACATTTTTTATTTTATTTTTTCTTAATAACTAAAAATCTAAAAAAAATAATTTTGTGTTGTATTTTATTCTCAGTATTTTATTGTATTTTTCTGTTGTAAATATATTTTATTAAAAATATAAAAAAAATAAAATTAGAAAAGTAAAAAAATGTACATGTTTGTCTTCTTTTGTAAATTCTCCACTATTTCTCTTCTCCTTTATTTTATTGTATTTAAAGTAGCCTACTTTATTTATTTTTTTCCTTTTATTTATTTATCATTCTCTACAATAACTTTTCTTCTACCACCAACTTACATTCAACTCCACCATCTTTCAATAACCTCCCATTCCACTCCATCTCATCCACCTTCATTTTTCTCTCTAACTTTGCATTCTCTTCTTTATATTCATCTCCACATCCTCATTTTACCACATCCGCCATTCTTATAGAAAAAGGAGAGAGCTTGGAGTATTTTGTTGGTGACAGGGGCGAAGCATCTTCCTCAAGCGACGACCTCCTTCAGGCGAGATCCGCGGAGCTCCACTCCACGTCACGAGTTCCTCATAGAGCTCGCACAGCTTCTCCGATTTTTATTTCGCTAATTGGATTGAAACGACGACAGGAGTCCAGCATAGTTGCTCCGCAAATCCGACGAATATCAGGCAAGTATTCCTCCTCATTTCTCTTGTTATTTTGTTTTATCTAATTTTTTGTTTCTTTGTTGTATCATTATGTTATTTTTTTCTCACCAACATATCATCATTTCCATCATATCACCCCTACACCACCATCTTTTCACTTGTTATTCCATGTTTATAAAAAAATTAAAAAATAAAAAAAAACTGGCGGTTGCCCCCCCACGCCACCGCCGACCGCCACTGCCGCCCAAGCAGTCGGCCCCCCAGTCAGGGCCAAAGACCGCTGCCCCTCCGTGCCAGCCACCAGGCCGTGCAACCTTCCTCCGTGCTAGCCACCAGGCCGCGCAACCTTCCTCCGCCCCGCCTCTGGTCTTCACACGCGGCCACGCGCGCCTGCGGTGCTTTGCCCCTCTCCTCTGTCGTGGCCGCCTGCCGCGCTTCCCCCCACTGCAGCCACCCTCCGCCAAGACGTCGAGCTCCTCCACCGCGGCCGCTCTCCACCCACTCACGGCGTGCCCTTAAAGCCGGCTTCGCCTCCTCCCCATCGTGCCCTAGCCACCCAGGAAAAAGAAGGAGGAGGTTTATTTTTTATTATTTTTTGTAAAAATTGCATTTTTATTCTGTTATATTTTTGTAATTACAAAATAGTCCATGTATATGTTTTTTTATAAGTTATGTTTTCTGGATTGGCGTTGATAACCCTCTGTTCATGTTTTAATTTGGTCCTCATTATTGCATCTTTAATTTCAATAAAAAATAGCATGATGTTGAGCAATAAATTTTCTACCATCTGAATATTTATTTGTATTTTTATGAGTTGTGGGTAATTAATTTAAATTGTGTAACTGAAATATTTTATATTTTACCCAATCTGGACCCATAAATTCATATCTCACTCACAGTTGCTTGAAAAATTTCACAAAAATTAGGAAAGATGTTCTGAATTTTGCTTTAATTACTATCTAAATTTCACATCAATTAGATTGTCCTGAGCCTTAAATAAATTATAGAGTGATTTTGATATTTGATTTTTATTTAAATCCACACGTAATATTTTTGCGAAATTTCAACTCTCCCGGAGTGCATGTTTAAATACCTTTTTGAGATAATTCGCACTTTGGATAAATTGCTATTGTGGATTTATTAGGAATTAATTACTTACTATCAAACTGTTTTTACTAAAAACTCCATAAAAAATCATACTTTGTTAGAAAAATCTAAAAAAATAGTGTAGCTTCCTTGCATAATGTTTATGTTCCAGTAAAATTTTCATAATTTTTGTATACTGTTTGTGTGAAAAATTGCGAAAAAACCCATAAAAAGTATGCATTTTTAATTATTGCATTTTAATTCTCAAAATTCTAAAAAAAGTGTCTTGCATTCATCTCTGGATTAGGATTCTAGGGAAAATATAATTTGGCTAAATCAGACTAATTTCAAATTAAAATTAATTTAGCCTAGTTGTGTGTTTTCTTAGTTTCTTAATTCACCTACATTTTGCTTTTTTTTCATTTGTTTTTGCATAAATTAATTTTAAAAATACCATTTGGAAACCTAGACCTTAATTTTTTATTTAACCCAAAGTTATTCCTTTGCCTCCCTGTGTTTGACCCCGGACTTGCACATGATATAAATTAAAGCTGAGACACTCTTCATGGAGATCTTCTCTTGGTTCTGACCGATTCGCTAAGTACACATACTACAACATGCCCAAATTAAACATCGTATTTAGCAGACGATCAATCTATTAAAAAGAAAAGGAAATTAAAAATCAGAAAATTATAAAAAGAAAATATAAAATTATAATATAAAATATAAAATATAAAATTGAAAATCCCTAAAAATATAATATCATTAAAAACTTACAAAAATAAAAAACAGAAAAAGTACAAAAATATTTGTTGTTTATTCTTTAGACAATATTTATTTTCCTATCCTAATAGCTCTCAGTGGTTCGACCCATGCCTTGCTTAACTATTTACATTTTAATTTTGTGAGTTGAGTTGATTGTTCATGAGCTGACTACCGTGAAAGCAACTGACACAATGATTGATGGTCTGACTTGTCAAACACCGCAAATGATCGGGCATTATGATCCTTACATCAACCGACTAAACAAGAGCTTCCCTCCTTGACCCTCAAGTTTACCAATTTATTGAGAAGAAACAAGTTGTTACTTCCCGTCATGGATGTGTAAAGATTTTCCAACTTCAACCATAGGATTCTAGCTTGGCTTTCATCTTGTATGTGACTGTAGACATTCTCATAACAAACTGTCTGATGAAACCACAAACTTGATCGTGTTCAAATTCCCATTCCTCGTATGTTTTACCTTCGGACTTATGAGTGGAAAACATCAGAAGTTGCATGACCTTAATATATAAAAGATCCATCATCTTGTTTTTCCATAAACTATAGTCATCCCCATTCAAACTAATCATACAGCTCAAACTAAACTCCATCGTGTAATCGATGTGATGAATTTTGTGAGGGTCTTGTCAATCCACAAGGCGGATAAACATTCGTCGAAGAGACCGCTCATGAAACTCATCAAAATCAACAATTAACCCACAATATGTATAAAGCAGTGAAAAGCAAAATATGTGCAATTGAAATTTATTATAACTCTATTATGTATGTGTATAGGTGTAAGTACTGTAGAGGTCGAACACAGGGAGCGAAATGGGAGAATCGTTCAAGAAAATGCAAAAATGTGTGATCTTGTTGTCTATTTTTTATGAGTTTTTAAATTTATATATTTTTTTACTTTTTGTTATATATTTTGTAATTGTTTTTAATTTTGTCTTTTTTATTTTCATTTTATGATTTCTGATTTTTAATTTTTTTTTTGTTTTTATAAAAGATATTTAATATTATATAAGAATATATATACAATATATGATAATATATATACAACTAAAAAATAAAAATTATAGAATTAAATATTTTAGGTTTTAAATATGTTTTACTATTTTGTAATTTTTTAAGGATTTTTGATAATTTTATGGATTATTAAAGTAGAAAATATCCCAAATCGGGAATTTAATAAATAGGCATAATTGAAATGAAGATTAAAAAATAAATGATGTCAAAAATTCTTCAAATCAATTTTAATAGATAAAAATTAATACAAATAAAATTAGAAAATATGACTGATTATTTTTGGAATTTTTAAGAATTTTTTAGATTTTTATAAAGGATTTTGGAGCTTCTTAATTTTTATGTATTTTCTTTTTGTATTTTTAGTTATTTTTGGTCTAAAGGTCCAAAACATTTAAATAAACAAAATACATTTTTGGGGAATTTTTCAAAACAATTTTATATTTTTATGGGTTTTTTAATTCAAATTGGGAATATTTATGCTATTTTTTATGTTTAATAAATATTAAAGAGTTCTAAAGTGAATATAAAAACATGACGTAAAAGTGTGTGCAATCAGGAGCTTAACCCTATTTTTTGAATTTTTTGAGCGTAAATGATAATTATAGAATTAAAGATGATGCACAAAAAATAATGGCCTAGAAAGGGTATATTTGAGATTAAAAATAAAGATGAGGGTTTTCTTGCAAATTACCTAAAAGAATATAATTGAAATTTAAAGTTCTACGACTCAAACGAAATATACTCATGTAGGGGTCCGACCGCAAAATTGCCAAGCTCATGTGTATGGACACGTAAGCCTCGTTGGCACGACCTAATTTCAATTAAAGTAAAATCTAGGGTCCAATGTGCAAGTTATACATAACTATTTTAAATTGCAGATGAAATATTAACTACTGATATTTAAATACAAAAACTGCAGGGGGGGAGGAATACAAAATACCCAACTTTTGCGCACGATCGGACAGTGCAGCTCCGCCCACTTATCCGCTTGTCATCTTGAAAATGTGTGACACCGCTCTATGCATCAACGGTCGAGATCAGATTGTAGGGAATGATCTGACGGTGAAGGCTCGATGCGATCTAACGTTGGTTGTAGTGCATGAAGAACAATGCCCAATCCAACTGTGGAGGGGTGATGGACGAACAGGGAAGAAGCTCTGGTGATGCAAGCTTCTTACGACAAGATCTTCTCCCTCCATCGTCCTTTGCTGCTCCAAAGCGGCCCAGATGCTCCTGGAAGGGTCCTCCGTCCTATGGAAGCTTCAAAAGGGCATGGGGGACACTGGAACTCTCCCAAACGATCGGAGAAGATGAAGAGCCCTAGGTACCTCCCACCACACTCAAAACATTCCAATCAAGCCTTTTGGTCTTCAAACACCTGCAAAAATGGTTACTGGTTTGAGGCAAATTGCCTCGACCCTCAAGCAGTAGAGTGGAGTCGGGAATGGAGCGGATGGAGGGCGAGGCAGTGGAGTTGGAAAGCCTAATTCCATATCCACAGTGGATCTGGTTGAATGGAGGGTGGTGGACATAGTAGAAGAGTGGGGAAATGAGAGGAGGTGGCTGGCGAGTCAAAGAACAGTGAGGTGTACGGTGGAGACTTTCGTCGGAGCTAGCCTCCGACGAACTACAAAAGGGATCTTTAATGCTAATTTTATGAATCAAACACTAATCTAAATGCACGGAATAAAAGCTAGAATGAAATGCTACCTAAAAACAAAGAAAATACCCTTGAGTCAGCCAGAGCCAACGAAGTAGACCTCACGACGGCGAAGGTCTCTAGAGATGTCGAGATTAGCCCCTATGTTGTCGTCTCTATCCTCCTAAGCAGGGTGAAATCCCTATCACAGATCTCAAGCCATGGAGCACCATAGAAGGGGAGAAAAACATGTAGAAGTGATTCAAAAATGGGAATAAGATCAAGGATGCGATTTTGTACAGGTGGTGGACAGGTGCCAAAGAACGAGGAAGCATAGTCGATGCAAAGCTTCAACCTTCGAGGAATCAATCGGGCGTGATATCCTTATGATCGAGGACAAAAATTGCAGAAGAGATCATGCCAAATAGAAGAAAGAATCGACGGGGAAAATTCAATGAAGTCAGGTCAAAACTAGGTGTGTCAGATCTAGGACCACGGTCAGAGAGTTAACCGAGGTCAACTGGTGGTGAACCCTGGTTGGTCCACGTGGACCAACAAAAGAAACCAGTTTTAAAATTATTTATAAAATCGATAATAAATAATAAATGGTTTTATTAATTTTAAGTTATAAAATAAAAAATGTTTATTATTTTCTATATAATTTTAAGATAATTTTTATTTATTTATTTGAACTTGTTTATTACAAGTTTATTGTTAGCGTTATTTATAGGTATATTTTCCTATATTTTGGGTAATATATTTTTATTTTATATGTTTGATTTTATTATTTTATTCTATTATTTTATAAAATTATAGCTTATTTTTATATACTTAAATATATTTTTATTATATTTTTCTGATGTATTACTTATACTTAAATAAATAGGGGGTATATTATATTGGTATAAGTATAAGTATTTTATCTATGTATTTTAGTACATATATTTTATTTTAATGTTTTATTTATGGTTTTATTGTGTTTTAAATATGTACATATACTTTAAATAATATTTACATAATTGTAAAAATATAACATTACAAAAATAATAAATAAATAAATAAAATGAATATTTTATATAGGTAAACTATACAATAAGGTCTAAAACTTATCTTTCACACCTTAACTCCAAATAGAATGAAACACCTTCATTAAATAGCTTATTAAAAGTTATATACAATTAAAGTGATTTTGATACATTTTGAGTTTTTATTTAGGAGATATAGGTCTGAGAAGTTGGGATTTTGGCTTTTATTTAGAGTATAAAATGTACATTGTATATTATTTTTGTATGAAATCAATTTTGTATTTTATTTGTATTATATCTACAACTTTCATGTAGAAAGTTTATTTATTAGAGTTATAGATAATAGATAAGAAAATAAGTCCAAGAAAATGAATTATTGATGAATAAAAGGATGGTAATTTTATTCTACTTGACCTTATCTCCCCATACTTTATTCCTTGTTGACCTAATCAATTCTTGACTTGGTATCGGGGTTTAGGGTCATAAAAATACCTTTGGCATTTTATTTTTTTTCTTTTCTTTATTCTATAATTTTGGTATTAAAATTTTTATACACAATAAATGGAACAAATAATGAATGTTAATTTGTACAAAATAATGTTATTTACATGCATTAGCTAGGGTTTTTAAGGCCAAGATGATAGAATAAAGGTAATGAAATGGAGAGTCATCAGTAATCCATCGAGGAATAGGCTTTGATACCACTCTGTTGGGAACGAACAATCCCACAAATGATGCAGAAGCGTATCAAAACAAGTAACTTAACCGAATAATAAGTAAATCAAATGACACAAGAACCACGAGAAATCAAGCAAAAAATTCAACTATAGCCACAAACATGAGATTTTAACGTGGAAACCCTCAAAGTGAGAGGGGGAAAACCACATGGTCTACTCAATAGAGGCCAGTGGGACATATTTTTCCGATCTTCCTCGATAAGCTAGGTGGGCACTAAAGGAGGCGGCGAAAGGAGGGGTATCATTGATCAGAGAGGGGACCCAGTATGCACATTAGGTAGAATCCCTGAAGGTGGAATGAACTACTTCCATGGTTTAGGTTGCCTAAGTCTCGTCCTCCCCTCATCGCATCCTGGTTTTGATCGTCCTACACTCTCTCTCATCCGTTAATGCCTATCTAATGTTCTCACATCCAGGTTTAGGCTTCACTATTACCTGAGTTTAGCCCTAAATAAACTGGAGACCATGGGGGTGAAAGATCTTTCAAATGAATGACCTCTCCTGCCACGCATGAATCGCCTACTACCACATGTTTACCCATAGTTCCCATATTTGACTAGCTTGATTTTCACCCTCACTTATGTCTTTTTCATGAATTTCATCCTTGGGGGGGGGAGGCGGGGGGAGGGGGGGGCATGACTTGGCAAGAAAGAGTCATTTCCTCTGAGGTCTTTCTTTTCTTCTGTATTTCTTAGCCTTCCTGATGATAGGATTTTGCGAGGGTCTAAAATATCCTCACTAGGCACAAAATATTTTTCATTGAGGTGACTTCTCACAAAATCTGAAATCAATCAAAAATTAACACACAAATAAATAAAGCGACGGTCCTTTTTATTTTTCTAAGGTTATTAAAAATATTTTTGTACATAACTAAATATAGATATATAAATAGATGCAGCCTTTTGATATTTATAAAATCGTTATAAATACTTCAAAATTGGGGAAATAAAATATTTTTGCTTTTTTATGTTCTTCTCTATTTATGATATTTTTCTTAGAATTAATACTATTTTTTTACATTCATAGTTAGATAAAGATAAGAAAATAGTTAGCAAAAAATGATATCCAGATTGTTTTGGATTCCAAAAAAAGCTAAAAAGCTGAAAAATTTCCAAAACTAATTTTAATATATAGTAAATATAGTAAAAAATACAGAAATAAAAAATACAATTTTGGGGTTTTTAACTTTTTTATTATTTTTCTAGGGTTAGAGAGGTTTCACTATTTTTCTCTTGTATTTTTTAATGATTTTTGGTATGTATGTGCACAACACGATAATAAATAACCCCTAATATTTTTAGAATTGTTCAAAACAATTTTATAATGTTTTGTATTTTTAAATGCAAATAAGGATTAAATGCATGGTTTTTGAATTTTTAAATATAGGAAATTAATTTTAAATACCCTAGGGAAATATATGTGATGAAATATAATATAAGGCACTTATATTAATTTTCCTACAATTTTTAGATTCAATATGGTATTTTTAATGTAAGAAATAAATAAAATAAAAATACAATGGTGTCATGGTCTAATATGCAGATAAAAGCAAACAATTCAATGCATAATCATTTTCCAAAGTATAATGTCCTCTACGTAATTTACCCACGAACATTTAATTCATTCCACACTGGAAAGGGTATAAATGCAATTTATAAAACACGACAGGGCATACATGCAATTATCCAAAAAAGTTTTGAACTGAAATACAAAGTTTATGGACTAAATAATAACATACAAATACATGGGGTCCTTGCAAAAATCCCATCACCTCACGTGTATGAACACGTGAGTTGATGTGGGAAGGACCTAGGTACATGGGCCTACTTGCAAAATCATCAAAACTTTTTACACTACAGACAAAGATTATGGATTAAAAATAAAATACAAAAATACAATGTATAGTGAAAAATTACCCCCTAAAGATGTTGGCAGACGACGGAGATGGATCCACTTATACATGTAGCGCCTGACGGACAATGGATACCACTTCGATGCAAGATGGCTGAGATTAGATCTCAGCAGTTGGATCAACAGTCGAGAACTTCTGAATTTGATAGTTGTTGCTATACATGGAGCGAGTTCTTCATCTGACGGCTAGGAGATGCTCAGGAAGAATAGAGGAAGAACACTCCTCGTCGAGCTTCGATCCACAAAATACCGTTGCTCAGTCCTTCCCCTTCACTTCTGAGGGACTTTACTCATTCGTGGAAGGATATTGCACCGTCTAGACAGCTCAGAGAAGTTTGCAGCTTATCGAAGGCCCCAGATGTCTTTGACGCTTGAAGTTGTTCGTGAGCTTCAAATCACCTCAAACGAGACCTTGGGGCTCCAAGACCTACAACGTTAGCACGGACGAATAAAACACATGCCATGGGCTCTTATTTGGGGAAGAATGGTGCGGAATGGAGTGGCGATGCTCACCAGTGAGGTAGCGGGGGAGGAGAGCCAATTCCCTGACCCAGTGAGGATTAGGTTAGCTTGAAGTTCTTAGGATGATTAGAACATAGAGGGAAACGAGGTGAGAGTGATGGGTCGAGTAATGGTCGGAGAACGGTGAATAAGGTCATCAGAGCTTAGCTCTGGCGAACTTCAATTTTGATTTTTTAATGAAAAAAATGCATAATCAAAAGAAAATAAACTCTAGCCTACTATACTACTGATCATAATAAAAAAATGCAAGAGATAAAAGCTCACCTGACCTGGAAGGCAGGGAGCAGAAGCTCATGGTGGAGGTGGACTGCAGATCTAGATCGGCTCGATTCGACACCCTTACCTCGCTCATTGAACCCTTGGGGATGCTCCTGCTATCAACAAGAATCTTGACCAAGCTTAGGATTAGGATTTGTACGGATGAAGAGGGATGAAAGATCTAAGGATCCGACAAAGGGTTATGTACACATGCATCTTCAATCAAGAAGTGCTCCTGATTCAGTGGACCTCAGATTGAGAAAAGAAGGAAGCGTGAAAGGGCTAGATCGAGGTTCAAAGTCATGAAGGAATCAAGCTAAATGGATGCAAGGAGGAGTGGGGATAAATCAAGGAAAGATGAGTCAAATGCTTGTCAAACGCATACCTAGGGGGAGCGGGGAGTTGACCGAGATCAACTAAGACCACACCCCTATTGGTCCACGTGTGACAGAAAAAGACAAAATAGGTAGAAATTCATTATTAATTCAAAATAAAATATTAAACAATTTTATTAATTTTATGTTAAAAATTAAAGATATTTTATTATTTCATGTAGTGTTTATAACGATTTTTTATTTTTATGAGCTAATTTATTATGTGTTTATTTTTACATATATAAATATGGGTATATTTACCTATATAGTATGTATTTTATTTTTATTTTCTATTTTACATTTTATTATTTTATCTACATAATTTATATATGTTTAATTTATTTAAATTAAGATAAATATATGTTTATTGTATTTTTTCTAAATTAATATGTATACTTAAATAAATAGATATGTTTATTATATAGCTATGTGGATCTACAATTCATCTGTATCTTTGAGTATACTCTTTTATTTAATCGTATTTTATTTTTTTTCCTTTTATTTTAATAATTTATATGGATATTATATATCATTTACAAAATGATAAAAATATAAAATCATGAAAATATAATATAATAAATAAAATGAATATTTTATTCAGGTATAGTGTACTATACGGGTCCAAAACCTAAATTTACATATTAACTCCAAATTAAATGAAACCACTATCATTAAATAGCTAACTAAAAGTTATATACAATTAAAGGTGATTTTAATGAATTTTGAGTTCATATGGAGAAGATACATGTCTGTGAAATCAGGATTTTGGAATTTTATTTTTAAGTGTAGAAGGCACATTGTATATTGTTTTTTGTGTAAAATAAATTTTATATTTTTCTATGTATTCTTATCTACAACTTTCAAAGTTTATTGATTGGAGGTTTGAATAATAAAAAATAAAATAGTTCCCAAAATAGGCTTATTGATAAATGGAAATAATGTTTTATTGTATTTTTAGCTCTTACCCCCCCCCCACTTTATTCCTTGTCGACCCAGCCATCATGATGCTGAGGTCTTAGGGTTTAGGATCAAGATAAAGCTTCTCCCCCAACACAGTCGCAATGACGGCATCCCTTGCAAGAGAAACAAATCATCAGTCATGTTGGGTTGTGTCTGCCAAACCCTAAAATTTATGTAGGAAAATTACCCCCATGCCCTTTTTTAGCATTTGTGCATTGATGAATCCATTATTTTAGCTAATTATCTTGGGAAAGCATCATGTAAATAGATGTAAATACAATAAGTTAGCAATTTGCATGCATGTGTTAATATTACATAATTAGCATGTATTTGTGCAAAAATAAAAGAATAAAGGAAAAGAAAAAGGAAGGAGTATTTAGAATAAATACAGAACTCGAACCCTAAGAGAGGGCCAAGCATTGGCCTAATCGCCAAATAAAATATGTAGAGAGAGATAGGGCCTACTCTATATTGTACATATCATGTGCGTAAATAAATAAATTATTTTTGCAGAATAAAAATAATTTGTTCTTTTTACCTACTTATAGATATTTCTAAAAAGAAAAAAAATTATAAAAAAAAGAAAAAAAACTCTCTCCACCTTGTACATAATACATGTATATATGATCCCTTCTCTATTTATTTTATACTTGTAGATAAATAATAAAAATAAAATAAAAATTATTTTGTACTCCAAAAATTATATTGAAAATAAATAAAATATAAAATTAGGGTATTTTTGAAAAAATAAAAAATTAAAAATAATTGTAAAAAATACACAGGTATTATACCTGTATATAACACTCTATACTGTATATAGACTAATTTATTTTTCAAAAAATAAATAAAAATCACAGAAAAATTCCTTGAAAAATAATAAACATTTTTCATTTTATTCATTTTTAAATTTAAATTCATTTATTATTTTTAATATATTTATCTTTTATTTTGCTTGCTATTTTGTTCTGTAGCGGTTTTTGTCCTTTTCCACCGGCATTTCATATTGGTCCACACAGGATTCCTGACCCAGGTCAACCCCCTCTTCCAGGGCTTGAACCCAACCCGACTGCTTCATCAGACCTTCTTCTCTCAATTTTCTCAGGTGGAACATGTGTGCCCTCGCCCCGATTCCTCGCCCGCACCTTCCCCGTGGATCCAAGACACTCGCGAATCCCTAGGAAGGTGCGGATCTTTCTCGGTTCACCTACTTCCGCCCGATTTCTCCAACCTCCTGGGAATGCTATAAATTCTCTCTTCCTTTCCCCCAGGACAATAGTTCATGCCTCGCTTCCATCTCTAACCCTAGCCACCTCCAGCTGAGTAACAACTGCCGGGAGCACTGCTTGGCGGTCGATTTGGTGCAGCGAAGACGAAGCTCCCCCTTCGTGGCCAGAGTTCCACCGCGAGTAGCCTCCCCCAACCACCGCATCGAGGTCGAGGCCATCACCCAGATGACCGCCCTCGCCTGGAGCTCAGGAGCATATCCATACCTTCAGGTAACCCTTTTATCCTTCGCCTTTATCTATTCGATCGAATCTTCCGTTCATCGCCGCCGCACGTTCGCTAGCTCCGACCAGCCGGTCGGAGCCCCGTTACCCACTCTGAACGACTCAGATACACCCGCACGCTTATCCCCCATCGCGCTCCGTAGTCTGATCATCCTGATCTTCGACCTTTCGATCGAGATTAGGATTTAGGTCTCCTCTATCGCCGTCGTCGGAGATCGACTTCTTCCTCTCGTCGCTTCTTCGACTTTCAGTCCCAATAACCTAGACCGGAGCAACGCCCCGAGTACCAGCTACCCCTTACAAGCTTTTGCACGCGTTGAGGACCCCCGATCGCACCCATCTGAGGCTCTCCGGAGTAGCTCCAGGTCACCATCATTGCCACGCACATCTGACTGGTGGAGCCTCCATCGGGTCTGCTCAGTCGACGCGGAACTGTCCTATGACCACGCTGGCGCCTTCCGATCAGCCATCGGAGCTGAGGATCTCCTCCTTGGCTCCGGTGAAGTTCTCTTGACGTTGTTCTTCCAGATGCGCTCCACACCGTTGGAATTGCCCTGCTCCTCCAGATAGAATCCGGACCGCCGATTCAGCCGACTTGTCAGACCGTTGGATGTCAGATCTGACGTCCACCTGCGCCCCACGTCCCCGACTGCTCTGGCACCGCCAGATCTGACACCTGACGTCCATAAAAGCTGTACGTCCATGCCCACTCTAGTGGCCTCCACGTGGCTCCCCACGCGCGCCTCACGTGCTGCGAGGGTATATTTCCCTTTCTACCCTGCATTTGTTTATGTTTTAGTCTGTAAAATAAAATTTGTAGTTGAACTTATTCTCATTTTAGTCCTTGTAGTTTCTGGTATTTGCTATTTAGTCCTCCCTGTCTGGAGGCACGTGTGTTGTCACGTGAACAGAGGTGTTTTTGTATTATTGGTCTTGAACATTTTCTCTGTTAATATTTGAATGAAGGTTTTCTGAAATTGCATTTATGCCCCTATGAACACTGAATTTCTGCATCTGCTGGATTTAGTTGGAAAATTTACAAGGACCTCCTCGGACTTTTTGTGCTTGTTATTGTTTAATCCAAAAACTTAAAATAATAACATTTAAGTCCCTACAACCTATGTGTTTGGTTTTTAGTTAAATAAATATCAAAACTACCCCAAGAATTCCCAAAAAAATACTAATAGCTCCTGCTACCACGTAATATTTTTTGTAATTTTTGTGACGCGTTTTGAGTTTATTTGTTATTTTCAAAGAAATCAAAAACCCTAAAAATAGAGTTTGTATAATTTAGAAAATCCATAAAAAATATATAAACCATTTTAAAAATTCTAAAAAAATTCCTATTTCGATTTATTTTAATTTCTGTAGCTTTTGTGTTTCATTATCTTTTATAAAATACCTAAAAATCTCAAAAGAACTAAAAACTTATAAAAATCATTAAAAATTCCATAAAAATAAAAAATGTGTTTTCAAGTTCTGTAATTAGATTCTTTTTCTAGTTTCACATAAAATTGCAACCATGAATTTAGAGGCACATTAAATATTTTAAAGTTGCCTTTTCCCCTTGGTTGTACATTGTTTTTGTATGTGTGCTTTCTTTTATTTTTAGAAAATTATATAAAAATCAAAAAAATTCCCTAAAATACCCAAAAACACTTGTATACTTAAAAAATATAAAAATATTTTTATTTTGAATTTTTGAGCATTTTTGACCTTAATAAAAATTATTGTAGTGAGTTTGCTTTCATTTTCTTATACTTTTTCTTATTAAGAAAAATATTTAAAAAATTAAAACCACCAAAAATACTTTTTTTTCTTTGATTTTTCGACTACTTCGTAGGCTTGGCCCGTGCTCCTTGTGTTTGACCCCGGTGGCTATACCAGGTTAAATAATTAGAAAGACCACTCTTTTTTATTTTCATGCTTGATTGATTTGTTTGGTGGTCTACATTTTCTTGTTGAGATCCGCTTCGCTGATCGGGTTGCAACAACCTTGATCTATTTTCTAATACTTAACCCTGGTTGGTGGAGCGCTCATCAGAATGACGCCGTTGCCGGGGAGCACAGTTTAGTAGTCGATTTTCAGATTTTTGTTTTTGTTTTTCTTTTTATTTTTCCTTTTCTTTATTTACTTGCATTTTATTTTTATTTCTCTTTCGTTATTTGTTTCTAGTTTTATTTTTTCATAACTATGATCTGACATATCGAGGGTCCGACGAGCGAGGGCAGCATTCCTAGGAGCACCGGTGCACCCGAGCGAAGCGGACGCGGCTCGTTTCTTCATCGAGCAGCAGGACAGCGTAGGAGAAGAGGAGGAGAAGTTCTAGAAGATCCTTTGAGCTTTTTAGCATTTTATTTCACTTTTATTCTATTATTATTGTAATAATACAGGACCAGAGACACTTGGGAACTTGGCTTTATCGGGGTCTGTTTCGTTGAGCACCGGTGTGCTCGGGGGACCTCACCGCGATTTTCGACGGTTTTGCTTTTTCGATTTTTTTTATTTGATTCTCGAAGGATTTGGCCCCTAGACTTAGTATTTTATATCTGAGTGTGACGTAATTAATTAAGGTCTCAACCCTAATTATCTACATGCACCTAAAGATCGTAACTGGACTTAATTAATTAAATCACAAGAAAAAGCTAATTTGGTCACTTGAGAGGTCACGTGCCGCTAGAGGCTGTATATAGCGCGTGCAGGATCCATTGTGGCGGACACCGATCGACATCAGAGACCGGACTCCGACCTCTCTCGTTGACCTATTAGCTATTGTTCTTCGCTTGTAGAAAATTTTTCGTCTAAGGCTGCTTTCTTCGTGCCTCATATAGGTAGTTTAATTTCTGTCTTTTATTTTACGTGGATCACCCAGCATGTAGAGTGTTGGCGACAGGTACTCATATCTGACTTTGCATGCATCATTATGTTTGACTGCGCATCGGCTTTTTCGACTTCTCCCCCTATTTTTGGACTTAAAAATAACGAGATTGAAAAATTCGTTAGTCGATTGTTTGATTATTGAAAAATACATAAATAGTGAACCCATAAAATTGGGACTGCTAAACAAACTTGACCATAAAAGACACTTACCCTAAAAATCTGTCTTAAGAGAGCAATCCCCTCCTTTGTTGGTTTGCATGCGCGAGAGAGTGACCCGCACACTAGGCTAGAGCCATACCTGACCTTTCATCAAATTACTGATTTCGGGGTTAGTCATTCTCTGGTGAGGATCGCTCCAGTTTCCGGAAAAGCGGGCTACGATATCCTTTACAGAGCGAGTTGATCGGGTAATCGGTAAACAGTCCGCAACTTCTACTGGCTGGGAAAGATCTAGCTTCGGGATCGAGCCAATCTCTTGAGAGCATCGGGTTCGTACCAGCTTGCTTAATCGCTCTATTAGACTGACTTATCACCTTAATAAAATCGACAAGATAAAAGATCGAACCTTTACGGTCATCAGCTCAGTGTTGAGTAGGTGAATTGGGGGTTTGTTTTCCTGATCTTCTTTGTTTCCAGATCCCATCCACCTTCTCCTAGATCATGATGATGGGTCAGAGGTCCCTTAGGCAGCCTTTGGTTGCACCACTTTCAAGCACTCTACCACATTCATCTAGGTTGGTTCGTGAGAGCCCAGACCCGCTCTCCAAACCCGAGTTTGACTCCGCCATGTTCCCCCTCGACCACCCTTCTTCCAGTCCTGAGGTGCCTGAGAAGAGACCGGAACAGATATATATTCATTTGATGGCACTTGAGTTCAGGTCTTTTGTCTTTGCAGAGACCCAGGAGATGGCAAGCAGCGAGGAGCGCACCGATCGACAACCCCAGACCACCACGTATGTTCTAGATCAGGGTGCCATCAACAACCCCTTGTTAGCTTCCTTGGAGACTATGCAGCAACAGATCCGAGATCAAGGAGCTTTCATGGAAGATATGTGTAGGGAGATGACTCAGATGCGAGCTGACAGAGGAGAGCTGAACAGAGCTGGTGGTGGAGAGATACCAGAGCTCGGAGGAGGAGATGGACCACATCTAGATGAGCTACAGGAGCTAGTCCGACCAGCACGCCTGATGAGAGAGTTTCACAACCCTGGCGCAACTCTGACGTATCGTTGGATTCAGCTACTTGTGATTCTGGGAGATTTCAAGCTCCCTCCTCAGACGATCAAGCTATTGCCCATATTTCACAGGCTAGCCACTAAGGAGCGACGAGTTCGTGAATCGCTGCTTTAAAAAGTTGTTTTTATCTGTTCGTGCTAAAAATATGGTTTGTCGTTCGTTGTAGGCGGCGATCAGAATCGGTCAAGAAATAACCACAAATATTTAATCAGTTTTTAATCGAGTGGTTTTATGTTTATTTTACTTGGGCAAGTCCCAAGGTCGATCACAAGGAGGCAAAGGAACAACCTAAAATTACGTCTATCAAGATTCGTGCACGGTTTTCGAGGCTGTCTTTTTTTGGAATTTTTAAATGTAAATAAAGGATGCAAGATGCAATTCCAGCCTATTTTAGGGACTAAAATGCAAATTACATTCAAATGATGTCCGAAAAATACGAAACTTGGCCACAATGCAAAATATGATGAAATAAATGCAATGTAATTTTTTTGGAATTTTTGGATGCAATATGATTTTTTATGAATTTTTAAATTCAAACAGAATGATTTTCAATATTTAATTATAACAAATATTAGACCTGCTTATTTTCAAGAAATAAAATTATTTAAGATCTATCACTAGGGGAGGGATCTCAGAAAAATCCTAAACCTTGAAAATGTGGGGTTTAATACCTATTAAAAATTAGATACTGAAATATGCAAAATAATTTTTACAGAGCAATATATGCATGCAAATGGAAATATTTTTGGGCACAATGTCAAGCAAAATTAACTCCACGATATGTGATTTTTCGGGAATTTTTAGAGCAATGGTTAATCAAATAAAAATTAAAGAGCATAGAATGGGCAAAGTTTACAATTTTCCACAGAATAATTAATTATAAAATAATGCAATGTAGAGAATTAAGCGTAGAACAAAGTGCCAATTTTTGATAAATAAAATTATGCAATGAAGAGTCAAGAATAACTGGGAAACACAGGGATATAAATGCAAGTAGCAATAAATAAAATAAATATAAAATGTGCAGTGGGGGACCTACTGTCAATTACCAAGAACTGGGGGGTATTCTTGCAATTTTTCCTGAGGGTCACGTGCGGCGGGGCTGAGGCGTAAATAGAATAACCACCCTGGGGCTCCTCACAATTTACCCACGGTCACGTGCCGAGCACGTGACTTGGGCGATGATGTAAGCCTGACGTACCCCCTGGGCGCACATGCTTCGCACGTGCGTGGGGGGTCTCGGGTCTGAGCCCTGGCGCGCGGTGGAGGGCGAGCAAGGTAGAGGAGGCCTCCGGCGAGGAGCTTCTGACGTTGAGGTTCCTGTAACCTTGGCTGAGGCGTAGGAGGGCCGGGCGGAGGAGCCAACTGAGGTGGAGGCGTTGATGACGATGGTGGTGACACACGGCGGAGATGAAGGCTCGGAGGTGGAGTAGTTCAGCCGACAGACGGCCAGGGGACGTCGGGGCAGAGTCGGGGCGTACGGTAGTCGCCGGTGAAGTTGTAGACATAGGTAGATGAAGCACAGCGATGGCGAAGTACAACGGAGTTGGAGGCGTGCAGATGGAGGTGATCATCGAAGACGTAGGCGGAGGCGTTTGCGTTGGCTCAACGGCGTTGAAGGCGGCCGGAGCGAGGCAACAAGGTGGCGAGGAGTCGCTGCTGCAACGGCCACGGGGGAGGTGTGCCCTGATCTCACCGTGAAGGGGAAGCTCATCGGGCTGTCACCACCGGCGAGGCTGGAGTCTAGGGCTATCGGCGGATAAAATGTCGGGGGGAGGGCCGAGGGTCTTAAATAGGAGAGTGGGGGTAGCCAGAGGGGGTTGGTGGTTGCGAGAGAGGCGGGTGAATTGCGGAGGCGGTTGGCCGGTGCGAAGATCACGGGGGTGGTCAAACGGCGAAGTTCGCGGTGGCCATTAGCGAAGAAATCGGGGAAGGGGCACGGGAGGTTGACGAAAGTCAGCGGTCGTTCGATCGACCGAGATCGAACGGCCGAGATCGAGCCACATGGCGGATGAAAAGGGGGCAGGGGGCGCACGTGTTTGGTGTGTGCCTGGGAGGCACGTGCCTCACACGTGCGCCTTTTTAATTTAATTTTTTATAAAGAAAAAGATAAAAAGAGGCTCAAAAACCGCTGACACGTGGCAGCCCCAGAAAAATCGCCAAATAAATGACCTCGGATCAAAAAAGTTTCCACAAAAAATTATTGTCTCGATGAGATCTACAACTTTCATGAAGACATCAAAGTCAAAATCGATAAATGCACAAAGTGATTTTTTGGGATATCCCATATACATAGAATACCTAGATTTTTTGGGATTTCTATTTTTTGTCATTTTTAAACCAGACAAAAAATCGGAAAAAATAAGGAGAAATCAAAGATAAATAAAAGACATCTAAATCTATTTTTTTGAATATTTAATTAATAAAGAAAATATGTACATAAAATACGTGTCAAAAACCGCTAAAATACACAATGTGCAAAAGAGGCCCAAAACCCAACTTTCACATATGAGCTCCGATTCACTTGAACTTGGTCTTGTTTTGAAGGTAATTGAATGAGTAGGATCAAATCGGACACTGGATGGGGAAGATATGAGGTTTAGTCTGAAAATCCTGAAACTAGGGTTTGGGTTTTTGGTCCACTTACCAAGGTTAGTGATTTTTTTGTATTTTTTTATTTATTCTTTTAAGTGATAAGTACACAGTGGAGGTGGTTTTGTGTCATTCGGAGTTAGCATCGAGGAGTTAAAAATCCGGGAAATTAGATTATTTACTGGTCAGTTTGGCTTGGATTTTTGGCTTCTTATTTTTTGCAAAAATGATGGATAAAATGCCATTCTTATGTAAACATGCATGAATGCTAATTATGCAGAATAAATGCAGAAATGCTGATGATTTTGAGGGAATTGATCTTAATAAATGAGATTTAGAGTGATGAATCCGAGATTCATCATCCCCCTATACTTAAACCATGCTCGTCCCTGAGCATCAAAAAGAAATGCCATGAGGTGAAATGAGATTGGGTTCTATACCAAGTAACAACCGACTCGTGTGTGAAGGGTTTTAGCTCTTCCCATCTAGAATGCCGGACTGCCATGCTCCTCTCCTCTCCAGTAACTCGTCTTCGGGGAGTCAGGTATTTCCTTCTAAGGTCTGTCGCGCTGTGTTCACAATCGAATTGGGGGAGAAGTTAGAAGAAGGGGAAAAGAATTGGAGGGTGGCAAGTGTAGTCACCTCTCCTTGTGAAGATGGCCAGTGTAGCCGAGTCTCCACCAAGATCTGCAGATTTCTTGAAGCTTGGACCTTTTTGGTCGGATTTTATTTGGTAGTTGCTTCTTTGTATTTGGAATTTTTGGTGGCTCTGCTTGGATCTTGTTGTGCCCCTGTGGATATAGAATCTTTTTGTTCCGTACATTTTTTGGTATCTTAGAAAAAATTTTGCCCAGCCGTCCATCCCTTTTCCGAAGCTTTATTTCAACCCGTACTCTGGTCTTTAGATTTCCACGCTACCAGAAAAGAGACTCATACAGTCTTCCAACATCCCGTCTGAGTTGAGCTAAGTGCATAGTGCGAGAGTACAAATTAATTCCCTATTCCAGAGTTGTACCCAGAATGAAGAGATCGGGTTAGACACTAAGAGTTAAACGCTGCACATTGTCATGCGGAACTTAAAGAATTAAGTCAAAAAACCTGAAGCTCTTAAAATCCTATTTCTCGGTCAAGTTCCTCTTAAAATTAGGTGGATTAAGGTCAAGTCAAGACCACTCTCGGTTTCGGCTCATAACTCGATTCAGAACTCAATGACTTTTCACAGATGCAAAGGAATGCGATGCTGGATGAAGTTCAGGTGTGTGAAATGCCGACATAATATATATATATATATATATATATATATATATATATATATTGATGCAAAAATGAAATAAGAAGACAATTTTTTTTCAAAAATTTTGGGCAAGGTTAGTGTTAGTAGCAAAACTTTTTTTATTGTTTTTTTTCAAAGACTACTGATGAATACCCATTCATCACTCTTTATTCTTTTATTTTAGCTGCAAAACCTTTGCCAAACACATGTAGATATATGTAAATAATAATAATTAGCAAATAGCATGCATTGTGTAAAAATTGAATAATTAGCATGTTTTTGTGCATAAATAAAAGAATAAAGAAATAAAAGAAAAAGAGGGAGATATTTAGAATTAATATTGAGCGACCTAATCCCAAGGGAGGGCTCAGCATGGGCCTGACCGCATAAAAACCAAAGTAGAGAGAGATAAGGAAGCTCACATTGTGTACATATACCTATAAATAAATAAAAATATTTTCCTCTAAATAAAAATAAAAATAAAATAAAAAGAAATAAAAATAAAACCAAACTCAACATTGTACATATACCATGTATGTATATAAATAAAAGTATTTATTTACCCTAGGTAAATAATTAATAAAAATAAAATAAAAATACCAAATCATTCCAAATTTTATTCTATAAATAAATAAAATATAAAATTGGAATAAAAATGTACAAAAATAAATAATTAAAAATCAAAAATAAAAAGTATATAGTGTATATACCTATATATAATATACTATATTGTAAATACTCAATTTGTATTTCAAAAAATTAAATAAAAATCACCAAAAATAGTTTATAAATAAATAAACATTTTTTATGTTTTAACTTTTTCCTAAATCGGCCATTTACTATTTTATATTTAATTTCCAAATCTTTATGACGTGGTTGCATCCCATTGGTCCACGGGGGATGTTGACCCCCCGGTCAACTCCCCCCCCCCCGGACCACAACCTCGCAGATCTGCGCCCGACCCGCCTTTTCTCCCAATTATTGTGCTTTGATTCGATCATCAAATCACTAAAACCCGGGTCCTGATTAAAGAGGAATCAACCGAGATCCACGCCCAGTGGTCTTTCCTCGGGGTCCGAGCTCCGATTTCCATGCCCGACCCCATCTTCTCGGACCCCTAAGACTATTTAGTCTCAGCTCCGCCGCGCATTCCACTCTATCTTTGGCTCTGCCTTTCCATCCCAAGACCTCCACTGCCTTCGCCTCAGTGACAACAAGCTGAGGGTGGTGTTGCAGTGAGGAGGGAGTGTCCAGCCACTGATTCGGCAGGTCTTCACCGCCGTGCGCCGCCCCTTGAGTAGCGCTCGAGCCTCGGGCATCGATGGCCCTCGAGGCAAGGACTAGGAGCTTCAAGAGGTTCTTCCATAGTCGACTTCGATCATCCCGTAAGCCTAATTTCTTCTATCTTTCTCGAATTTTAATTTACGCCCAAATCCCCCGTTCGTCGTCGACCATCGATTCCGGCCATCTCGTTCACCCATTTCGTAGATTGACCCGACCATCACCTCCGCCCTTCTGCCCTGCATGTTCTTCGCTCCTTCATCTAACCCAGTTCGCCACGGAACTGGGAGTCGAACTCCTTCACCGTCGCATCGCCGGAGTTCCTCCACCCTGACGCATTGTTCACCCACCTCGCCTCTAACCGAGTCGAGGCACTTTGCCCTCGTCCCAGGAGTTCGGTTGTTTGCTTTGTAGGTTGAAAAAGGCCCATATGAGGGCCTTGAAGTTCAGGAACAACAACTCCGAGCCCCTTTGTCGCAGCAGCATCTCCGACGCCTCCAGCCTCATCGGAGGCCTCCATTGGCTGCGGAACACCGAGGCAAACCTATTCACCATCTCACCAGCTCCAGAGGGCGTCTTCGTCGTGCGCACGGGGCCGGCGAAACTCGCCGGCCACATGTTCTTGGAGAGCCTTCCCCTGTCGTCCGATTGACCCCAGCAGCTCCAGATTTGATTATACCCGTTGATCCTCGAGCAGCAGCAACCGTTCATCCAGCTGGGAGTCAATCCCAGCCGTCCATTCAGCTCAGGGCTCAGCCACCGCCAGCCACAGATCCACCACGTGGCCAGCTCTCGAGCGTCCATCACCTGGAGAGAAGCCCTCGATCCACAGCCGCCTGATCTTCCACGTGGCTTCGCTCCTGCCGTCCGCTTAAATAAAGGGTAAATTTCCTGTAGGCCCTTTAGTTTTTAGTTGTTACTTTTTAGTCCTGTAAACATTTTGTCACGTTGTTTTTATTTTGTAAATATTGCATCGAGGAC
Organism: Ottelia alismoides; assembly: GCA_037367405.1. Taxonomy (NCBI): domain Eukaryota; kingdom Viridiplantae; phylum Streptophyta; class Magnoliopsida; order Alismatales; family Hydrocharitaceae; genus Ottelia; species Ottelia alismoides. Next base: position 145,541 of record JAZKJV010007076.1, on the reverse strand, counting down.
CTTTTTGTTTATCTGATTTGCATTTTAGTCCCTCTATATGTGATCCACGTGCGTCGACACGTGAGTTTTGGTTAAATTGCATATCCTATCCTGTGGTTTATGTGTGTTCTGCTTTGCATGTTTTAAAATTAGATTGATACATATGTCCCTCTGAGTGTGACACACGTGCGTCGTGCGTGGTTCTCTGGGATTTTTGCATTTAAGTACCTGGGGCTTTCTACTATGTTATCTATTAGCCCCCAGAACTTATTTTTCTTGCGATTAGGCCCTTGTGCACTGTTTATGTGTTTTTTATTTTAATAAAATAGCAAAATTAACCCAAATTGAGTGAAAATTGGATACGTGGCTCCTGCCACTTTGTAAAATTTTCACCAATTTTTGGGTACATTTCTGAACATTTTTATTATTTTTAAAAATTCAAAAACCTCTCTTTTTCTGCCTGTCAAGATTTAAAATTCACAAAAAAATTAGATTTTGTGTATTTTGGTGTGCTTGATTTTTTGGCCAATTTTGGTCATTTTTGGATTCATAGAAAATATAAAAATTGAAAAACCTTGAAAATTTTATAAAAATTCTAATAAAAAATAGAAAAACCCAAAAATAATAAACTCCTTCTCTTATTTTTCCTTTTTGTTTATATTTTTCAAGAAAAATACTTCCAGGCCTTGAAACAACCATTTAGTATTTTTAAATGGTTGTAGAAGCATGACTGGATAGTTTGCATTGATTTCTGCCTTATTTCATTTTTAGAAAATTCTATAAAAATCAGAAAATTATCCAAAATACACCAAAAATAGTAAAAAATATAAAAATCATAAAAACATTTTTGTTTGAATTTTTAGAGCTTTTTAGAGTAATTAAATAATTGTTGAAATTTTTGTGTTTTAATTGTTTTTTTATTTTCTTTAAAATTAAAAATTCCAAAAAATATAAAAATATTAAAAATCCACCAAAAATAATTTGTTTTCATTTTTATTTGTTTTCGACTACTTCGTAGGCCGCGAGTCCAATCCACGCTCCCTCAGTCCGACCCTAGGTGCTATACCAGGCTAATCTCATAGCCAAGGACACTATTGGTTTTAATTGATTTTTGTCTTCGTTTGGCGGTCTGTTCTCCTTCATTTATCTTGTTGAGCAGAGATTTCTATCGATCCGGGTCGCAACGACCCGAGAGTGATTTATTTTTACCTGATCCAAATTGATAGGAATTTTCAGCTCATAAGAATGGCGTCGTTATCGGGGAGCACGGCTTAGTAGTCGGTTTCTTTTTCTTTTTATTTTTCTTTTCTGTGGCTTTTCGCGGCTTTTTATTTTTCTTTTATTTTCATTTTCTTTAATTTTTATTTCTTTTCTTTTCTTTTTGTTTTTGTTTGTTTTTGCTTGTTTATTTTTATTTTTGCATATATACCCTGTTTACTTTTCTACTTGACTTGCTTTATTTTTATCTGGTCTGTAACACTTTGTTGTCTTCTTGCGAGGGCCCGAGGACCGAGGCGGCGACTTTTGAGGAGCCGGCGCAACCGCGGATATCAAAGGTGGCTCCCTTCTGCACGGAGTCGTAGGAGAGCGTGAGGAGACATCCGAGTGCGGCTTTTAGCTAGATTAGCTTAGATTTTATTTCCAGTACTATTTGAACTATGTTGTAATAATACAAGACAACATGACACTTGGACTCATTTTAGACTTTAGGGGTCTGTTTCGCCGAGCACTGGTGTGCTCGGGGGACCCCTCGGTTTTTACGCTGCTTTTTCGCGGTTTTGATTTCTTTTCTGCTTATTCGGTTTCTCGCGGTTTTTCGAGCCCCTAGCCTTAGGATTTTTTGCTTGACTGTGATGTAATAAATAGGATCCACACATCCTAATACACATGTCTGTACCTATAGATCGGTAATTGGACCAATAATAAAAAGATTAATAAAATAGTCGATCCACTACCTTCGCGCCTACGTGCCGCAGCCCACCCTGCCAAGCGTTGCTCCTGAACTCGATTTGTCGAGAGGAGGAGGGGTGGACCGAGACCGGACTCTTGGATTGGAGGCTGGGGGTCGACTAGACGTTCTTTCGAGTAGAACTGTTGTTTAGGGATCGATTTTCCGCTTGCACCATTTAGGTAGTTTTATTTCAGTCTTTAAATTCTACGCGGATCATTTTGCATGTAGACTGTTGGAATCATGTACGCATCTCTTACTCTGCATGCATCATTGATTTTCTCGCGCATCGGCTTTTTCGACTTCTCCTCCCTGATTTTTGGACTTAATAACCAAGAGAACCGAAAAATTCGTTAGGCGATTTTGCTTTTTATTGAAAAATACCTAAAAAAAGAAAAATCATAAAAATTGGGACTGGTTAACTCTATTGACCCTAAAAGACATTTCACCGAAAAATTTGTCTTGGGGAGAGCAACCCCCTCCTTGTTTGGTTTGCTTGCGCGAGAGAGTGACCCGCACACTAGGTAGAACCATATCCGATATTTTTCTCGACTGATTACCGGCTCTTTCTGTACAGGACAGTCGGTTGAGAAAATATCGGATTACCCAACAGGTCACGTTAATCGCTGTGCTATCCTGACTGATCACCTAATAAAATTGACAAGATAATTGACCGAGCCTTTACGGTCTTCAGCTCGCGTTGCATTGGTGAATCAGGGGTTTGCTTGTGATCATTGTTGTTACCAGATCTCATCTGCCCAACTCTCCACAACCCCGGATCGACTTTGATGCATCATTGGGTCGTTCTTCCAGCCATCGTGGGGGACTTCAGGTTCCCCCGAACACTTTGCAGCTTCTCCCCCGGTTCCATGGGCTCATCACAGAGGAGCCCCATCTCCACCTTCAGGAGTTCTTCATGACCTGCAGTACAGTCCACGACAGACAAGTGGACTAGGATATCATCCACATGATTGCCTTTCCCTTCTCCTTAGCAGACAGAGCAGCCACCTGGCTGAAGCACGTGGGGGAGTTCGTCTACACCTGGGAGCAGCTCCGCACCAAGTACTTGCACAAGTACTATCCACTCGCACGGACGAACGCAACTAGAGCCCTGATCAGCAACTTCTCCATGCTCCCCAACGAGCAGTTCCATGAGGCATGGAAGAGGTTCCGTGAGCTGACTGACAGATGCCCGCAACATGACATCTCGAAGTCGAACCTAGTTCAGAGCTTCTTCAGCGGGCTGACACCAGAGCTACAGGGCCTGGTGAATGCTTCTTGTGGCGGGTCCTATTTCACCAAGGATCACGATCAGGTCTGGGCCATCTATGAGGAGATGGCCGAGAACTACAAGGTGATGTCCCAGACCCGACTCTACACACAGGGACGACCCCAGCCACAGACCGTGCTGTACCAGAGGATAGCACGGGTTTATGCCGGTCCTTCCAGTTCGTCAGCGGCAACAGCACAAGCCGAGTCCACAACCGCCGACATGGGGATCATCAGCGAGAAGCTGGACCGGATGGAGATCATTGAGAAGAAGCAGTGCCATGGCATCACGCAGATGGAGCAGATGGCACAGAATCTGAGTGACCTGAAGACACAGCTCATGTGTCTCCAAGAGGCACAGATGGCTTCCCAGCCCCGTCTTCAGGCACGAGGCGATCCGAGTAGCAGCAGCAGTTCGTTCCAGTGCTCCAGCCACCAGCAGCCTAGACAGGTTCACCTTGTACAGGCGGAGCCGTACCAGCAGCCGCAGCCCACTTACCAGTCACCGCCATCTCCGGACATGCAGATGGTGGTATACCAGCCGGATCAGCCTCTGGCAGTACTCCCGCCAGCCCATTACAAGTCAGAGCCGTTGATGGATGTCAACGGAATTTGGTACGACCTCCCCCAGCCCGGTATCCGACGAGACCATCCTGGATTCTGTTGGGCGGCCGGAGGTTCCAACTCCCAGCAGCAGCCGTCAGGACAGGGTGGCCAGTACAACCATCAGAGGGATCACCAGCAGCAGCAACCCCCAGTGTACACCCAGCAGCAGCAGCAGTCACAGTCGTATGGTCCTCGTCCCTATCATCATGGACATTCTTGGAGGCGTGATCAGCCTCATCAGCCGCAGCATCATCCACAGTCATACCTCTCTCAGCTACAGCAGCAGCAACCTCATTACCAGAGAGGCTACCCGTCAGGTTATCATGGGCCATCCTATGAGAACCCCACCTTGGATGACATAGCCCACCTCCTCACAGATCAGTAGGCTACATTCCGACGGGAGATGGATGAGTTCCGCTAGGAGATGCGGGACATCGTGAGAGGGAAGGCCGCCATCCCTGCCCAGATAGAGCCCAATCCGAACAACCTGAAGAGGAAGTCTGAGCAGGTAGTTTGTACTGAGTATGCCACTCCTAGTGATACATTTGGAGATATGTCTGCATATTTGTTTGATACTGATTTTGTCACACTTAGGAGCGGTAGGATGCCAGCAGGAGGCGCCTCGTCTGAGCGACACCCAGAGGCCATTTCCAGAGCGCCCGACGAGGAGGAGAGCGGTACTGAGGCCACCGTTTCACCAGTTGGAGGAGGTGGTACTGAGGCCACCCATGTTGCCGAGCCAGAGCGCGGTACTGAGGCCGCACGTCTACCAACCGAGGGTGGTGCTGATGCCACCAGTTTTTCTGAGAGTCCTGTAGTTTTTCCTTCTGTTGATGTATCTCAGGACATTTCTGGTAATAAAGGAAAGGGTTTATTTTCTTCTGGTCCACCTGTGGTGCTTGATGTATGTGTGGATCCTGCCGTCGAGCAGTCTAGACCCGTTCCTAGTCCTTCATCTGAGAAGGACCTTGTGATCCCCTTCCCTAGAGCTCTTCAGATGGGGAAGGGGAAGAAAATAGAAAATCCGAAAAGAGTCAGCAGGAAGAGTTCAGCCAACAGATGATAGATCGTTTTCACATTCAGTTGAGGCTCCTGTTCTCCAGCTGCCTGATTGGTCTCTCCCATTCGAGATCATGACGGATGCCTCCGATTTTGCCATGGGGGCCGTGCTGGGACAGAGGAGGGATGGAGTTCCATTTGCCATTCACTACGCTAGCCGCACATTGGATTCCGCGCAACGGAACTACACAGTCACTGAGAAGGAGATGCTAGCCGTGGTGTTTGCCTAAGATAAGTTCAGATCATACATTATTGGATCTAGAGTAACCTTATATACTGACCATACCGCCATCAGGTACCTCATGGCAAAGAAGGATGCCAAGGCCAGATTGACTAGATGGATCCTTCTACTCCAGGAGTTCGACATAGAGATTAAGGATAAGCCTGGAGTCAAGAATGTGGTGGCGGATCATCACTCCCGATTAGAGCATCTTGAGGATTTTGAGCAGATTGATCCTATATGTGAGACCTTCCCAGATGAGGCGATCCTTGCTATCGCCTCTCTCCCGTGGTATGCCGATATTGTGAACTTTCTTGTTGCTAAGAAGTTCCACAAGATTGGCCCAGGCAGAGGCTTGAGACCTTCCTCGCGAAGGCCAAGTCTTACCACTGGGAGGATCCCATCCTTTACCACGAAGGAGGAGATAGCGTCTGGCGTAGGTGCATTCCTTAGGAGGAGCACCATAGCGTCCTCACTTACTGTCACAAGCTTGAGGCAGGAGGACATCACTCTGGGAGGAGAACGGCACAGAAAGTGCTCCAATCCGACCAATGGTGGCCTACCCTCTTCAAGGACTCCGATGAGTTCGTGAAGAGGTGTACTGACTGTCAGAGGATGGGCACTTGTGGACAGCGTGATATGATGCTGATGCAGCCCATTCACTTTTGTGAGGTTTTTGACGCATGGGGCATCGATTTCATGGGTCCATTCCCTAAGAGTCAGGGATTCGAGTACATTCTGTTGGCCGTTGATTATGTGAGTCGTTGGGTTCAGGCCATCCCCGCCTGAACCGCAGATGCTAGGACTGTTTGCATATTTTTGAGGAAGAATATCATTACACGGTTCGGGGTACCTCGAGTGTTGATATCTGACGGGGGGTCTCATTTCATCAATGACCAGGTGAAGGCCCTTGCTAGCGAGTTCGGCATATACCATCGAGTTGCCACTCCATACCATCCACAGACGAATAGTCTAGCCGAAGTGTCGAATAGGGAGATCAAGACTATATTGCATAAAGTCGTCCGCCCTGACCGAAAGGACTGGTCACAGCTTTTGGACTCGGTCTTGTGGGCATATAGGACGTCTTTCAAGACACCTTTGGGCACATCTCCCTTTCGCCTCATTTATGGCAAGCCGTGCCATTTACCAGTTGAGTTGAGACACAAGTCACTTTGGGCAGTCACAGATATACTTTTGGATCCAGATAGTGGAAGAGACCAGAGGAGGGCAGAGTTAGCAGCCTTGGAGGAGCTTCGTGATACCGCCTTCTCAAACAGCCTATTGTACAAGGAGAGAGTGAAGGAGTGGCATGATTCTCATATCAGCCACAAGCATTTTGAGCCTGGACAGAGAGTATGGTTGTTTGATGCTAGGCTTCGTCTATTTCCAGGGAAGCTACAGAGCAAATGGAAGGGACCTTATCTAGTGAGAAAGGTACACGACAATGGGAGTATTGATATATCTGAGTTGTCTTCTGAGAGTACATTCACATTATTCACATCTTTGATAATTAAATCACATTTAATTATCTTAGATAAGTCTCTTTATAACATGAATTGAATTCATATTAATCATGATAATTAAATCGCATTTAATTAACAATTTACTCAATGCTCGGATACTTGTATCAAGAATGAAATTATCCTGAACTCTTTCAAGGATAATGCGCTTTCTCCACGGATAGGGCAATTGTATTGTTCCACGTATAGTGACTTGGATAATGAGATCACATCTCAAATCCAGATCCAGGGCCTTCCATAGATGCTTGACTAAATCAAGACCGTAAATCTAATCTTCTCATTGCATCTGAATCACATTCAGATCAATGTTTAATATTTGGACCAAGATCAGATTACTTCTCTACTGAGAGGAGTCACTAAAATCTAGACCTGTTTCATCACTCCCTAGGAATGGAAGCATCATGGTTATACAATTGTTTATGATCACATCACCCTTAGGTATTCCCAGTACATGTACATCCTGCATACTAGAAGACCCAGAATAAACCTGAAGTATAAGATCAATTTTACACTATCTGCTTCAGATTTTTATCATTAAGTTTCTCATTTGACTATTGGGAGTTGGTATCGATCATATACTTTCCAAAAGCATGTATCATACCCAGGTGTTGATCTTATACTTTATAAAAGCATATATCAAACCTACAAATTCAGTCAAGATTCCAAAGCGAGATGACCATGCACGGAATTTGATTCTTCCAAAAATCTCATGAGTGAGCTCATGTCTTCCGGTTTAGTAATGAACATGCATGATCCCTTTGAGAGATCGTATTACTCATATGCCCTTATATGCACACCAGTGCATCGGTGTATAGACCTTGATTAGGTCATCAACCTATTGGTATGCTAAATGTACATACTCAGACATATAGTAACACATCTGTCTCTGGTCATAGGATGCGTGTGTATATTGTGACAACATACGTTATAGGATTTTGGTTATCTCGATCTCGTTAAGTCAACTCTTTGGCCTAACTAATCTTATACCTCCGAATGTCTATTCCCATGCAGAGGACCTGCATCAAGAGGCCGGTCAGATATCAACCTAAATGAGAAAGGATTTCCATCTCCCACCCAGGCTGGAGATCATCTCTCAACAATCATTTGACGGTGCTTGATGAGTCCTCAATCTAACTCTTTAGATATTCATCCAAGCACCAGCCTCTATGATTCAATAATTGAATCAACAGTTGTATGATCATCAAGATGGCCATGGTACATAACCCTAATTGTACTAAGGGACCTATTATGCAAATTGGTTATTCTTCATTTCAGATCAGGGAATGATATTCGCAATAACATTTATTGCATAATGGCTCACCGTGGGCTCGCATGTCCAATAATCTCCCACTAGCCCAAAGAGTCATTAATGGGCTAATCATTTAAATCCACACTCATGTGACAATCATATGCTATTTAGAAAAATAGCTAGGTAAGCTGATCAGTTACTCTGTTCCCAAGAGACTATGCCAAGTCCTTTTACGACACTTGCATATCTCCTAGTGACAGTGTTCACATCCAATGCGAGTGTTGCATCTTATGCAACCAATACTCAATCATGTCAGTCATAGTGTCCTTGACAATACTCCTCAATAATTATTATAACCAGTATGTAATTTCTATTATCCTTATTAGAATACCCTTATTACCGAAGATCTCTATCTCCTAAGGTATCCGCAGTTAAGATCTTTTAGATCACTATATATAAAGTCTTAATTTCTTGAAGATAAGACTTTGAGATCACTATCTCAAAAGTTTTTCCCTCTATGAAGATATTGTTATTACTGCAATCAAGTGTTTTATCACCATAGTAAAATTAGTAACAATTTACTACTCCCACTGCATGGTAGACATCTGGCTTTTGTACACATCTAGCATACACCCGGCTTCTCGGAACTGATGCATAAGGGCAAGCAATTTTAGCATTCATATCCTTGACTTTTTGAGGTGCTATCCCTTCAGATAGGTCAGTACCATATCTTGAGAGAAATAAGCCTTTCTTGGAATTTTCTAGAAAATGGAAATGTCAAAGGTGTACCATTAATATTACGGTCCCAATACCTTTTTTCTTTGCTTATGAACAACTTTAGAACTAAGATTTAAGAGGTATTCTTGAGATCATATCTCAAGGTATGGAACAACCAGATTATAAAACACTTATTATTATCCTTATATCATTACAAATGATTAGGATATTATCTACATTTAGCACGATGAACACAATGACACTCCCACTAAGCTTCACATGGTTCATCAAGATTCTATCTGAAATCATAACATTTATAATTTCATCAAATATTTTGTTCCAACTACAAGAATCTTATTTGAGTCCATAGATGGAGTTCTTCAGCTTGCACACCTTGCTTTTCTCAACCATGAAGCCCTGGGGAATGCAATCTTGACTTCCATCTTGAAGATGTCAAAGTCAAGTTGTGTAGCTATAGTTAGCAATATTTTGATGGGTTCAAGCATGATCACTGAAGAGCAAGTCTCATCGCACACGATGTCTTCTCTTCGGTGTGTAGCTCATAGCTACAAACCGTGCTTTGAAGGTCTTTATCTTCTCATCAGGTTCCCTCTTTCTCTTGAAGATCCATTTACACCTTAATGGGTCTTACCCATATAGGTGTATCCTCGAGGGTTCATATACAACACTTGTATATGAAGTCTACTTTAGACTTTATTGCTAACATCCATCTTTCATGTCATGATCTTTAGAAGCTTCATCATATGAAGTTAGATAATTGTCAGATTCAACTGACACATGGAATTCATCTTCAAACTTATTTGAAGAGATATTAATGTTTCATCTTTAATTGTCCTTGTAGTTTCCGATTCCAGGAGCCTCATTATCATCTCAAGATTAAATGAATTCCTTTACTTCATTTTCATCTTGATTCTCAAGAGAGTCATCCTATAAGAATCATATTCTCAAAGATGGGATCTTTTAAGAATCTCAAGGTCATAAAGTATGTATCCAATATCATACTTTATTTTCCTAATGAAGTAGCACTTTCTAGTGCTAGATTCCAGCTTACTAGCATGGAACCTTATTAAGGATATATATTGTATTCTCTACTACATATATACCTTGGAAACTAAGAGGTAATTATGCTAAGAATCATCATTGATCAAATCATGTCACACATGATCCAATTGTATCTCCCTACAACTTCATTGAGTTTAGGTTTATTAGGAGGAGTGAGATAGAAATGACATTTATATCTATAAGGTATTCCATGAATTCATCTAATAGCTACTAACTACCTAGATTAGATCAAATTCATTTAATCTTCCTTCCAAACTTTGGTTCTAAACCAAACTTGTGAAATCTATGAACATTTCAAAGGTTTCTAAGTGAAGAGAAGAAATCTCATATCACAAATAATCATCAATGGATATCGCGTATCCATAATGTTTATTCTGATATAGATGATTCACATACATCAATATGCATGAGATCTTGAATACCTTGACATCTTACACCATTCCAAGGAAGGTGTATTGGACATTTTTACTTTTGAATACAATATTCACAAGTATGTAAGATTTGAACCTTTAGACAATCTAAAGTTTCATCTCTCATTAGTCTATTGATCACATTAACAGACAAATGTCCAAGGATTTATGACAGATCATTATCAAATGGTCTTCATTCTCCTATTGATCCTTTTAAGGTTTAATTTCAATATTAGAAATGTTAATGAACCATTCATTAATTTTCTAATTTAGTAGAGTCCACAAGATTTTAGATTACTATCTGAAATATATCCGCCATAAATCTTTATGATAGGTGTATTACAGAATTCACGTTTATTTCCAACATTTAGAAATAAACGATGAGTGTATTCTAATATCTAGGTCATAGATACATTCTCTAAGATTAAGGTCTCTCCCACTGAAATTTTGAAGTCTTTCAATCTAATAGAGATTGTTGCAACAATTGCATCAATATCCATGTGGATGACTATTAAACCTTTAAGATCAAATTTCTAATCTTCTAATACATATGCAACCACAAGTGTCATTAGAAGATTGAGATACAATTATTAGACTTTATCTTATCAATTAAGTTAGTCAATTTCAATGATTATATGTAGATTATTCTGATGTACTATCCTATTCCTTATATAAGGATTCTAGATAGATTTGATAGTCATACTATCAACACATCAACTTATTACAGTATTGTCATTCATTGAACTCTTTGGATGTCATATGGAAGTCACAGAAGTACAGTCAACTCTTCGACTTTGACTCTCACATGGGTCAAACCCATGCTTCCACTGTGCTCCCTTCATCTATAAACAACCATTGCTTAAGATAAGGGATCTCTTATGTTAATTCAAAAGATTTCAATATAAGAGCATTTCAACATTTATACATGTGCTTCATTCAATTTATACAATATGAATATTATGAAGCTTCATGAATGACTGGAGTATAGACAGTAGAATGATGACACTCATCGTATCTACATCCATCTAAACTCCTATAACATTGGTTAATGTAGGTATTCAAATATTTTGAATACATCATCTCTTATAGAGCTACCATTCTACATGATGCAGAGAACCATGTCATTCATGAGAAAATGACAAGAGCACATATGCTTGCCAAAACATCTTCTTAGATTTTATAAGGATTTTTCAACAATTGCGATCATCATCGACATGTCACTTCCAAAGTACATTCGATGAGAGATCATGATTGTAGAAACATACAAACCCCAGGGTTGTAGTTCTATTGTCTATTTAATTGTCATGCCTCATTATTATGAGGAAGACTTGCACATTGCAACCACATACATTATGTGTCCAACTGCAAGTATAATATCTTGATCATGGATCCAATCCATGATAATCTACTGGTTATTATTGAGTATAGTATTGAGTAGGTTTAATGAAGGATTATCTGAAATATTTGCATAAAATTATATAAATATATATTTTACTTTGATTTAGGAATTTTTTATATCAAAGTTGTCTTGCCATGTCAATATTGAAAGTTCATTCCCTTAATCACCTTCAATGTAAGAGATATACTTACCTTTATATCTCAAGCAAGATCTGGGATCTCCTTCCTTATCTTTGTCACATCCCAATAATGTGAGAACCTGTAACCCAGATAAAAAGAAGTGGGAACACATTCTTCCTTGCAAGTCCAACTTGCATCTCCCAATTCGGTCTTTAACACCCAGGCCTACCACTCTTAAGGTGATGTTGACCCGTCATTAATTCAACCAACCGTCAACAGGAATGCAACTCTCTATGCGCATCCAATATCACCCCAATAATATGAGGACCCGATATTGGGGTCACTACGCATATGTCCTTACTCTTTCAAGAAGTGAAGAGCACGATCTAGATGTGCTTGCATACAGGAGCTGTCACTTCAGATATGCGTCTCCTACATACAATCCCTGGTGACGGAACCCTCCACCTTGACGGGAGACCATGGATGTCACTTATGTGATCCTCCATATCGTATTCAATTCTAATTAATCATCATGAATCATATTCATTATGATTAATTCTTCCAAGGGAAATAACATCTCTATTCATAATAGAGTGTTTTAATTTTAATTGGATTCCAATTAATCTAATCTTATTAAACTAATGATCCAATTAATATCCAACAAACAATATTTATTGCAACTTGAATTATAGTATTATCTCAAATACGTATTATTCTGAATTTTAATAATTAGAAAAATACACCGTAATCTCTCCTGCATTATCAAGTCCCTACCTGCAGTCATGGCCAATACCGACGGGAGTGGGACAGACCGCACACGGTGCAACCTGCTACCCCAACGCTCCCGGACTAGATACCATATCCACCTCGGGAAAAGATAATGCCAAATTGATCATTGTGTACTTGAGATTATAATCAGTCTTTCAAATGAAATTATACTATATTATAATAATCAAAATAATTTTGATTAACATTATAATGAGATTTGCTAAACAAATCCCAAATCCTATTCAATCAACGTTGTTTGTTGGAAAGTTGACTGCATAACCAATGGTGATCAAGATTATATCTAATTAATTATTGGTTAAGACAATGCAATTTAAGGAAATAATTATCATCAAATATTTCACAAATATTTATACATAATTATTTCAGAAAATCCTCTCAAAAAAATATTTCAAAAAATTAAACCATTTAATTTTACTAATTAATTAAATGACAATCACAACTTGATTTGGAAAGTAATTTCCAGCAGTGACCCTCACTTACTAAAATTAGCATATCTCAATCAATTTAAATCCAAATTAAGCAAAGTACGTTTCCAAAGTTTGCTAATTTGATTTTCAACAGAACTTAAGTGATTTTCACACATTTCAAGGCATTTCTAAACAGTAATTAACTCCTTAATTATGTTAACATTTGTAGTGCCCGAAACAATGGATACATGTTCACTAATCCCCGAAATAGTGGATACATGTTTACTAACTCAAACAATTTAAATCCAAATTAAGCAAAGTAAATTGTTGAAGTTTGATTTCCATTATCTTTTTATTCATTTTCTTATTAGAAAATATAAAAAAATTAAATTAAAAACTACAAAAGATGCTTTTTCTTTCTTGATTCTCGACTACTTCGTAGGCTTAGCTCGTGCTCCTTGTGTCCGACCTGGGTCGCTATACCAGGTTAAATAAATAGTGGAGACTGCTAAATTAGATTTTGTGCTTGATTGTTTATTTCATGGTCTTTATTTTTCTTATTGAGCCCGGCTTGGGTGGTTGAGGTCACAACGACCTTTGATATCACTTAGCCTTGATCGCCTAGGCGCTCATCAATGGTCAGCTCAAGAACAAAAAGGCAAAGGTTCTAGGGGTCAAAGAGGTGAAGTGAAGGATATAGTTAGATCCTTAAGCGCATCACGAAAGCGTGAGGATCGCATCATATGCGATCGTGAACGACTAGTCGCACTAGTTGCTCGATGCAACGGGAATTAAATTTTTTTTCATGTGACAAAACCACATAATCCAAGAACACTTCTCAGATCGTTTCCTCTAAACCACAAGCAAGTAATAGGATTACTTCTTGAAGTGTGGTTGCGATCAAGTCTCTAAACGAAGAGACCTCCTATCTCAAGTCCGATCCGACGGAGGAGACGCTTGCGAGCGTGTTGATGAAACACGTGCTTCTCGCAATCCATGTTGATGATCCAAGTGGCAGATCTCCTGATCTCGATGCATGAGATTTGATGTCTTCTTCACGAGCGAGGCACACCGAAGGAGACGGAGATCCACGAGCAAGCGATCAGGTAGCATAACGACAATGCTACGACGATGGAGACTCTCTCTAGGGCATCCATGGTGGGCGGCCACATGAGAGAAGGAGAGAGGGCGTGTAAAGAGAAAGAGAGAGAGAGAGAGACTTATGTTCTTTTGTGTAAAGAAGAGCAAAGGGGGTGCCTCTCCTTTTATAATATTTTGGGATCCATGGATCTCAATCCACGGACAACACAAATCCAATGGCTCTCATTGATTTGTGTTTCTTTTAATGGCCAAGATTTGTGTTGGTAAAAAACCAACAACAATTAATTTAATAAAATCAAATATATATTTAATATAATTTGATTTATATCAAATAAATCTCCATTAGAGAAATAAGAAGGAGGCAAGCCTCCTTCCATAAGGAGGGTGGACGACCACCACATTCCTCATGAGAATTGTGGACGTCCACTCTTCCTATATGGAAGGTGGATGTCTCTCTCCTATTACATGAGATTACATTATCTCATGATTCCCTCCAATATTTGCAACAACTTTTGTTGCAAATTATTTCACAAAAATAAATCCAATCTATTGTTGTGAACATTGCAATCTCACCATTAGAAATGTGTGAATCACATTCACAACCCAAAATAAAATGTAAATTACATTTTCAATTTAATGTCCAATGTGAATCTAATTCACATCAACATTTAATTAATAAATGTAAATTACAAATAGCTCTCTCTTATATATTATAAATCACATTTATAATATATATATATATATATGTTTAATATGGATAGTTTTATCCACATTATTCATATCCATGACAATTAAATCATATTTAATCTTCTTGGATATTTATTCTCATGTTCCCAAATAAAATGAATCACATTCACATTATTCACATCTTTGATAATTAAATCACATTTAATTATCTTAGATAAGTCTATTTATAATATGAATTGAATTCATATTAATCATGATAATTAAATCACATTTAGCTATCAATTTACTCAATGCTCAGATACTTATATCAATAATGAAATCATCCTGAACTCTTTCAAGGATAATGCGCTTTCTCCACGGATACTTGGAGATAAGGATAGGGAGATTGTATTATTCCATGTATAATGACTTGGATATTGAGATAACATCTCAAATCCAGATCTCGGGCCTCCCATATATGCTTGATTAAATCAAGACTGTAAATCTAATCTTCTCATTGCATATGAATTACATTCAAATCAATGTCAAATATTTGGACCAATATCAGATTACTTCTCTACTGAGAGGAGTCACTAGAATCCAGACCCGTTTCATCACTCCATAGGAATGGAAGCGTCATGGTTATAAAATCGTTTATGATCACATCACCCTCAGGTATTCCCGATACCTGTACATCCTGCATACTGGAAGATCCATAATAAACCTGAAGTATAAGATCAGTTTTGCACTTTCTACTTCAGATTTTTATCATTAAGTTTCTCATTTGACTATTGGGAGTTGGTATCGATCATATACTTTCCAAAAGCATGTATCATACCCATGTGTTGATCATATACTTTACAAAAGCATATATCAAACCTACAAATTCAGACAAGCTTCCAAAGCGAGACGACCGTGCACGGAATTTGATTCTTCCTAATATCTCATGAGTGAGCTCATGTCTTCTGGTTCAGTATTGAACCTATATGATCCCTTTGAGAGATTGTATTACTCATATGCCATTATATGCACACCAGCGCGTCAGTGTATAAACCTTGATTAGGGCATCAACCTATAGGTCTGCCAAATGTACATAGTCAGACATATAGTAACACATCTGTCTCCGGTCAGATGATGCGTGCCTATATCATGACAACATACATTATATGACTTTGGTTATCTCGATCTCATTAAGTCGACTCTTTTACCTAACTAATTTAACACCTTCGAATCTCTATTCCCATGCAGAGTACCTGCATCAAGAGGTCGGTCAGATATCAACCTAAATGGGAAAGGATTGTCATCTCCTACTCAGGCTGGAGATCATCTCTCAACAATCATTTGACGGTCCTTTATGAGTCCTCAATCTAACTCTTTAGATATTCGTCCAAGCACCAGCCTCTATGATGTATGATCATCGAGATGGCCATGGTATATAACCCTAATTGTACTAAGGGACCTATTATGCAAAATGGTTATTCTTCATTTCAGATCAGGGAATGATTTTCACAATAACATTTGTTGCATAATGGCTCGCCGTGGGCTCGCATGTCCAACATGAAATGCGTGAGGGTGTTGCGCGATGAAGATGCACCGATGAGAGGGGAGGAGGAGCATGAGTCTCCTAATCTGGACTCGATTAGGGTTGTTGGAGGTGCAGGGGATGTTTAAACATGGAGAGGAAGGTAGTGGAGTGATCGGTGAGTTGAGACGGAGGCAGAAATGGTGGAGAACAATGGTCGGAGCATGAGTTTCGATGAAATAAGATCTTACATTTCATGAAATACAAGATAGAATAATTCGAAACAAAGAACTAAACTACGCTAGTGCTAGTGCCAGGATTTGAAAAGGCAAGAAAAAATGGAGCCCGCCTGCCTGAAGATAAGGAGCACAGAAGCTCCGCCAAAAGGTCTCCGGCGAGGGCTTGGACCACGTCGACTCCTCTTTTCACACGCTGGAGATTAACAAGGAGATCGATGTCATCGAACTCGACATGTTGAGTTAAGGATATGAGGGTTCAAGGGCTCAAAGAACGATCAAAATTTTAAACGAGGGTCGACCAGGTATATGTACAGGGTGTGTTTGACCAATGGGGTCTATGGATGAATCAAAGCTCCAAAGATTGAAGAATCACTTAGGCGTGTAAGAGCATAGATCGAGGAGCAAC
This sequence comes from Ottelia alismoides, assembly GCA_037367405.1. NCBI lineage: Eukaryota > Viridiplantae > Streptophyta > Magnoliopsida > Alismatales > Hydrocharitaceae > Ottelia > Ottelia alismoides. The sequence goes on along the minus strand of JAZKJV010007076.1, from coordinate 128,833 downwards.
TTTCATGAAGAAATTGACTAACATTGGACAATGAATCATGGATGAAAATTAGAGGATGAAGGGGGGTCAATGGGTTTGACAAGGCTGTAGGATTAGGGAGCATGTTAATCAGTGGGTCAACCAAGGTCGGCCCCTGATTGGGCCATGTGACCCATATGATGATAAATCAGGGACTCAAAACATGAAAAATGTTTGTTATTTTATGTAATAATTTTGTGATTTTTATTTATTTTTACAACTCATTTTATTAGGTGTTAATTATAACATGGATAATTATATGTATATTTACCTATATATTATATATTTTATTTTCATTTTGTATTTCATATTTTATTATTTTAAATAAATTTTTTATATACATGGACATATTTTTATTTTATTTGTCTAAAGTTATATATTTACCTAAATAAATATGTACATGTAATATATAGGTATATAATAGGTTTCCTTTACCTATATATTAAAGTATATTATTTATTTTATTTTATTTTTTAAGGTTTTAATTTATTTTTATTATGTTCGTGTATTTTAAATAATATTTACAAATTAATAAAAATTTAAGAATGTGAAAATGTTAGGAATAAATATATTGATTATTATATACGGGTAATTGCACAATGAGGGCCCAAAAGTCAACTTTTACATCTTAAAACCAAATTGAATGAAACCACCTTCACAAAATAGATAATTTAATTTTGTGAACAGTAAATGTGAGTTTGATGAATTCTAAGTTTGTTTAGAGAAGATAGAAGTCTGTAAAGTTTTCCTTGCAGCTTTATTCTGTGTCTCCCGGGAACACTATGTATTATTTTTGAATGAAATAAGTTTTGCATTTTTTTGTACAACTTTCATGTTCAAAATTTCTGTATTTGAGGTAAAAAATAAGAAAATAAAATAAGACCTAAAAACTGTTATTGATGAATTGAAAATTAGGGTTTCTTTGCATTTATTAGCCCTTATTCCCCTACTTCATTCCTTGTCGACCAAGTCATCATGATGACTTCTCAGGGTTTGGGGTCACTCAATGTCTTTAACACTTCATTCTTTTTCTTTTCTTTCCATTATTCTTTTGTTTTGGCAGTAAATATTGTATTTTATACAATATTTACAAAACAAATAATGAGTGTTATTTATGTAATTTAATGTTATTTACATGTATTTAACTAAGATTTAAGGCCAAAATGAGAGAATAAAGGTGATGAAATGGAGATTCATCACCCCCTATACTTGCCTTTTCTAGTCACTAACAAACACTTATGCCTATAAGATTAGAAAAAAATAAAGAAAAGAAAAAGAAAGAACTTCGAAAATATTTTAACTCTTGAACTTGTATATTCAGATTTCAGACATGTTTGATGCGTGGGGTATTGACTTTATAGGCCCATTTCTGAACAGTCAGGCATTCAAAAAAAATTTTCTCGCTATCGACTTTGTCAGTTATTAGGTGGAGGCTATCCCAACCAAAGCCTCCGACAATTGCACTGTCTGTCATTTTCTGAAGGATCATATCATTTCAAAGTTCGAGATTCCTAACATTCTTATATCTGATGGTGGTATCCATTTCATCAATAAAGAGGTGAAGGACTGGCTCGACATGTCCCCCTTATACTTAGGATAAAATATCCCTAAGTATAGAAAAAATATCAAGAGTTGAAGAGACAGGTGAGGGATCAAAGAATGAACAACTCTAGGTGATCACCCCCCTCTACTTAGGACAAAGTATGTCTTATGTATAGCAGTGATGAAAGGATTGACCACCTTTTCGAAAGAAAGAAAATGAAAACAAAAATAAAAATGAAGAAAAGAAAGATTACTCAAAAATATTTATGTTTGCTTTGTTTGATTCAGCGGATGCAATGGCTTTAGCTCATTTTCATATACAATTTGAATAGAATCTATAATGGACAGGAAGGTGTCATGTTCCATGTACGGTTTCAGTAGTTGTCCATTGATCACAAAGGATTGTATGCCAACTAATAATTATGATATCTATACACTACTATTGTGACACACAAATCTCCCAGATCCCACTGATAATGAGTAGAACCAAATAATTCAATCGGGGTAGTTGTTGAACCATACCACATAGTTCCAGCAACAATGAAAGCTGCAAAAAAGAAAGTTGCGATACTACTGGAAAGTATGGTTTAATACTTCACTATAAACAACCCAGTCCATTTGCTCTTCAAATTCCCTAGGAAAAGCATCAACTTCGCATCAAACAACCAGACCTTCTATCCTGGTTCAAAAGTCTTTCGGCGGATGATGCTTGTCATGCCACTTCTTGACTTTTTCGTTATACATCAGGTTGTTGTCATATGCGTAGTCATGGAATTCAAGTAGTATGTTCAGATCCAAATTTCTATTTTTCCTGGCCTTCTTGGAATCCATGTTACAAACATTAATTGCCCACAAGATTTATGAATGAGTTTGACAGGCAGATGGCATGGCTTGCCATATACCAGGCGGTAGGGAGACATTCCCAAAGGTGACTTGTACGTTGTTCTGTAAGCCTAAAGAACTGAGTAAAGAAACTGAGACTAGTTCTTCCAATCTGAGCACACAAGCTTCTGAAGAATTATCTTAATCCCCCTATTTCAGCGAACCTTCGAGCGATCATCAGAGGTTCTCTGATCCCTCCCTCATCCTAGGTGATTTGCCCAGGTATATCTCCTCCTTCTCTTCCTCATCTCTCTTCTACCTTATTTCTTTTTTTCTCCACTGCTTTCTTCCTCCCATCATTGTTCACCACCACCCCTTCATCTTCTGCTTCTTCTCTTCTGCTCGCTATGAGAGGGACCACCATCGGCCACCTTACCCCTTGCGCTGCACTGCCCTTCCACTGCCTCCATCGACCACTACCACTGCCCCCTTGCTTTGTCTTCTTGTGCAGGTCCATCTTCTCCAGAGTGCAGCCTATAACCACACATTTGAGCCATCTTCGCCTTCCAACTACCACCGACCTCCACCTTTGCTACCTCGAGCCTCGTGTTGCCATCGATCAACTGTGCACTCCACTACTTCTTGAGCGCACTACAGGCCGCCCTGACCTGCTTCTCCCTTCATCATCATCAATGGCCGGTCAGGTGTCGACCAGCCTCCATCCGTGCCCACCGGCTGACCTTAGTCACGCCTTTACCTTGGGTCAACCATGGAGCTCGTGGTCCTCTCCTCGGACACACCATCGTTGAGCCCTCGGCCTGAGCTCCTTCTCCATCGCTCGTTTCCTAGCTCCTCCACATGTGAGGAGCACATAGAGTGGGGGCACAATTGCATCAACCCCCTAAGCTCCAGCAAATCAGAAGAAGACCCTGCCATCCTGGTGACATCAACATCATGTGTTGTGTATGTTAGTGCTTTGAAAATTGCATTCGACCCCCGCCAGGTCTTGGTATACCTAGGTTAGATTAAATTGTTTTGCGATGTGAGTAATTGATTATTAATTGATTGTGTACTTAGTATTTTAAGGAAATAAATGTTGTTCTGGATACCTCTCATATAAACCTATCTAGGATAAATTCATCTCTAAAAAATATATATGTTTAGTATTTATTAAAATTAAATTACTTAGAATTACATAGTCTGCATTTTTAATTCATAATAAATTCATAGCTTATCATAAAAATCTACAAAAATCACAATATCCTAATTTTGCATATTTTCACATCCTATCCAACTTTTAGGATTTTTGGAGATCATTCGATTGAAATTTGCATTTTAGTCCTCAAAACTTGCCAAAATTACATTTTCGTCATCAATTGAATAAAAATATCAAAAAATACTCTTTGAAAACCGTGCACTAAATGTTCTGATTTGATCCTTTAGTTGTTCCTTTGCCTCCTTGAGGTGATCATGGGGCTTTTCCAGGTTAAATAAATAAATAGCTGCTCATTGCTTAAATTGATTATATTAATTATTTGTGCGATTGACTTTCTATTGATTATGATTGTCCAATGACAACATAGAATCGACAAATGAATAAGATATTTGTCAGATCGTCAAATGGAACTGTTGCTGGAGAGGCAAACGACTTAGGTTCATTTTAGAAAACCTAGAGTTAGGATTCAAATTCACTCAAATAGTCTCACCCCAGAGCATTTCTTTTGAATATTTCACTGCAAAATTTCTTTCTTTCTTTCTTTTTTAGCATTTATTTTCTCATTTTTGTATATATATATATATCACCTCTATAATATAAATCTTTATTTTCGTGCAATGGATTTGCTGGACTTGGAAGCGATTCTTTTTGAAGCCGATTGTCAAGACACATCGAAGACATTTTCATTGAGATAGTTTTTATTTCTTATTCATAATTTTTGTAATTACTAATTTTTAATAATATAGGTATTTATTTCATTTACACTGGCTCTTATTTGAGAGCTCGTGTGTGTATTAGAGACTCGAACGGTATTTTTTGTTGTGGTTATGTCAAGAGTTGTTCTCAAATTAAGTGGTGAATTTAGGATAGGCAATTAACGATTCAAATTCCATTCAGATTCAATTTTTTATGCCTCTCGTAATTTAGGCCACACATATTCATTGATGACATCTTTCTTGAAAGATTAAATTCAAATATGATTGTTCTTAAAAAGTGGCTCATAAATACGTACAAGTAGCTCAAATACAAATCCATTTCTTCCCCGCTAATAGTATCCTATTTGGGTGCGGCTTTTTCGACTTGCATGCATTTAATATAATTTTCTTAAATTCGATCTACCATAACACATGGAGAACACTAGGAGTCACTGTAAGTATATTATTACCTGAGCATACATCATAGTTTCTCTCTTGCATTCTGTTTTCCAATTGCTTTCTTCATTTATAACCCAAGTCTTAAAGGAATAGGGACTGAATGGTAGGTGAGTATTTTGTGCTCACATGAACATTAGTGATAACCAAAGTTTTCAAATTGGGATTAAATTTGTGCATGTTGACCAAAAAATCAGAATAAAATGGATACTTTTTCTACGGGTGCATAAAGCCCTCATTTGACAAAGGAACTTACCTCCGGACATAGTGGGTAAGTATGCAAACATTAAGGTTAGAGCCCAAATCCTGGGACTTGCCCCCTAAGTCTCCATGTCTGACTCTTATGGGCTTGGGAGTTGGAAGGGCTTGCCTTTGACCTTAGTGTACACTTCGATTGTGTAAGCAAGTGTGTCTCCTTTGAGGTGTGATATTGAAACATGGCCGCCCGGGCAAATCACCTCATTGATTGGGAGCACACAAGAGCACTGCTGGTGTTGATAAATCTCCATTACATCACCTTTATTATATTATTTTGGCCTTAAAAACCCAAGATGGTGCATCTAAATAGCAATATTTTGTACAAATTAACATTCATTATATGTTCCTTTTATTGTATAAAAAATACAATTTTTAATGCCAAAATTATAGAATAAACAAAAGAAAAAAAGAATAAAGTACCAAAGGTATTTTATGACCATAAACCCTGAGACCTAGGCATCTTGATGGCCAGATCGATAAAGAATAAAGTAGGGGAAGATGAGGGCCAAAAAATCATCAATAAATTCCTTTCTTTTATTCATCAATATTGCATTTTGGGACATATTTTATTTCCTACTTTGTATACATAAAATAAAGAAACTTTGTAAATGAAAGTTTTAGATAATAATATATAGAAAATAAAAAATTGAGTTTACACAAAAGTAATATACAATATACTTTTTATACTCAGAATAAAAAGTCAAATCCCAAACTTCCCTGTCACGACCCCGATTCGAGGCCGTCAGATCCTCCCATATCCAGATCTAGTTACTCAGCAATAATTTATCCAGCAATCACATCTAACATTCAGAAATAGACTGCAATTAAAAATACTCAGAAGGAAGTATTTCAACACTTCTCCATTCACAAAAATACAGATCACCTGATTCATTGTCCCACTACAACCATTACATGTACATCAGCTGGAAGGAAATACATAGAAAGATTACTAACTACCTTACAAAGAAAAGCTACTGTGGCAGGCTGGATGTCTACTATGTAAGCTGGTTGGATTACTAAAGTCCTTGCGATGGCTCACCGATACATGTTGGGTTTTCCATAAATCATAGGATAAAATTATTGGATGCTAATTAAGGAAGAAGAGAAAAGCAAATAAATTTTGTAATTTTTCAAAACTTGTTATCACAAAAAGTTTCATTCCTTTTCATTAATTTAAGTCTTATTCCTTTCTATTCAACGTTAGGGATTAGTCCAGGGAATTACCTCACCACTATATGGACTCCGATGCTGTGGACACTTCAGGATTGGAGATTGCGTTGATCTGATAAGCTTATGCCGCCACACACCGTCTCAACAAATCTTCCAATACTAGCCTTATAATTTCATTTTCTTTTATTATCCAGGGTCTCAAGCCCTCAGTCTGGCAAACAAAGGAGCACACCGTCCTCGAGGACTCGGTTGCTTAAACCTTAGGCTAACATTTAATCATATAACCTAGTGCCTTTAAATACATGTTATTATGACCCATCCTCTATCCAACCACCCGTGCCTCCACATGACACGACCACATCTTCCGTCGTTCACCCGAAGATATTGGCTCCCGGTACCACGCGTTGCAAATCATTCATTTTGTGTGCACTTATCATAATAGGGCAACCGTGTACCACCTAGGTAGGGAAACGCCAATACGGGTTCCTTCCGACAAACCTACTGGTTGCATGCCCGACCTGTAGTTCTACTCTCAGTTATCCTTAACGTGACACACGATCCTTTTCATGATCCAACTCAAAACACATCAATTCCCATAATGTAATTCCTCCGTTAAGCCTTATATTAGTGTAACCATAAATACTGAGTATAGATTTACATATATATTAGTTCATATATTTATATACTCAATTTATGCTCTTTTAACTTCCAAACCTTATCTTTCCAAGCCACTGCATCAATTCAATGCTTAAACCTTATTTTAATAGGAATCACAAAGCAACTTTTCATACTTTCTCAAAATTAGCCAAATTAAGGTTCTTTATAGCGAAGAACATAAAATCAAGAATTTCAATAATCTCATATGAAAACCTAACAACAAAAGAAAGGATTTCGTGACCTAATTGAGCTCTCTCCCTCGTATACAGTGCTTTGTCGTGATTCTTTTTCAACGGGTGATTTATATCTCTTGAAACGACCAAATTTCAATTTCGTATCAAAAACGCTAAGAATGTTCCAAGAACGTGAAGAATGAACGGAGAACACGAAGAACACACGAAGAAAACGAAGAACACGAAGAACATATTTTCTCTTGAAATTTTAGCAGAGCTTCCCCTTATAGGGATGATATTTCTAGGAAAATTTCGGCGGAGTTTCCCCTTATATGAGGTGATAATTCTAGGAAAATTTCGGCAGTATTTCCCTTAATATGGGATTCTAGGAACATTTTAGCAGAGCTTCTCCTTATATTGGGACATATTTATATAAAAATTTCGGTAGAGTTTCCCCTTATAAAATCATCGAAAGAAAAACAGAAAGGAAAATGAATAAGAATCGAAAACCTAGCTCACGAAGCAAACTAAGAGAGGATCGTACCTTCCTCCTCCTCGTTCTCCCGGTAGTACTTTGCTAGCGCTCCTTCCTCACCTCCTACTCCTCCTCCCGACCTCTCGACCCTAGTCCTTGAGGTGGTGGTGGTGGTAGTGGAAATAGTATAGAATGAATGGGTGGGGGGGGGGTATTTATATGCTCCAGAAAACTGCTAAACATGGTTAAAAAACCATGGTTTAGTCCTTAACAGCAGTTTGCAGCCCATGGGTTTGGCCAAAACTTATCCGAAACTTAGGGCTTAAGTTAGAACATTCCAAAGGATTCTAGATTCTCTAATGGCGTTTAATTAATGCTAATCATGATTAACTTTCACAAATTATGATTTTACTTTTGCAGCTTAGGCTTATCTTTTGCTAACTATTGATTAGAGTTTGCTAATGGTCATTACTGGTTTTCAATTCGCCATTAGTTTCCTTAATCACGATTAATCAGTCTTGGTGACGATCATTAAGGTTTAATGACATCTTAAGCCTTCTTACTTCTCTTTCTTCCAAAAATCGTAACAAATCGAAACGAAGTCCGATTCACATGAAACAAATTACGTTGGTCTCCTCTTGATGAGCTGGATCTTATTACATAGGATCCGAGAGATGCTAAGTTCAAGGCTTTACATTCCCAGACCCATATCTCCTAAATAAAAACTCAATATATATAAAAATCTCCTTTAATTGTATATAACTTTTAATAAGATATTTAATGAAGGTGGTTTCATTTTATTTGGAGCTAAGGTGTGAAAGTTAGGTTTTAAGGACCCTATTATAAATATACCCAAATAAAATATCCATTTTATTTATTCTTTATTATTTTTATATTTTTATATTTCTATAATTTTGTATATATTATTTATAATATATACATATTTATAATAGAATAAAACCATAAATAAACATTAAAATAAAATATGTATACAAAATACATAGATGAAATACCTAGACTTATACCTATATATTCCATACTTATATTTATTTAAGTGTACATAGTACTTCAAAAAAATACAACAAATATATATATATATATATATATGTGTATATATATGTATATAAAAATGAGTTATAATTTTATAAAATAAGAGAATAAAATAATAAAAAAATACAAAATATAAATAAAATACAGAAAAATAGATGAATATATTTATAAATGGAACCCTAAAAATTAACTTGTAATAAATAAACTCAAAAAACAATAAAAATCATATTAAAATACTACAGAAAATAAAAAAACAACTTTTTATAACTTTATTTTAATAAATCTTTTTTTATTTATTATTGAATTTTTAAATAATTTAGGGTGAACTGTTTTCTAGTAGGTCCGCGTGGACCAATAAGGGAAAGTCAAGAGTTGACCCCGATCAACTCTTCTCCCTAGTCCTAGCCTTTGTCAGATCCTCGTTTGTCCTGCACTTCACCTTTTTCTCCAGACCGATGTGATCATTGAAATAGAATGATTCTTTCTTCACTTTTCTTCCTCGTTCATCCCTCTTTCACGCACCATCATCCCCTTGATCTGAGCACCTCTGATTCGAGTCTGCCACCTCGATCTTCCTCTTGTCCCAGTCACCGGTACATAAGATCCACTCCTTCATTTGATTTTTGGAATCCCTTTGACCCACTTTCCCTTCCTTTGGTGCTCCAGGGTTCGAGCAATGTGACAGGTTGCTTGCCCTATCATTGGTTGGATCGAACGAGCGGGTTGAAGGTCGATTCCTCCATCTCCAGCATAGCACCGTCATCGAGGTACCACCTTGCAGCCCTGTCTACTTGAGATCTTCTTTATTTTCTTCTTAAGCTAATTTTAGTCGTAGATTTCATTTAGTATATTTATTTTATGATTTGATTGCTTGATCTAGCGTAAATAGTTGATTCGTAGTTTGTCGGAAACTAACTCCGGCGAACCACTCCATCGTGCACCACCTATTTTCCGACCCACCTTTCATCTTCAACTCCTTCCCCTGCCGATTCTCCACGCCTCACACCAGTCCCATCCACATGATCCTCACTGGATCAGTACTTGGATGCTCTACCTCCCTTGCCTCGCTAGAGCATCTCCTCTATGACTCATCTTTCAACCATCTCCACCAAGAAAGCCCCTTAGACAACCATTTTTTTGGATCATGCTTTTCTTGCGGTCCTGGAGGCTAAGGACCCCTTGGGGAGTTGATTTTGAGAAATGAAGATACATGGTGTCTTGAGCTTCACCGAGAAGCCGTGACTCAATCACTAGGTCTCAGCTATTTCCAAAGCGTCCATACACTGCGGACACCTTCAAGGATCGTTCCGAGCCTTGGAGGAGGACCTACGACATGTTCTTTCATGTTCTTGGGAAAGAGCAGTAGCTTTTAGATCCTTCGCTCATACCAGTTTTGATCATAGTTGTCTGATATTCGCATGCCTCGATCATCTGATGGAGCTCCAGATCTAATCTCAGCAACTCCAACCCAACCGTCATTGCGCATCCACAACTCGCTACGTGGATAAGTGGGCGGATCAACCCTGTTGGATCGCACCTCTTTGGGGGTATTTTGCTTCATCGCCCCCTCTTTTTTTGTATTTTACTATTTAGTACTCAAACTTTCATCTATCGTTATTATATTTTTGTATTATTTGTATAAACCCCCTTCCTTTATTTTATTTGCAATTGGGTCCAGTCCACATCACCTCACATGTCATCCACGTGAGGTGAAAATTTTGCATCGAGGCACTCACATATTTTGTAATTTATTTTTAATAATTTAAATTTGAACTGCAGTATAAAAACTTTGGTATATTTGCACATTATCCCTCTACTTTATTTTTAATTGCAAATATGCCCATGATAGTTCATTAATTTTTGTTTGTTATTTCTCTTTATAAAAAATATCATCCATGATCCAAAAATTCTAAAAAATAGGGTGAAGCTTCTGCTTGCACAAATAATCGCACTATATTTTTAGATTTGTAATTTAGGATTTTTCATATTTTATAAAAAAATAAAAAGGGCACAAAAAGTTCTTGTTTGAATTAAAAAATGCATAAAAAATATAAAAATATTTTGAAAAATTCCAAAAAAAATTTAGCATATTATTTTATTTTGCAACTTCAGGTCGAAAACCACTAAAAATAGAAAAAAGAAAATACATAAAAATTTAAAAGCTCCAAAATCCGTTATAAAAATAAAAAATCCTAAAACTCCAAAAATATTCATTCCTATTTTATAATTTTCTTTATATTATTTATCAATAAAAATTGATTTGGAAAATTTTTGACATTATTTCTATTTTTATTTCCAAAACAAGTGGGCCAATTTATTTTATCCAGGATTTGGGATATTTTTTACTTTAAAAATCCATAAAGCTTTGCAAAAATACTTAAAAGTCACAAAAAAGTAAAAAATTAGTTAAAAGCCAAAAATATTTAATTCTAAAATCTTTATTTATTTTTAGTAGCTTTTATAATTATATTATCCTATCTTATCTTATATATTTAAAAAGAAAAATAAATAAAAAATCAGAAAAATATAAATAGAAAATATAAAAATCTAAAATTAAAAACAATTTCGAAAATATAAAAATTAAAATACCATAAAAATACAAAATGAAAAACTCACACAAAAACTTAGACAAGAAGAACACACAATTTTGCATTCACTTGTTTGATATACCGTTTGCTCCCTATGTTCGACACTCTACATACTTATACCTATACACATCCATTGTAGACTTATAATAAGTTTTAACTCCACATATTTTGTTTTTCATTGCTTTATACATATTGTGGGGTTAATTGTTGATTGAATCAGGGCTTCATGTGAGATTACTTCGACGACTGTTGATCCGGGGTGCCGTTGATGGGGAGCAACTACGCATAGATTGATTTTATTTGATAGTGTCTCTTTTATCTATATTTTTGCTTTATTTATTTTCTCTTTTATTTGATATTATTTTATGAACTATCTAACCATCCTCTTTGTTTGACTTTGTTGCGTGGAATGCGGATCAAGAGAGGTACTCCTAGGAGCGCCTACGCACCCACGTGAAGTGAAGCCATTCTTTCTGACCTAGCTTATAGAAGGAAGCGATAAAGGTGGGCTTAGAGGGATTTTGAAGACATTCACATTTTTCCTTTCATTTTATTAATTTATTTTGTAATTTAAAGTGAGAAAGAGATATGTTATTTGTATTAATTCAGAACTCTCAGGACTCTGCCAAACTCCACGAGGTCTAGTTCCTGGGGGATTGTTCCCTTAAGGGCCTTGTTGTTTTTGTCATGTTTTCGTTACTTTATTTTTCTTTGTTTCACGATTTTATTTTTTATTTATTTTGTGTCATTAAGCCCTAAGATTAGGATATGTTTTACGATAGATTAAGGCCAACCAGTTATTTACCATTGCATGTGCCTATAGTTCTCATTTGGACTTAGTCAAATTTTAATTGCTCTTCACATGGTCTTTGAACCACGCACCACGAGAGCCCTCCATATAACGCTTGCAAGACCCACTGCGGTGGGCACCGAGGAGGCTCCAAGACCGGACCCTTTTGTTCCTTTCTAGGTGTTTAGCATTTTGTGCTTCACGATAATAGCAAGTACTATTCTAGGGCGATTTCATCGGCTTCACATTTGCATATATATATACATATATATATATATATACATATATATATATATATATAGGTTTCAATTCTACTTAGCATCCTTGCATGAAGAAAGATGGAGGCAAGTTGAGCATTTCTACTTAGCATTCATCATCGATTTCGCTTGCATTACTTTTCTGACTCTATACCTCGGATTTTGATCACCTAGGATCTAAAAAGAATTGACTCCTCATTAGGCTCGTGCATTCTCATTAAAAATTAAAAAAATGATAACAAATAAATATGGGACTGCTAAGATTACTCAACCCTAAAATAAAAAACAAAATATTTATCTTGGGGAGAGTAACCCCCTCATTGTTTTCGCATTTAATTTACCAGTATACACACTAAGGACTAGTGTCCCAATCCTAGGCCAACCTAAGTGTTTGTACAACTTTGTATTGATCACCTAACTCTAAAAATAGAAAATATAAAAAGATCGAGCCTTTATGGTCATCACAGTGTTGACTAGGAGAATTGAGGGGGTTTTTTGTGTATACATGTTTGTGTTTGTGCATACTCGATCATCTCTGCACATTTGCACCTTTTTTCTCACATTTCTTGATTTGACCTTCATGCTCCCCTGATCCCTTCCTTTTTCTTCGGAGATAGCTGATTGGAGCAAATTTTTTCTAGACTTTACGGATCCCTCGTACCCTCCAACTGTTCCACCTCCATTTGCTCCTGACTTTTCTTTTGATACATATCCGCACAATCCATTCTTTTAGGCATCGGATTTTGAGTTTGTCCCACCACCACCATCCTCACATTTTGATAATTAACTTTTCCAAAAGGACTTTGCTCCATATTGTGATTTTGGCCCACACCCACACCCCTCATCCCACTCACCCGGTACTAAAATTTTGGAGTCATCTCTCATGAAGATCGCTCTTGAGTACGCGACTCGGTTAGTGGATCAAATGAATTCAAGGATTAATGACCTCACTAGCCTAAATAAGAGCCACATTGATGATTCACCTTCTGGATTTATGGATTCATTTGAGGACACCCGTGAGAGCGTGTAATCGACCAAAATACAAAAAAATGAGAAAATTTTAAAAATACAAAAAGATCTCAAGAGACACATTGTTGAGTCAGCTTGTGAGGATAAGGTGTCACTGCCAGATCCTATACTTACACAGGCACAAACATCAGTTCCCACCTTTGACCCACAAGATGACATTGTACAAACTTCTCTTAGTCATCCTTGTGTAAATGATTATTCTGATCTCCTCCCTTGTATGGAGGAGATCCAAAATTTCAAAAAAATGTTGACTGAACCTGAAGTGGTGGCAACTATTCATGAGATTATTAAGGCCCCACTTCTCCAGGCCATGACTTAACTATCTGCTCCTAAATCCAAGAAGAGACAGCGAAGGAGTATATCTGAGTGACACGTTTTGACCATGGCAATTGCCAATGCCATCTCACACCGTTTATACACTAGGAAAGGGAACACTGTCACACCTCTTGTGAGTTTCACGATCTCTAACTGTTTTTGTGATAAGACTCTACTTGACGGTGGTGCTTCAATTAATATAATACCCTTCTCACTGGTATAGTCTCCTCATCTTGGGCCTCTTAAGAAAACCAGGATTATTGTCCAATTCGCTGATGGATCAATAAAGAGGTCGAGGGGTATTCTAGAGAATGTTGTCATTCAGATTTAGGGCATGATCTTCACTGTTGACTTTGTCATTTTACCCACGGAGACTCCACCCTAGTGGAGCATCCTCAAATCATCTTGGGATGGCCTTTTCTCATCTCTGCGAGAGCCATTGTTGGTTATGGATCTAGAGAGATTCGCTTGTGCTCTGATATCGGGAGTGATGTGTTGATCACTACACCTACCATCGATAAGAGACTTGCACCCCATGAGAGAATGCATGTGTTAGCCGACCTTGAGAATTATGACCTTGATGATGATATCTGAGAATTTTGTTGTATGCTGGATGATATTAAGACCCAAGAATTCCTCTACAAGGAGGAAGACTCAGAAAGCATAGACCTTAGAATCTCCTCTTCTAGTGAGTGGCAATGTATTGACATCCACGAGATTTACAATGTAGACACCCTAGAGCAGAGGGAATACATAACAGAGACTAAAGAGGATGAATTTAATCTGATTGCTTTTATAAATGTATTCGGGCCTTTTGATGATGACCTAGTTGAGACCTCACAGAATGAACTTGACCATACTACTTCCATAGATCAGTTCGTTCCATTTCATTTTCAGACCAGTGAGGCATCCAAGGTCGAACCTGGCCACACTACTTCCATTGACCAGTTCGTGCCTTTCCGCTTTGACACCGCTGAGGATCTATACCAGGTCGATCTTGATCGCGTTGTGTCTAATGATGACCCCAATATTGTCCTACACCTTGTCAGATCCATTCCTCAACGGTCCCACAAGAAGGTTCACTTTCTACCTTCTTGATCTATGTACATCCACCTCTTTGTATATCCGCTTTCGTTTTCTTCTTCCATCTACCATTTTTTCTAATCCACCTCATTCTGTGTGTTTTGCCTTACTTAGGATGTACTCTGTCCTAAGTATAGGGGAGGTGGATGAGTTGATCGGTGTTCTTCTTTTTTTCTTTTTATTTTCATTTTTCTTTTTCTTCTGAAAGGTGTCACCCCTTTTTCACTACTATACTTAGGACGTACTTTGTCCTAAGTATAGGGAGGTGTACACTCCGAGTTATTCATTCTTTGGTCCCCTCCATCGTCTCCTCTTCTTGTCTATACTTAGGGATATCTTACCCTAAGTATAGGGGGAGACAGTCTGAGTACGGTCTGTTCATTTCCACCCTTGACCATCCCTGCCTTGTGTACAATCTACTATGCTTAGTATTAGTTGATCCAAAGTATAGGGGGGACGGTCAACCTCTCATTCATTTATTCTTTTCTTATTCATTATTCTTTAGACTTTCCTATACTCAGTACAAGTTATGTCTTCTCTTTTTCTCTCTGATCTATGATGACATAGCTCAAGCTACGAATATGGAGGTCGTATATACTCCATGTATACTTTAGCCATAACTCGTACTTTCGTATTTCCAATAAGTATGGACAAAACACTATATATATACTATAAATTCAATAAAATCACCAAATAAAAGGATGTATATCATTCCTCAAATTCTTTTTGTATATACTGATTAATAAATCAGGTAAGATGTTTTGAAAAATATTTGAAAAATAGTTTGAAAATCTATTTGAATATTTTTTTTGAAAACTATTTGGAAAAATATGTTGTAAAATGTTTTCATCCTTTGTAAAAATATTTTGTTTATAAAAATTTCTTTTCTTTATTTGAAATAAAATGTTTTAAAAACAAATTTGCAAATTGTTTGGAAAATGGTTGCAAAAATATTTGAAAAATCTATATACATTGTTTGAAAACCTTTGCAAAATGATTTTCAAATATTTGTAATTTTTTGTGAAAATTATTTGCATAAATTATTTTGGACTATAGTTTAAAAAATTTTTTGTAAATTTATTTTCGAATAGTTTGAGGAATATTTATATCATCCTAATAAATAAAAATTTTCCATTAACTGTCTATATATTTTTATCTTTTGTAAATTCTTATAAATCCAACTCTTGTAATATAAGATGCATCCTAGTGTAAATATTTCTAATTATGTTTTTTCCAAAAAAACTCTGCTTTGAAAAATCCCAACAACATTTGCAAAATCTTTTTGAAAATTTCATAAAAATTTGTAAAACATTTTTTAAAAATCCATAAAAAGTTCAAAAATAGAAAATTACCTCACAAAAATATTTTCTGCATTGTGCATAACATTTGCATTTTTGAGATTGAGTTTGATAATTGAATAAGTCTAAGTAAAATCGAAAGATTGGAACTTTGTTGGACCTTAAACATACCTAATCACATGAACCTTATAGAAATTGGAATTGAGGTATTTAGGTCTAGTTGATTTAATTCTTTGAGATCACAAGACTTAGTTCAGAGTCGTCTTAACTGCTTAAGTATAGTATTTTGGAGCACAAGCACGACTCTTGTTGATAATAGCCTAGCTTTTAGACCTACACCTTTCACTTTGCTCACCTCAGTTGAAGTGGTAGAGGACTGGATTTGCTAGCATGAGACACAAGCCAATGGAAACATCAGAAGTTACACGTTTGTGGCCATTATACCCCAACCCGATCCAATAGCGATAAGGTCTAAATATAGAAGTTGTGGAGTTCTGATAATGCTTCAAAAGAGGGATAGTCTACTGGCTCAAGAAGAAAAAGTCCTTATGTAAATGTTGTTGTATATAGTATTCAAAAAAATGAGAAAAAACAAAAACTCCAAAAAAGTGGACAGACCTAATTGAAAATGAAATGTCTGCCATAGTGTATATATTTGTATAGTTAATAAGCAAGCTGGAGCTTGAAAGTCATACATTTGTGAGCCTGTAGTTGAGTGACTTGGCTACACTGGTCAAGCATCCTATGATAGGTTGCTACACTAGCTATCGTTCATTATTCTCCCCACCTCCTCTTCTTGAGCTAGTAGTCACTTGAACTTAGAAGGGAATACCCCGCTTCTTGAGGAAAGAGTTGTTGGATTGGGGAATTAGGGTCACCATGTTGGAGAAGACTGACTTTTACCGCTTCAATCGAGGAGAGATACATATCTCACACAATATCCAAAATAGATTCATAGTCATAAGGGTTTGCGTATGAATTGAAGTATTCTGACCTGTCTTTTGAGGAGACTTGAGCAGAGTTTTGAGATTCTTGAAGGATGGTGTGTTTCAAATCTGTATCCCAATAAGGTTCCGACTGCAACTAAAATTCAAAGGTCTGACTTAAGCTCCAATATTTGATTTTATGAAGATAAGTTTGAGAATTAAAATCAATCCAATTTCTTTCTTTTACTTTTCTTTATTTTTCATTTTCTGCACTTATTGCATAAGTGTTTGCTAGGGACTAGCACAGGCAAGTATAGGGGGTTATGAATCTCCATTACATCACCTTTAATCTATTATTTTAACCTTAAAAATTCTTACTGATGCATGTAAATAACCTTATTTTGTAAAATTAACATTCATCATTTGCTGCATTTATTGCATATAAAATACAGTTTTTAATGCCAAAATTATAGAAAAAGAAAAGAAATTAAAAAGAATAAAATACCAAAGGAATAAAGTCGGGGGAGATAAGGGCCCAAAATCATCAATAAATTCCATTCTTTTATGCATTAATATTGCATTTTTCGGACCTATTTTATTTTTTACTTTTTATACCTCAATTAAAGAAACTTTGTGCATTAAAGTTGAAGATAATAATATATTAGAAAATACAAAATTGAGTTTACACAAAAATAATATACAATGTACTTTTTTATTCGCAAGATGAAAAGCCAAATCCCAAACTTCCCAAACCCATATCTCCTAAATAAAAATTCAAAATGTATCAAAATAGCTTTAATTGTATATAACTTTTAATAAGCTGTATAAAGAAGGTAGTTCATTTAATTTGGAGCGAAGGTGTGAAAGATAGATTTTGGACCCCTATTGTACAATATACCCGAATAAAATATTCATTTTATTTATATTTATTATTTTTATAATTTATATTTTTATAATTTTATAAATATTATTTACAATATATGTACACATTTAGAATAGAATAAAACCATAAATGAAACATTAAAATAAAATATGTATACAAAATGCATAGATGAAATACCTATACTTATACCCATGTATTCTACACCTATATTTATTTAAGTGTACATATTACTTTAGAAAACTACAACAAAAATATATTTCTGTATATAAATAAGTTATAATTTTATAAAATATGAGAATAAAATAATGAAATCAAAAATACAAAATACAAAAAAATGCTCAAAACATAGATGAATACATATATAAATGGAACCCTAAAACTTCACTAGTAATAAATAAACTTGAAAAAATAAATAAAATCATATTAAACTATTACAGAAAATAAAAAATAACTTTTGCTTTATAAATTTATTTTAATAAATTCCTTTATTATTTATTATCTATTTTTTAAATAATTTAGGGTAGCCATTTTCTGATTGGTCCACCTGGACCAAGAGGAGTCAAGATTTGACCCCGATCATATTTTCTCCCCATGTTTAGCCTTTGTCATGTCCTCGTTTGATCTGCACTTTGCCTTTCTCTTCAGATCGATGTAATCATCGAAATGGATTGATTCCTTCTTCACTTTTCTTCCCCGTTCATCCCTCTTTCACGTGCAATCGTTCCCTCGATCTGAGCACCTCTGATTCGAGTCCGCCACCTCGATATTCCTCCCATCCTAGTCGCATATACATAACATATGCCCTCTTTCATTTGATTTTTGGAATACGTTTGACCCAATTTTCCCCCTTCCTTTTGCACTCTAGGGCTCGAGCAATGTCACAGGTTGTTCGCCTAGCCGTTGGTTGGATCGAAGGAGCAGGTTGAAGGTCAGTTCTGTCATCTCTGGCGTAGCACTTCAATGTCGTCGAGGTACCACCTTGCAACCATGGATGCTTGAGATCATCTTTTATTCTCTTTTTAGGTTAATTTTAGTTATAGATTTCATTTAGTGCATTTATTTTATGATTTGATTGTTTTTTTAGCGTAAATAATTGATTTATAGTTCGCAGGACCACTGCACCATGCTCCACATGTTTTTCGACCCAACTTTCATCTTCAACTCCTTCCCCTACCGATTCTCCATGCCTCACACCACTCCCATCCACTTAATCCTCACTGAACAACATTTGTATACTCCACCTCAATTGTTTCGCCGGAGCATATCTGTCATGATTCATCTTTCACCCATCTCCACCAATAAAGCCCCCCTGGACCCCCATTTCGTTGGATCATGCTTTCCTACAGGTCCTGGAGGCTAAGGACCCCTTGGGGGTCGATTTTGAGAGGAATAAAGATACCAGGTGTCTTGAGCTTCATCGAAGAACTAGGACTCAATCATTGGGTCTTGACTATTTTCAGAGCATCTAGACGTTGCAGACACCTTCGAAGATCATTTTGCACCTTGGAAGAGGACCATGGACTGTCAGAGTTCCAAATGGGAGGCGATTGAAGGAGCCCCAATCGATTGTTCTTCCATGTTCTTCGGGAAGAGTAGTAGCCTTGGATCCTTCGCTCATCCTAGTCTTGACATCAGCCATCAGATGTCTGCGTGCCTCAATCATCTTATGGAGCTCTAGATCTAATCTCAACCGCTCCATCCCAACTGTCATTACACATCCATAGATCGCCATGTGGATAAGTAGGCGGATCGTGCTCGTTGGATCACACCTCTTTGGGAGTATTTTTCATTATCCCCCCTTTATTTTATATTTTATTATTCAATACTCAAACATTTATCTATCATTATTATATTTTTGTAATATTTGCAAAAAACTCCCCTGCCTTTATTTTATTAACAACTAGGTCTAGTCCAAGTCACCTCATGTGTCGTCCCATGTAAGGTCACGATTTTGCATCAAGGCCCTCGTGCCTTTTCTAATTTATGTTTAGTACTTTAAATTTGAACTAAAATTTAAAAACTTTGGGATATTTGTACATTAGCCCTTGACTTTATTTTTATTTACAAAAATGGCATTGTCAGTTCGTTAATTTTTATGTGTTATTACTTTTTATGAAAAATATCATTCGTGCTTCAACAATTTTGAAAAACAAGGGTTGATCTCTTGCTTGCATGCATATTAACTTTAAATTTTTAGATTTGCAATTTAAGACTTTTTTCTATTTTATAAAAATAAAAATAGCTTAAAAAATTCCTTGTTTAAATTAAAAAAACCCATAAAAATAAAAAACAATTTGAAAAATTCCCCATAAATATTTTTTACTTATTATTATATTTTGCAACATATAAAAAAATAAAATACGTAAAAAATTAAAAAGCTCCAAATTCTTTTATAAATCTAAAAAATTCATAAAAACTCCAAAAAACATTCATTCTTATTTTAGAATTTTCGTTATATTATTTTTTATATATAAAATTTGATTTGAAAAATTTTGGACATTATTTTCTATTTTTAATTTCTAAAACAAGTCAGCCTATTTATTTAATTCTAGATTTGGGATATTTTTGATTAAAAATCCATAAAAATTAGGAAAAATATTAAAAAATCACAAAAAAATATTAAAAAATTATTTAACACCCAACAATATCTAATTCTATAATTTTATATTTTTTAGATGCTTTTAAAATTATATTAGCCTATATTGTATATATAGCCTTATATAAGCTTGTCTGAAATATTTAAAAAGAAAAGGAAATAAAAATATAGAAATAATTAATAATATAAAAATTAAAATCCTATATAAAATATAAAAAAACCCACACAAATACTTAGATAAGAGGAACACACATTTTTGCATTCACTTGCCCGATCTACCATTTACTCCCTTTTTTCGACACTCTACATGCTTACACCTATAAACATCCATTGTAGAGATAATAAAGTTTAAATCCATATATTTTGATTTTCATCGCTTTATAAATATTTTGGGTTAATTGTTGATTGAATCAGGGTTTTGTGTGAGGACACTTCAACGATTGTGGATCCGCCTTGTGGATTTACAAGACCTCCGCAAAACCCTCTTCATCAGGCGTAAGGCGACACCGTGTGTGTAATGGACTGAAAAGATTGTATTACCACCAACTAAAATTGACAAGATCATTTGACCAAACCTTTATAGCCTTCACGTATTCAATTGGTGAATTAAAAGGTTTTATATTGTGTTTGATTTGCGTGAATCCTCTCCACACATTTTTTCGTGCCCCATAGTGCATAGATTCTTCTTGATATTGGTGTTCATATACAATACTCTTAAAATAGAAGATGGCTAATTGGAGGGATTCTTTTTTGAACTTTGCGAATGTATCATTGAACCCTTCAAAGAGATCGTCTTCATCAGTCCCTTGACTTCCTAAACCTCTCTGGAGTCATGACCCTCTTGAGCCCGAACACTCACTTTGGGGATGGTCAACCACTGGCCAACCCCTTCCTCTCTTCTCCACTTACCAAACGAAGACCTTCGCCTTAGTGAGGATGATTTAATTCATCAGCCTCGACTAACTCAAATCCATTTGCCGATGACGGTGACAAAGAAATTTCATTCAAGATGCCTCCCAAGAAGAACATTGTGACGAACCTTTCCAGATGATACTTTCTAGGCTTGCTACATCTGAGCAGCAACATGCCCTACTTAGAGCTCAGATATGACAGATAAATATAGGGGTTGATGCCGCCATGGATGCATCATACAACCGGGACAATACAAAGTACAAAATTACCTATGTCCCATAGAGACAGAAATAGAATATGATTTGAAGCTGCCATTTCTGAATTTGCTACCATGTTTCAATGGGAATGCCATAGAGGAATCATATGCATTCCTGATGGACTTTGAGCTCGTATGTGCTAACCTATGTCACCTATTGGTTAGCCAAGATTATATTAGGCTCACGGCCCTTCTATTTGCCTTGGGGGATAATGTTGATTACAAGTTTAAGCATTTAGGTGTGACAATGACCACCTATGCCCAGTTCAAGGGCATATTCTTAAAGAAGTTCTACCCTTTGAGTAGGACTAACTAGATGTGGACACACATCACGAGTTTTTACCATCTGCCTAATGAACCTTTATGTGACACCTGGGATCGACTCAAGGAAATACTGCAGAAGTGTCCCTGTCATGGACCAGATGATAACATCATGGTCCAATCTCTATTCACTAGTCCCTACCCTAGGATGCAGGGTCTAGTGGGCGATGCTAGTGGAGGCAGTTATACATCACATGGAGCGGATATCATCTAGAGGGTATTTGAGCAGATGACTGACACTGGCCGTACACAGAAAACCAGTAGGGCACACACAGAGTCCCCAGTTGCATTCATATAAAAAGAGGGAAAGACTGGTGACCTTGCAGAGACTTGATCCCCACCATGGAGATTATTACAGATAAATTGACATTGGTTGAGCAGATTGATAA
Organism: Ottelia alismoides; assembly: GCA_037367405.1. Lineage (NCBI taxonomy): Eukaryota > Viridiplantae > Streptophyta > Magnoliopsida > Alismatales > Hydrocharitaceae > Ottelia > Ottelia alismoides. The sequence goes on along the minus strand of JAZKJV010007076.1, from coordinate 106,658 downwards.
GAGGATGAATGAGCTTGAAATCTTAACCAGACTCCTGAATCAAATGGAGGAGTTATTAGAGAGGGTATCCAAGATTAAGATACCTACAGTGACTGCACTTAGGGATGTCAATTTTGGTATACCCATTGGGTGCCCGACCCAAGCCTGCCCCATCTAAGGACCTGAAACCCGTCCCATTTATTTTTAGATGGGTTTGGGTCTTTAATTTAATACCCATGTGGGTACGGGTATGGGTTTGGGATTACCTTGTGGGTACCCGAACCCGAACATGCCCCAAACCCGAATAGATAATAAATATAAATATAGACATGTGTATTGTATTTTAATCAAACTTATCAAATCCATTTCTTATCTAAAAGGCATCGAGTTGTATATATAAAAATACAACTCCATTTTCTACTCTTTATCCATTTATTCACATTCAACTCCCTTTTTCTATCTTTAGTAAATTAAAATTATCAACCCAAATGAGTTAAATACCTAATATATAAACCTTTAGCATTCCCTACACATTATGCATCTTTGTATACCACCATATTACATGATATTTCTCTGTTTAACCTATGTATGTAATATTATGTACATTTATTACTAGCAAAAAAATCTTATGCCAAATATATGGGTATCCATTGGGTACATGGATATACGTTGGGTATATGGGTACCCTCTAGAAATTACCCATTTATAAATGGGTGGGTATGGGTTGTGATTTTATAAATGGGTACGTGTTTGGGAATATTGATACCCGCCCCAAACCTGACCCATTGACATCTCTAGCTTCATTGGCTACTCCTATTTTACATGTACACCATGTACAAGAGAAACCGATGCCAGAGCAATGCCAGTCATCGGTATAAAACCATTCTAATACCAAATCCTTCCAGAAGTAGGCACGACCAACTAAGACAGCATAGGAGGAGCCTCCTCCAGTATGGGAGGTGAACAGTGTATGGTACACCCTAGACCATGTTTGGCAGGGAAGTACGAGGACCGACAGTCTGACCATTGTCCCCCAACCTTTTACAACAACGTGTTCACCTCTACACCTCATCCCTCACAACACAATCCTAGTTCTTATCAGCCCTAGCAGAGGCAACAACAATAATAGAAGTATGATCACCATGGCCAGTACTAGTCGAGCCAGCAAGGCCCAAATTACTACCATTACCCTCAGCACCAACAGTATCAGCAGTAGTATCAGGGCCATCAGGGATAATCCTTACGATCTTATTCTTCTTAATTAAATACCTCTTCTTTAGAACCTACTAACTTTCAGTGCCAGATTCTCGATGATCTTCGTTCCTACCAGAATGAGATTCAGGACATGCGGGTTGACATCAACCGCCTGTCCTGATGGCAAGATGAGCAGACGACTCCACATACCTCCATTCCTACCCAAGTTTAGGCTAACCCCAATATCCTGAACAAGTCTCATTCACAACAACACATGAGTCAAGCATACTACTCAAACACTCTTAGATCTGAGCATGAGATTATTCCATGTGATGATGCTTATCATATGTCACTCAGGAGTGGAAAGACTATGGCCATTTTTGACCGGGTAGGAGACACGGAGAGCGTCACCTCTAGAGATCTACCTAAAGAGACTTCGATGGATGAGGAGGAAATGTATCACATTCAATAATAGACCTCTCAGCAGCATACGAGGATACCTACTCAAGAGATGGAGAGGAGGAGGAGAACATGAGGATCGCAATAACTTGGACACACTTTAGAGTATATAGAGGACCTTGTACCTCCAATTATGTTGAATTCAATGATAGCATTTATTCCACATTCTGATGTAGACAACTTTATTGCTAATTCCAAGTTGTATAAAAACAATCCATCTTTGAAAAAGTATGTTTTTCATAATATAATGAATGATGATGTTTTCAATTCAGATTCTTCTTGTGTCACTTGCCTCTATCCCTTTCCCTCGTGCTCTTATGGCTAGAAAGTGCATAAAATGATTAAGAAGAATGATCCAAACATGGCATGATTTTGTAAGGAAAACATTATGGTTAAAGTGAAGGTTATGGAAAAAACCTTAAGCGCATCATGGAAGCATGAAGATCACACCGTATGTAATCGAGAGTGACAAGTCATACTAGTGCTCGGGGTAGCGGAATTTAAAAATCTTAAAGTGGTGAAACCACATGATCCGAGAACACTTCTTGAGTCATAACATCTAAACCACAAAGTAGATATCGGAATACCTCTTGAAGTATGGTTGCGATCAAAGTCTCTAACGCAACAGACTGCCTTTCTCAAGTCTGACCCGGTGAAGAAGATGCTTGCGAGTGCTGTTGAAGAGGTTTTTGATGAGACACTGTTGAAGACATTATTGAATGGATGAGGTGTTGTTGAAGACAATGTCTCAAGTCCGACCTGAACCTCGAGCAACATTGGTTGTGAGATGCGATACATCACGGCGAGGTTCGCCAAAGATGTGGAAGTCGACTCTAAACCTCCTCCTCGATTTGACCAAGTGCTGCGTAAACTCCCTGTCACGGAGCTCGAGCCTTGGATCACAAAAGGAGGTGAAGATAGGGAGTCAAGGGGATTCAAAAATATGAGGAAAGAGGAGACAAGGCTTTTGTACAGGTGACGAGAAGGGGGAAAAGATCAAGATGGTCAGCTCGATGAATCGATGTGTTCCTCAAGGAAAAGATCTAGCATGATAGAGCAATGAACGAGGAGAAAAAGTGGAGAAGGAATCTCTCCAAAAAAATGCAAGGTGTGGGCTATAGAAGGGTTAAATGTGAGGTTCCAACAAGCCTATGTCCAGGGTCAGAGAGTTGACCCAGGTCAATAGGTGGCGGGACTTGATTGGTCCACGTCACTAACAAAAAGATAAAACTGTAATTAAAATCGAAAATAAAAATAAATTAATAAATGATTTATTTAATTTTTGGTCAAAACATAAAAAATGTGTATTAGTTTATGTAGTATTTTAATAATATTTTTATTTATTTTTATAAGTTGATTTACCAAGTGTTATTTTTTAAGGTTTTATTTATAAGTTTATTTACCTATGTTTCATACCTATTTTATTTTTATTTTGTATTTTTGTATTTTTTTATTTTCTTAACTTATAAAATTATAACTTTTTTATATACAATAATATATTTTTATTGTATTTTTCTGATGTTTTTGTACACTTAAATAAATATCTACTTATTTTATTTTTATTTTATTTTATTTTGTACACTTAACTTGTATTTTCTGATGTATTTTTATATCTTTTTTATTTTATTGTTTTTTATGGTTTTATTTTATTTTTATATTAGTATAATATAAATAATATTTATAATGGTATATAAATATGAAATGAATAAAAGAATAAAAGAATTTAAAGAGTAATTTCCCCTTTTATTTATATACAGGTATATTGTACAATAGGGGTCTAAAACCTAACTTTTGCATCTTTTAGAAGTTATATACAATTATAGTGATTTTGATACATTTTGATTTCATATAGAGAAGATATGGGTCTCGAAATTTTAATTCTTATTCAGCGTATAAAATGTGCATTGTGTATTATTTTTGTGTGAAATCAATTTGGTATTTTTCTATATATTTTATCTACAACTTTCATGTACAAAGTTTCTTTATTTTAGGTATAAATAATAAAGAATAAAATAGGTCCTAAAAATACAATATTGGAGCATAAAAATTAGGGTTTTATTGTGTTTTTGACCCTTATTTCTCCCTACTGCATTCTTTATCGACCTAGACATTAAGACACCTTGGTCTCGAGGTTTAGGGTCATAAAATACCTTTGGAATTTTATTCTTTTTGTTTTCTTTGTTCTTTTATTTTGGCTTTAAAAATGTATATTTTATACACCATTTATACAATTATTAATGTATGTTTTTTTGTACAAAATAATGATATTTACATGCATTTAGCTAGGGTTTAAAGGCCAAAAATGAAAGAATAAAGGTGATGAAATGAAGATTCATCAGACACATCCTTCTCGCAATCAAAGATATAGATCCAAGCGACAGATATCCTAGTTTCATCACACGAAATATGAGGTCCTCTTTGAGTACAAGAAGCACTGAGGAAGACAAAGATCCACGAGAAGTCAAAGCGACAAAACGACTATGAAGCAGCGATGATGATCTTCTCTAGGTCTGAGTTGGATGACTACTCTTGAAAGAGACAGGGGGAGTGTATGATGAGAGAGAGATAGAGCTTGGGGTTACATTGTCTAAAAAGAAGAGTTACAGTTACCTCTTCTTTTGAAATATTTTTGGTGTCTATGGATCACAATCCATGTACAACACAAAATCAATGGTTGAGATTGATTTGTGTTTCTTTCAATGGCCAAGATTTTGTTGTAAAAAATACAACAATAATTGATTTAGTTAAATTAAAAAAATTGAATAATCATCAATATATATATATATATATATTAATTCAAGAAAATAAATATAAATTAAAAAATTAAGAAAGGAGACAAGCTCCTTCCAATTATAGGGGGATGGCCACCTTGAATTAGGACTAAGGGTGGTCGTCTACCCTCCCCATATGGAAGGGGTTCCCTCTTTTCCAATTAGGTGAGATCATGTATATCACATAATCCTTTAATTATTTGCAACAACTTTTATTGCAAATTAATTCACAAAATAATTTCAAATTATTTTGTGACAATTTCAATCATGCCATTAGAAATTGTGAATCATATTCATCCTAAATAAAATGTAAATTTTATTTTCAATTAATTGTCCAATGTTAATCCAATTCACATTAACAATTCATTTGTAAATACTATTTACAAATAGCTCCCTTTAATTTATTATAAATCAGATTTATAATATATATGATTAATATAGATAGTGCTATCCACATCATTCATATCCATGATAATTAAATCACATTTAATTACCTTGGATCATCATTCGCATGTATCTAAATAATATGAATCATATTCAAATTATTCATGATAATTAAATGCTTAGATATACATTTTAATAATGGAATTATTCTTGAACTCTTTCGAGAATAATGCACTTTCTCTATAAATAAATGAAGATAAGGACATGGCGATTATATGTTCCACCTATATTGACTTGGATATTGAGATCATATCTCAAATCCAGATCTCAGAGACCTCTCATAGATGTTTGAATAAATAAAATCCGTAAATCTAATCTTGTCATTGCATCTGAATCACATTAATATCAATATCCAAGATTTGGACTAAGATTAGATGACTTCTCTAATGAGAGGAGCCACTAAAATCCAAACCCGGTTCATCACTCCCTCGGAATGGAAGCATCGTGGTTATACAATCGTTTATGATCACATCACCCACTAGTATTCCTAATACCCATACAACCTGCATACTAGAAGACATATAATGAACCCAATGTATTATTCCTTCAGGGTTTTATCATTAAGTTTCTCATTCGGTCGTTGGGAGTTGGTATCGATCATATACTTTCCAAAAGCATATATCATACCTACAAATTCTTGTCGTGCTTCCAAAGCGAGACAACCAAGCATGGATTTTGATTGGTCCCAATACCCCACAAGTGAGCTCATGTCTTTGGTTCACAAGTGAACATGTACGATCCCTTTGAGAGATTGTATTACTCATATGCCCTAGTATGCACACTAACTCGCCATTGTATAGACCTTGATTAGGCCATCAACCTATTGGTCTGCCAAATATACATACTCAGGCATATAACAATAAATCTGTCTTCGGTCAGAGGACGTATAACTATATTGTGATAGCATAGGACATAGGTCATGGTTATCTTAATCTTGTTACGTCAACTCTTTGACCTAACTTATTTAATACCTCTGAATATCTATTCTTATGCAGAGGATATGCATCAAGAGATTGGTCAGATATCATCCTTTTAGAGAAGGATTGCCATCACCTCCTTAAGCTAGAGATCATTTCTTAATAATCATTTGATGGTGCTTGATGAGTCCTCAATCTAACTCTTTAGATATTCATCCAAGCACCAGCATCTATGATTCAACCTAAATCAACAACTGTATGATCATTAAGATGGCCATGGTACATAACCCTAATTGTAGTAAGGAACTTTATAATTCATTCATTTATTTAATATAAGACAATGAGTGAAATAAATCAAAAACTTTTATTGATATATCAAGTACTACAATAACATTTTTTGTAAAAATGATTCGCCTCAGACTCGCATGGCTAACATAAAGTGCCATTTAGGATTGTAACAATCCTGCATTTTAGAAGTACCTAACGTGAGTTGCACACCTACTAGGGCTAGCAGGAAGAAACCAGATCAATGTGTAAAGACTCACGTATTATCTGTAGCCACTACCTTCTGTCTCAACAATAAAAAACTGCCAAGGGGCTCTTACGGTCACTTTCGGGAGGTGAATAAGGAATGGGGAGAGACTTTCTCGATCACAGATGAGGAAAACAGGCTAAATACGCTCGTTTGGCCCGGCTGCTTATTCATCGCGCAATCCGAAAAAGAGGCGCTTAACATACCGCTGCCCTAATGAAGCCTTACGTGGAGAGTGATATTAATGACCTTGTGTATGCATGCACTCTCCTAGATAATAGTTCTTCTATCAACCTTCTGTCCTTAGCACTTTATGAGAAATTAGAGTTAGGACTACTTCGAAAATCACGAGAATTACAGACCTAAGGAAGAAGTGAAGAATGTGGTTATCTTGATTGAGGGATAAGACTACAAGGTCGACTTCATATCATTTTTGGGTGCCCATTCCTAAGGACCGTCAGTGCAGCATTTGATTATAATACTGGAATGATGAAGTTGCATTCTCTAGGCGGAGAAGTTAACTTAGAGATAAAGCAAACAAAGTGGCAACGACCATATTCTGAGACCACCACAGAGTACTCATCTTCAGAAGAAGATTGCAAGATGATCAACAGAGTTGGGATTTGGAGACAGACCCTAGCAGGGCAGAGTGAGACCCTCTCATCTGGAGAGGATTTAGTGCACAACGCCGTTGATGACATGAAAATCGCGATCAGCTCAAGATCTGAATGGAGTGAATGGATGGAGCCGAAGAAATCAAACGTGGAGAAGGAAGGACCTATCAAGGAATCCTCCACGTCAATCACTGTCTCAAAAAGATAAGGAAGATCAAGAATGGAAAACTCTATATGCAAATCGATATCCGATGTATACAAGATAGAGAAATTAGAATCAACATCGAATAACTCGAAGATCAGGTCATTCTCCCGAGGGTCGTCGAGAAGAGAAAACTTAGACTCAGGATAATCAGAACTAACCGACAGCTCCGTCTCATGATCCGACAGATTGGAATCATGTCCAGCCAGCGAAACTGAGTACAAAGGACATAATGCATCCTCTCGTAGATAACCCTCGAGGAGTGATGCGGGCTCGTCAGTAAAAGATGAGGAATCAGATCGTGACTGGAGATCTACGTTGTTGTCAAACACCAGGTTCCTGCACCAGAGTAACCCATCAGCTATAAACGGCATATGAACAACCTCGAGGCATGGCATGCTGCTAGTCAACAATGCAGAAGCAGTAGACATCTCAAGATCTGATCCTCGAACTGTGGCAATGCTGTAAATCAGCAACCCCTCCAAAAATGTATCGACATCATCAAGTGGGAGGACACACAACTCAAAGACAGGACTTCTATGTTTGTCAAATCAAAATGGTGTCCCTCATAAAGCTCTCTATATTGAGATGGATCCAAATGTGTATCTAAATCTGAGAAGATCTTCTGAAGAATGGTGACTGAATCATCTAGACATGGATACTGAAATGGTTGAAAGGATGGCTAAAACAATGTAGGCTCCTCCTCTATTTCTTGAGATACTAGAAGATCTAGAAAACAAGAATACTCGATGTGAAAGTATGGGGCTGGCTCAAACTCTGGGTGAAAAACAAACGGGAACTCAACCAATGTCCACCTCTAGAAACTCATAGTGGTGATCAACACGTCTGTCATCTGAAATGTAGTAGAATCCACATCCTCGGACTGGTGTGTGTTGTCTAAATCGGCATGAAGTGCCACACACTCAACTGGTGTTATATCTCCCTCATGTGTTGTCCCGAATAAATCATCTGATGAATATGGCATGTCTGAAAGTGCTCTCAAGATGGTCTCAAATAAATCTATGTCCAGACTGTGGCGTAAACCACCACACGAGGTAATGACTAATGCAATCTGCTCTGCGGTCATCCCCCTCATGAAGATCTGAACAAGGTCAAACCTCGAGGTTTCGTGATCTGGAAATCTCCTCAATAGGTCAACAAACCTAAACCATGAATCTCTCAATAGCTCTTGCAGGTCAAGTGAAAAATCTCGAATATAAGACCGCATCAACTCTGCTCTACGATGGGGGTAAAATCTCTGCAAAAACAACATCCGAAGGTCGCCCCATGTAGCAATATTCCTCCCTAACTTCCTGTGCCATCTTAAAGCTCTAGACTGAAGTGAAAAAGGGAAGGTCATCAGCATCAGCTCCTCAGAAGTGATATCTAGGTATGCTCGTGATCCACAAAAATCCTCAAACTCAGATATATGAATATATGTCTCCTCATGCACTGTCCCTAAAAACTTCGACAGTAGATTAATTAGCTCTAAATCCAGAATGAGAGGACTCAATGTAAAAGCGGATTGCGCTTCCTGAATTGGGTACTCATCCATCATCCCAGGATAGAAGTCGTCTAAAACTCATAATTGCTACATGTGATCTCCTATGGAATGCACTCTCATCTCAGAAAGGTGATCACCCATGTCTCTTATCTGGTCAATCTGAACTCTTTGGGTTTCTTCTCTTAGGACAACATGCCCAGAATAAGAAGGTGGGTAGGGAGAAGATGGGATGTCGGTCGGAGTTCCATACTCCCAAGAGAGTGGGTGGGAATGATGGGAATGAAATGAAGCAACCACAAAATCAGGCTGAAATGGAGTATGGCCCATCATGAAGAGAGGGAAATGAAGGGAGGGAGGGTGGGATAGTAGAGATTGAGTGAAGGTAAGAAGGGAGACAGAAAGTGATTGCTAATGATCTAGAGAAGATGATCATAACCAACTCACACCAATCACATACAAACCCAATGCAAACCTCCAATTCACCTACTCAACGCAATGTGAAGACTGTGAAGATGCGGTCAATTATCTTGTCAAATTTTAGAGTTAGGTGATCAAAAAGAGTTGCACAAACACTTAGGAGGCTTAATGGGATATGGGCACTACTCCTTAGTGTGTACGCGAGCAATTTAAAGCACAAACAATGAGGGGGTTGCTCTCCTAAAATAATGATGAATCAGTTACGTTTAATTTTATGGTCAAGTTCAATTAGCAGTCTGAATTTTTATTTTTTTTATTTTCTCTTTTTTGGATATTTTTCAATGAAACGACTAACATGATTTTTGATTTCCTTTATTCCTATATCCACAAAACAGAGGGGGAAAACGGAAAAACCAATGCATGAGAAAATATGGATGCATATGCTAGAGATAGAGGTACGTACTTGACTCCAGTGCCCTACATGCAATATGATCCGCACCGAAAAATTAAACTACTCTATATGAATGTTATGCGAGAACCATCTTAAACAGAAACTTCTATTATTGTGAAGCACTGATTTATTTGTCTAAGTCCAAGCAAGTTCTATAGTAACATATATTCTATTAGGCCTTTGGACCTAATGCTAACTATCTTAATCAAATATAAACCTAAATCTAGGGGCTCAAGCACAAAAAATCCGCATGAAATAATTAAAAATAAAAGCGAGAAAACAAAACACAGTGAGGTCCCCCAAGTGCATCGGCGCTTGGCGAAACAGACCCAGAAATGTCCGTGTCCAACAAGTCCAAAGTCTAATATTACAATACAAATAATTGTTCTCTAAAATAAAATAATTATCTTTTGTCCTTCCCTTCTCCACCACCTGTGCTCGTCCTTAAAAACACTCCAAGTCATCCCCCAAGCAGTCTTCGCACAAAAAACAAATCCGCGATGGTCATAAAATAGTTATAATATATATAGAGACAAGTAAAGTTGAAAAATGACTACTAAGCTGTGCTCCCCGGTAACGACACCATTCTGATGACACGAATATCGAGATGTGACTAAGGTGGAATATAAATATGCAATGTCGTTGTCCCTAGCCAATCGATTAGGTCTAAGAGAAAAATATATATAAAACCATTTTAAAGAAAATCAATCATTGAAAAGTAATGTAAGTAGTCTTCGCTATTTAATTTACCTAGTATAGCAACCAAGGTCGAACAGAAGGATCACGATTGAAAAACTCAATAGTCAAATTCCAAAGTAAAATAAAATGAATTTTTAGTGGTTTTTTATTTTTTCATTTTTTTAAATTTTCAAATAAGGAACAATATGCACACGAGAAGAAATATACACAGAGCACTCTTTTTGTATTTTTTTTTCATATAGTAAAAAATGCTCAAAAAATTACAAAGAAAATATTCTTGAGTTTTAAATCTTTTTTTAATGTTTTTGGTAATTTTTTCAAATTTTTCTGGTATTTTTGTGATTTTATAAAATCAAACAGTGGCAAAAAAGGTGAACAATGCACATCCTGGAGTAATTTGCAACTTAAAAATATTTTAATGCCCAAAACTCATGGGAATTATTTTTATACTATATAGACAAATATCTACACACAAGAACTATAATCACTATTTTTGGATTATTCTAGAATAATCTATAGTTTTTTTAAGATTTTTTTATGTTTTACAATTTTTGTGGTTTTTAAAAATTATTAGTGCACAAAAATTGGAAAGAAAATAAAATACAATGAAATACACCTAAGCTAATTTTTTTGGAATTTTTCAGACAATACTCGATTTTTTATGATTTTTCATATTTTAGACAGAGAAAATGATGCCATTTTTTTATTTTTTTTAAATATCAAATAAGAACAAAATGTAATGAATTTATATACAAAGAGGAAACACGTGACGGCAATATAACACAATTTTTACAGAATTTATAGAGCCACAAAAAGATTTATTTCAATCAAAAGAGCAAGCAAATTAAAGTCTAGAAATTACAGGGACTGAAATGTAAATAGTTAAAGTGTTTGCATTAAAATATGATAAGAAATAAGCTTGCAGGTAAAAGTGCAAATTACCCTATAAGATGCAATTTGACCATTTATTTCAAATAAACTACCCTAGGGCTTCGTTCTCTTCTAGAGGGGAGCAAGGGGGCAAGCATGGGGTCGTCGCCTGCCTCTGTTCATTCACGCCCTACTCGCGCGGGCGTGCGCGGTGGCTTTAGCAGAGGAGGGCTCGCGCGGTGGGCGGTCGGGCACGGAGGTAGTGTGTCACGTACTAGTGGCTGGTGGCAGAGGGGAGTGGGTTGCGGAGGGCGGTGGCGGGCCTTGCGAGTTTGGCGAGAGCGGTGGCTGGCTGGGCAACAGGTGGCGATGAAGCAGTCGGTGGCTGGCGACTGGTTCGACGTGCTGCAGCGAGTGGTGGTGGCGGTGGTGGGCCGCGAACGATGGGCATCGGAGGAGGTGGGCTGGGATGCATGCTAGCAGAGGGGTGACGGGCTCGGCAGGGAGCGGTGGGTCGGCCGTAGGTGGCTGCGGTGAAGGTCGCGTGGTGGGGTGCGATAACACACACGCAGGCGGGGCTGGGCTAGCGGCAGATGCACGGGTGCGAGCTTCCAGGCAATGGACGGTGGAGGCGGCGGGCGTCGCGCGCAGCGGGGGTCACGGGCGTTGCCTGACATTGCAATTTTTTAATTTTTTTTACCTGCAGACGGATGTTAAAAGAAATGTATTTATATTTTTAAATTTTTTTATTTTGTCCTGCAAAACAGATGTTAGAAAGAAAAGCTATATAAATTTTGTTGTTTGTTTTTTAGTTTTTATTTATAAACAACTTATGAAGTGAGCACAATGGCTCCATCCACAAATTCGAAATTGGAATCAGTGGTTGACTACGGATCCGATGTGATGGGAGAAAGATCCGGAGATCCGACCATCGTACGTGATCGGATGTGATAGATTGTGAGAGATAGAACGTGAAACATAGGGATTTTAATGTGAGATGAAAAGATGAATTCAGATCAGATGACAAATGTAAGATCGGATAAAAAATGGTGATGAAAACTATAGATCTAAAATCTACAACGAAGTTGAAAATGAAAATTGTGCTACGATTATTTTAGAGAAATGAAATAAAAGTTGGATCTAACCTGAGGGAGGCGGGCATCGTGATGGCCTCGATGACAACCAATCCACTATTACCGGACGGCTTGGGGTCTGGGCTCCTCCATCGAATGACGAGATTTCGGGAATGAGGCTCCTTCTCCACCAAAGATTGATCAAGAGGAAAATGAGGGAGGAGGAGACCAATAAAAAGAAGAATAAATCCCAAAAAGGAAGGTAATTAGTGGTTATTTACGTAAATAAACTAATAAATAAATAAACTAAAAATAAAATTCGTAATTAAATAAAATAATTAGTTTAATTAATTTACAAAATTAATTAGCCACTTTATCCGTGGTTATTTAAGGTGGAAAATCAAATCTTATATACATGGTAGGTTTTCAAATCAAATAACTAAATAAAATGAAAAAAATCAAATTTTAGTAATTAATTTAATTTATTTAATTAATGTTAGAAATTATTTTTTGGTGGGTTTTTATATAAGGAAATTAGTTATATACAAGTAATATACACATATAGTACAATATATACATGTACAAATAAGGAAATTATTTTATTGCATTATTATTTTTTATATTATTTTTTATTTTTATTTTTTCTTTAAATAATTATAGAAATATTTACAACTATTTACATTATGTAAAAAAATAAAGATGAATAAATATATACAATAAATAAATGGTAAAATTGTAAAAACCACCTCGGAAAATCGACTTTTCAACTGTAACTCCAAAAATTATGAAACCAAACCATTTTAAAGATGATTTAATTTATAGAAACGGAAGTGAGTTTGATTCAATTTGAGTTCGTATGGAGCCGGAATTGATCTTCCAATTCTCACTTTACGGCTTTTTCTGAGTGTGGATACTTTAACTCTATACATGGTTGTACTTTACAATTATTTTTATTATTTACAAAACATTTTTATTTACAATTTCTGTTTAGAAAAATATTTAATTTGAGGTGAATTTATATACAAATAAAATTGTGTAATTTTTGTACAAATATACAATGAAAAATATTTACAAATGATTTTTTTGAATTTTCTAAGTGAAGACCCTAACTCCCACTACTTTATTCCTGGTCGATGAGGTCAAGTTTTGACCTTCTCTCGGGGTTCGGGTCAGTATGCATTTATTTCATAAATACATCCTTTATTTTTATTTTTTTATTTTATTTATCTTTCTTTTTTCTTTATTCTTTTATTTGAATAAAAATAGTGTTAAAAATGCATATTTAACAAATGCATGTTGAATGGTAATATTATGAAATTAGTGGGTATTTACATGTATTTCATTAAGGAAATAAAGCTAAAATAAAAGAATAAAGGCAATGAATCATGGATCATCATTCCCCTATACTTTACCTTTGATAGTCCTTTAGCAAACACTTATTTGGAAAATAAGTGAATAAAAAATAATGAAAAGAAAAAGGAAAGAACTTAGACCAATGTTGATTTTCGAACTTATCTTCATAAAATTTGAGTATAGAGCTTAGTCAGATCTTTGGATTATTAGTTTGGCGGAACCTTATTGGGAAACGGGTTTAAGACTCAACAACCCTCCAGTTCCACTATTCTATGGTCAGATTGCCTCAATTAGTCAGGTTAGAACAAGTTTACATACACAAACTCTAGTGACTATGAATATATACTTGTACAGTATATGTGTATTTTGGCTCCCCACTTCAGAAATGACAAAGAAACAACCTCCCTCAACAAGGTAACTCTAATCCCCGATCTAGAAACTCTTTTCTCGAGGAGCGGGGATATTCCCTTCTAAGTTCAAGTACAACCAGCTCAAGAAGAGGAGATGGAGAAAAGAATGGACGATAACCAGTGTAGTTACCTATCCTTGGATGCATGACCAGTGTAGCCAAGTCATCCGCTGCAAGCTTACAAAAATTTGACTTTGAAGCTCTTATTCATTCTCTTTTTTTATCACTTGTATATACACTCCGGCTGGCATTTTACTTTACAATTAGGCATGTCCACTTTTGGAGATTCTGCATTTTTTTCTTTTTATTTGAAAATATATACAAGGTGCATCATGTACATAACGAGTTTTTCCTCTTGAGCTAGTAAACTATCCCTGACCTCAACATCACTAGACCAAGTTGAGACGCACATCCCTTCCTAAAGGAAGACGAGAGGTTTTTCCTAGAAGTACTACCCTCGTATGCTACTCCAAGCCAAGGTCAACTGCCTCCTCACCACCTCATCTGTGTTAAGCCATGTGTAAAGTGTGTGTGCAAGTCAAGCCATTGTCTGTGAGAGTCATGCATGTGATGTTAACTGCTCTATTTAGACCAATCAAGACGATAAGTGAACATAGCCTAGTGGACTTGAAGAGTTAAGTCTCAAGACCTGAAAAGTCCAAAACTCATATCCTATAAGGTTCCTCTGACATTAAGTGGATTAAGGTCTTAACTAAGCTCCATTCCTCAATTTTATTCCAGACTAGTTTAAATGTCAACATTACTCTGAAAAATGGGCATGCAAATGTGAAAAATTATGTACAATGCAAAGAGAAAAGAAGAGAAAAAATTCTTTTTTTTGAAACAATTTTCTAATTTTGAAATTGATGCAAATTTAAAAAGATTCTTTTTGTAAATTTTTGTAGACTTTTGGTTTTTACATTTTTTAAGGGAATTTTGTTATAAGGGTTAGGGTTAGTAGATAAGATACATACATTTACACGGGAGTGAGTCAATTATTTACAAGAAGTAGGTGAAAGGATTTACCACTTGAGTGTTAGTAATTTATACAAGTACATATATACAGTTGGTAAATAATTTATGGATGACACATATATTCCTCAAACTTATTTGAAAATAATTTTACAAATACTTTTGTAAACTATAGTTCAAAATAAATTTTCCAAACAATTTTACACTCATTTATAAACATTTGAAAACTATTTTGCAAACACTTTCCAAACAGTGTATATATATTTTTTCGAAATCATTTTTCAACCATTTTCAAGACATTTGCAAATAGTTTTACAAAATAATTTTATTTCATCCAAAGAAAAGAAAGTTTTTACAAATCAAAATACTTTTACAAAGGTTGAAAACATTTTTCAAAATATTTTTCAAATAGTTTTCAAAAGATTTTTCAAATAGATTTTCAAACTACTTTCAAAATATTTTTCAAAATGTTTTAACCTGATTTATTAATCAGTATATGCAAAAAGAAATTTGAGGAAATATATGCATCTTTTTATTAGTTGATTTTTCTGAATTTTACATGTATTTATACAATATTTTAGCCATATTATTTAAAAATACAAAACTACGAGTATGGCTAAAGTATATATACAATATATACAACACCCCCCTATACTTAGCTCAAACTATATCCTCATAGTGATCAGAGAGCAGCAAAGGAAGACATAACTCGTGCTAAGTATAGAAAAGTGAAAATAATACTATATTACAACGACGAATGAAAGAATAAAATCAATAGAAGTCGGTAATCCTCCTATACTTAGGATCGGGTAATCCTAAGTATAGAAGACTATTCACAAGGGGACTACCGAGTGATAGGATGTACAACTATTATCTCCCCTATACTTAGGATGAAATATCCCTAAGTATAGGCAACAAAATAGAGGTAATTTAATCAAATAGATAATCACAAGTCTGACATCCCCCTATACTTTGGGTAAAGTGCACCCTAAGTGTAGCATAATCATGAGATGAAGATGGGTGTTTAGACAGAAAGAATGAATGATATGGACAGAATGTATCTATACAAGTACGACAATGTTGAGGTGCCTCTCAACAAGCATTAGAGTTTACACCCCTAGATGGGCGCAAAGGCTAGGATAACGTAGTATTGAGGTTCAGGATGACATCAGTAATGCGAATACTGTACTGTTGTTGTTGTATTGGTGGGAGAACAACAACGGACTCAGGATGGTCAAAAGAGACACTCGAATATGCACTTAAGTGGGTGTCGGCTACCAGGAAAAGAGAAGACGATGTATGATCATACTCCAATACTACAAAAGAAGTCATTGGCTCAAAGGTCTGAAGAAGTGAATAGATGTACGGTGGGTGCCTCCTAGCACGGCTGGGTTGCAGAACGGCAGAGGTAGTTGAGGCTCCGTTGGAAGCGACGGGCTGCGGGAACCGCCGACGACATGAGAGGGTGGTGCTTGCTGCCTTTATTTAATTATTATTATTTTATATTTTCAAACGTAAAAATAGAAATTAAGAAAAAAGATTTTATAACAGAAACTGTAAATAACTTTTTTTCTTTTTGTTATATTTTCTTATCCTATCATGCAAAAACAAATTTTAGAGACAAAAACTTTGTAAATTTTTTTATTTTAATTGTTTGTATACACAACTATGGATACAAGCATGACGGCTCAATCCAATAAAATTCGAACACAGAAAAAAATGGATGGATGCAGATCAGCGAAATAGGAGATGGATCTAGGGATCTAGTCACTGTACGTGACCGAAAATGAGAGATTGTGTGAGGTAGAAAAAGAAATATAGGGATAAGAAAATGAGATGGAAATCGGTGCCCGATCGTACGTCATATGTGAGATCAGAAAAAAAATGATGATGAAAACTATAGATCTAAAATCCACAACGAACTTGAAAATAAAAATTGTGCTACATTTATTCTAAAGAAATGAGATAAAAGTTGGATCTAACCTAAGGGAGGCGGGTGCCATGATGGCCTCAATGACAACCGGTCTGTTGTCACCAGACGGCTCGGGGGTTGGGCTCCTCTATCGACTGACGGATTTTCCGGATTGATGCTCCTTCTCCACCAAAGATTGATCAAGAGGAAAATGAGGGAGGATGAGACCAATAAAAAGAAGAATAAATCCCAAAAAGGAAACTATATACAAAAAGGAAGGTAATTAGTGGTTATTTCAATAAATAAATAAATAAATTAATTAAAAATAAAATTCATAATTAAATAAAATAATAAATTTACAAAAACTAATTAGCCACCTTAGTGGTGGTTATTTAAGGTAGAAAATCAAATCTTATATACATGGTAGGTTTTCATATCAAATAATTAAATAAAAAACAAATTTTCATAATAAAATTAATTTAATTAATCAATGTTAGAAATTAATTTTCTGGTGGGTTTTTATGTATGGAAATTAGTTATATACCAGTAATTTACACATATAGTATATTATACACATGTACAAATTAGGAAATTATTTTTTACATTATTATTTTATATATTTTTTATTTTTATTTTTATTTTTATTTTAATAATTATGAAAATATTTACAATTATTTACATTGTGTAAAAAAAAGATGAATAAATATATACAATAAATAAATGGTAAAATTGTAAAAATCACACCAGAAAACCGACTTTTCAACCGTAACTTCAAAAATTATGAAACCACATATTTTAAAGATAATTTAATTTAGAGTACAATGGAATTGTGTTTGACTCAATTTGAGTTCGTATGGAGCCAGAATTGATCTTTCAATTGTCACTTTACGGCTTTTTCTAAGTTTGGATACTTTTACTCTATACATGGTTTTACTTTGCAATTATTTTTATTATTTATAAAACATTTTTACTTACAATTTCTATTTAGAAAAATATTTAATTTGAGGCCAGTTTATATACAAATAAAATCGTGTAAGTTTTGTACAAATATACAAGGAAAGAAATTTACAAATATTTTTTTTGAATTTTTTAATTGAAGACTATATCTCCCCCTACTTTATTCCTAGTCGATCAGGTCAAGCTATGACCTTCTCTCGGGGTTCGGGTTAGTCTATATTTATTTCATAAATACATCCTTTATTTTTGTTTTTTTAATTTTTTCTTTTTCTTTTCTTATTTATTCTTTTAGTTGAATATAAGCATTATTAAAAATGCATATGTAACGAAGGCATGTTGAATGGTAATATTATGAAATTAGTGGGTATTTACAGGTATTTGACTAAGGAAATAAAGCTAAAATAAAAGAATAAAGACAATGAATCATGGATTCATCAGCAGTTTGTCAGGTATTGCCTAATTTCTTAAGAGATGCATCCCCTTATTCCCTTGACGACTCAGAGATCCCTTTGGATCCATCACTTCCACCTCCTTTAGAATAGTCAAGGGACATAGATGATGAGTCAGACATGGCTTTGGTCGAACTACCATGTTTCGTTCGTGATTTGACTCCCTATACAACAGAGTTGGTGGCGAGTACCGAACAAATAGATCCATATCTATAAGGCACTCAGCCAGATGCAGATGCGATTCATCCAGATTTGATTAATGAAATAATATTGCCAAAACTGAAGCCGCTCCCTCCTACATTGAAGTATGCCTTTCTTAGGGAATCCAAAGAGAGATATAATGCGATCATTAGTGCAGACCTTATGTTAGAGCAGGAATATAGGCTTTTAGAAGTTTTGGAGCAGAATTACAGAGCGATTGATTGGATAGTGTCGGATCTTGTGGGGATTAATCCCGCTCTCCACTCACACTACATAAATGTTGATTATAACGTGAGACCTTCACGTGAATTCCAGAGGAAACTTAACCCAAAATGTGGGAAGCAGGTAAAGATGAGAATAAGAAGTGGTGTAAAGCAGGATTTGTATACACCATTCTTGATTCCAAGTAGGTGGCTCCACTCCATGTTGTCTCAAAGAAGTTGGGAATTCAGATGGTCACAAATGAGGAAGGGCTGGAGATCGCAACACGAGTAACCACATTGTGGCACATCGATGTCGACTACAGGTGCTTGAATGTCGTGACCATGAAAAAACACTTTCCCTTAACATTCATTAATAAGATTGTGGAGAGACTAGTAGGGAAAGCATTCTTCTATTTTCTTGATGGGTGCTTCGGATCATGTAGCCATCGCTCCTAAGAACCTAGAAAAGACCACATTCACATGTCCATTCGAAAATTGTGTGTTTAGGTGCATGACATTCGGGCTATGCAATACCCTGGGTATATTTCAGCGGTGCATGACCGATGTATGTGCCAAGATGGTGGGAGATTTCCTAAAGGTTTTCATGGATGACATCTTGGTCCATGATGATTCCTCCGATACATGTTTAGCTCACTTGGACCTAGTCCTCAGGAAGTCTAGAGAGGTGAATCGGGTACTCTCCTAGGAGAAAAGTCATTTTATTGTGATGGAGGGTATTGTGTTGGGGCACATCATCTCCACAAAGGGAATGGAGGTTGACCCTGCCAAGGTGGATGTGATCAACAAACTTGATCCGCCGGCCAACGTGAAGTCAGTGAGGTCTTTCTTAGGCGAGTTGGATTCTATCAGAGATTTATTCATGATTTTTTAAAGATCATCTAACCACTGACTGAGCTCATAGGAAAAGATACGGAGTTCATTGTAGATCACATGTGTCTAGAGTCCATTGAGCTTTTAAAGGGGAAGATTTGTGGCTCGCCAATACTACAAGCTCCTAACTGGTCTCTTCCCTTCGAGATCATGACTGACACTTCAAATTTCACTATAGGAACTCTGTTAGGACATAGGTGAGATGGGATTCTGTATGCTATACACTACGTAAGCAAAGTTTTCGATCCTACACAGAAGAATTATACGGTGACTGAAAAGGAAATGCTTGCTGTAGTTATGGGCCCTTGAGAAGTTCAGATCTTATGTTTTAGGCTCCAAGTTGATGATTTTCACATATCACACAACCATTCGATACTTAATGGAAAAGAATGATGCGAAGGCATGTTTTCGTAGGTGTATTTTACTACTCCAGGAGTTTGATTTGGTGATTTAGGATAAACCTGGAGTGAAGAATGTAATGGCTGATCATTTATCCCGAATTGAGTTGCAGGATTCCCTAGAATTTAAGCAAATCAGAAAGACCTTCCCAGACGAATCAATATGTGCCATTGACTGACTCACGTGGTATGCCAACATGGTGAACTCCCTTGTCTCCGAGTAGGTTCCCCATGGTTGGACTAGAAGCAGCATTTATTGACTGAAGTCGGATTCGAGGAGGTACCACCGGGAGGATCCTTTCCTTTTGTTTGAAGGATCGAATTGTGTCTGAAGAAGATGTATTTTTCAGAAGGAATATCAGAGTGTCGTCATACATTGTCATTCACTTAAGTCTAGAGGACAACATTTGAGAAAGAGAATCGCATACAAGGTAATCCAATGTGGATTTTATTAACCTAACCTATTTAGAGATGCCTTGGATTTTGTACGGTCGTGCCTGATTTGTCAGAGGATAGGAGGGATTGTTGGATACAAAGATGAGATTCCCATGTAGCCGTTGATTTTTTGTGATTTTGTTGACGCATGGGCATATATTTTTTGGGTCGAATTCCCAACAATAATGGACATGAGTACATCTTGTTGGCAGTTGAGTTCTTGTCTTGGTGGGTGGAGACTATCCCAACCTGAGCCACAAATAGCAAAACTGTCTCCAAGTTTTTGAAAGACCAAATCATTGTAAGGTTGGGGTCGCCAAGGTTTTGATTTCTGATGGGGGTAGCCACTTTGGGAACTGAAATGCCAGATCATTAGCTAAAGACTATAGATTTGAGCATAGAGTAGCTAGTCCTTAACACGGTCTAATGGCGTGAGAGAGGTTTCGAATCGAGAGGTAAAGAGCATTCTTCAAAAGTTTGTTCATCTTGATAGTAAGAACTGGTCTCAGCTCGTGGACCAGGTTCTGTGGTCCTATAGGACAACCTACAAGACCCACTCATTACTTTACCTTTCCAGATGATCTATGGCAAGCCATGTCATTTGCTCGCGGAGTTAATTCACAATTCACAATGGGAAATCAAGAAATTTAATTTGAGTTATTACCTAGGGAAATCATGTCGTGACTTGAACGAGCTCATGGAGATCAGAAATTAGGCATATGACAATAGCTTGATCGATACGGACAAGGTTAAGAAGGGGTATGATCGGCAAATTAGGTGCAAGAACTTTGTCCCTGGACAAAAGTGTGGTTATTTAATGCCAAGTTGAAAATTTTTCACGAGAAGCTCAAATCAAAATGGGTGGGTCCCTATGTTGTTAAGTGCGCGACAATGGAAGTGTAGAGATAGCAGATCTCATAGATGGTGCATGTTCCTTTCTGATTAGTGAATAACTTTTGAAGAACTTTGTAGATTATAAAAAGCAGTTGGTCCAAGTTCAGGTCATCCACTTCATGTAGAGCAAATACAGACACTCTTCATGAAGATGCAGCATCAAGGCTCGGCGACAAGAAAATTCACTCATTATTTACTACTATCACACGCTTGATTTGTTCAGTTTTTTAGAGTCGAGGTCCCCTCTCTTATTGATACTCACTCGTGCTTAGGTTATCTAAAGCCTAAGTATAGGGGGTAACCCATGCTCTTTTCTATACATCCTTGTCATCGTCGGTCCTTTCTATTCTTCACTCATTGAACCCTCTTCTTGGTCCTCTTCTTATACTTAGGTTATTTTTATCCTAAGTATAGGGGGAGACTCGAGTCAGTTCCCGTATATCCTTTTATATTAAGCATGAGCTACAGATTCATATCACTTAGTGCTATGAGTACATAGCACAAGCTAAATATAGGTGGTACACCGTATATATTTCATATATACTTTAGCCATAACTCATATTTTCATTTTTTGTAAAAAAACTTTTTGTGGTTAGGGAAAGTATCTTTTGAACTAATTTATGTAAAAATGTTTGCAAATGCTTTGAATGTCTTTCTTACTATGTGGTATTGTTTTGAAAAATATTTGACGACGGTTTGAAAAAATGGGATTTTACTTGTTTTGAAAACATTTTGAAAATATTTTAAATATCTATATATTATGTGACATGATTTGAAAAACATTTTAAAAAAATCTTTCAAAAATAAGGGATTAAACGAGACTAACTTCTATTTTGTAGTTACTTTTAACCTTTTTCAAAAAAAACTTTTTTAAAAAACAATAAAATTCATTTCAAGAAAATCTCTTCCTTCAAAATTAAAAAAAAGAATAAAACCCTTTTTTCAAAAAAAAGTGTAAACAAAAAATCTCCTTTTTCTAAAAAAAATAAAAAAACTAACTAATGATTTGGAGATATCCCTAGCACTTACACATTCACACAAGATTTATAATGTTCAAGAACACTTGGCTTATGAGGTCTTATAATCCAGAGTTAACCATACTTAATCATAAGGGTCTATGACTTAGTTATTCACATTTCCCTGATTTGAAAGATATATGTGCTATATTGCATACTTAGTTTCTACTTTAATGAATATGATAGCACCTCACTTTCAAGACTGCATTTATGATGAAATGAGTTGATGATTCAATTGAGGAACTGGGATGAGGGATTTGAGTCTAGACCTGATTTTATGGTACTGGAGGATGGGATAAATTGACTAAGGCGACATGAAACCTAAGAGTCAGCGACCTTAAGTCAGTATGAGAACAAGTTCTTGTACTAATCTCTTAACATTAACCGGCGTGCTAGGGTGTGATAAAATTAAAAAAAATGTTCAACAGTGTGTGCCAGCTTGGTAAAAGGAGTGGAGCTAGTCAAAAAAAAAATAATGATGAAAGAAAAGCTCTCATTACAAAGTCAAATACAAAAGTGCTTACACCAAAGGTGAGCACTCCCAACCATTTCAAAGTGTCCACTTGGACCAAAGATAATTAGGCGAAATGAGTTGGGATAGTACCACAAAAAGGACTTTTCATCGTAAGCGATTGAAAAATGAGAAGACGGGGGGTCACTAAGTAATGGCCTAACAACTCAGGATCACTGTCGCTGAGGCGACTACTCAAACCTTCTCGTTAATCAACAATTAACCCACACAAATAATTAGGAAATTAAGAGCAAGAGTTAAAATTTATTATACCCTACTAAGAATGTATATTGGCAAGCAAGTAGGGGTCGAACACATGAAGCAAGGCATAGAGAAAGCTAGATAAAAATATCACACACCCGATATCCTTTCACACACTTAGCCAAATTGAAACTTTTTGTGGGCTTTTAATTTTATACTTTTTTATTTTATTTTTGATTTTATATTTTTATATTTTGATTTTTAATTTCTGATTTTGTATTTTCTTTTTATATTTAATATATTTTTTAAATTCCTTTTTCTTTTGAATTCTAAAATAAAGTCTATATACAATATAAGAAGAGGAGAGATAATGTATTTATAAAAATATGTAAAAATTAAGTAAAATTCAAGAAATAAAATATTTTTGTAATTTTTATATTTCTATAATGTTTTTGTGATTTTTTTATATTTTTGCTACTTTTTGATATTTCAAAGTTACAAAAAATTTAAAACAGTGAATAAAATAGAAAGCTGAGATTAAAATGGAGATGAAAAATGGTAAACAGATTCAAAAAATCTCCAAATTAGTTTTAGAATATAGTTAATAAAATATAAAAAAATTCAGAAATAGAAACTAGATTTTTGTGATTTTTTATAGATTTTTTATATTTTTACAAAGATTTTATCGGTTTTCCAATTTTGTGGGTATTCTATTATACATGTTTTAGTGATTTTTGGTCTGAAAGTAAAAGACACTAAAATACACAAAATCTATTTTTTTGAGAATTTTTCAAGGAAGTTTTTATATTTTTTTTGTATTTTCTAATGCAAATAGAGATGAAAATGCATGTTTTTTAAATTTTTATAAATATTAAAATGATGCAAAAATGAAACTAAAAATATGACATGCTAGATAAATGAAACAAGAACTTAAATGTATTTTTGGGGATTTTTTCGAGATTTATAGATGCATGAAATAAATGCAAGAAGCAAAAAGAAATTACACTACTAACAGGGGTCGTTTTGTAATTATCTAGAAATTCGAGGGCCAAAGTGCAATTTTCTCACAAAATTATAATGTACGCAAAAAGTTTAAGGACCAAAAATAAACACGCAAAGTCGCGAGTGCTATTCTGCAAATAACCCAAAATCGCGTGTATCGACACGTACACACTGGCAAGGACCAATATGCAATATGTCAAAACTCCAAGGGATAACTTGCAAAATATCCCAAAATATATAACGGCAGATAAAAGTCAGTGGACTTGATCTAAATATCCAAACCCTCCTGGGTATGCATGCAAATTTCCCATAGACGCACGTGTTAAACACGTGCTTGGTAGGGACCTAATGGCAAATAACAAAACCGAAGGGGTATCTTGCAATTTTCACCAAAAAGATAATGCTTAATTTAAAGGTTCTGGGACTTAACAGAAATAACGAAACAACAGTCCCCCCCGCAAAATGGCCACGCCTCACGTGTAGAACTCACTTGAAGTGACGTGGCCAGGGACCCTAATGTAAATAACAAAACATCGGGGGTTTTCTTGCAAATTTTACAAAATAAAAATAATAGCAACTGAAAGTTTCTGGTCCAAATATTAAATACAAAAATATGTGTGGGTTTAGAAGCAAAATACCCAAACCTATGTGCATCCAACGGCAGAGGAAAGGTCACTTGCCACGTGGCGGCCGCTAGAGCGTCGATACCCATTCACAGATGAACGACCAAGATTAAATCTTGGTCCTTGATCAGACGGTGCTGGCGAAGCAGATCGGATGGCTGCTGAAAGATCTGGGCACCTGTTCTTGATCTGACGGTTGAGGGATCCCTTCGACGAACTGGGAAGAACTCGCGAGGGGCGAGCTTCCCCAACTTCGATCTTCCTCCTTCGTTGCTCGGAGGAGCTCTAAAAAGGCCCAGGATGGTCCTGCAGGTATCCTCTAGACGCGGGAAGCAACAAAAGTTGATGAGGTGGCCCGACGCGCTCGTGCGGAGGTGGTGGAGCTGGGGGGCTGAAGGACCTCCGGTGAATGTTAAAACTTTGCTCTAGACGATGTTGTGTGCTCTATACCTGCAAGAAAGAGTGAGGGAGTTGGGGGAAAAATGCCTCGACTCCGTCGGAGGGTGGAATGGGCCGGGAAAATGTGTGGAGACGATTGGCGGTGGTCGGAAGAACTCAAGCTCCGATCGTGCACAGTTGATGTAATTTCTTGGAGATTGGGATAAGATCGATGATTGATTTTTGCTCAATCTGACTACCCAAGTCCTAAGGAACTCATAGGAAATAAAAGAGAAGAGAAAACACTCACCAAGGTGGCACCCACGGCGAGCTTGGGCGACGCACTCCGGGGAGGTGGATCAAACTCGATTTGACACCTTCTCGCCCTCCCAATAGGCTCAACCAGTTCCTGCTGTCACTAGGAGGGTCACCAAAGCCCTAGGTCAAGGATTGAGAGGTGGAAGAGTGATCAAGGGGTCAAGGAAGGTCGGGGGTCCTTTTGAAGGACTTGACGGAGCGGTGAAAAGAATTAGGTAAATCGTGTAGAGCAGCGATGCAATCTTCAGGGAGAGCTATGGGCGTGTATCTTGGATTATCGTGGAACAAAAGTGCAGAAGGTAGCATCACGAAAGGATGCAAGATTCGTTCTCGAAAATCCATGAAATCAGGTCAAAACCCGTTCTGACACAAAGCCAGACCTCGATCAGAGAGTTGACTGAGGTCAACCAGGGAAAGAACCTGGTTGGTCCACATGGACCAACCAGAAAAATCCTTGGAAAAAAGATTTATTAATTCATTTTTAAATAGCAAATGATTTAAGTATTTTTATATTATTAAATAAAATTATTTGTTATTCTCTAAATTATTTTATTATGATTTTTATTTATTTTTTAGAGGTATAAAATTACAAGTTACCTTTTATGACCTATATAAGTATATTAATATATATATTAATGTTTTTTTTATTTTGTATATTTAATTTATTTATTTTGATTTGTTATTTTATATATTTATAACTTATTTTTATATACTTAAATCTATTTTTATTTTATTTTTTGATATATTTTATACACCTAATTAAATAGAAGTATTAATTATATAGGTATATTTACAGGTATTATACCTATGTATTGTATACAAGTATTTTATTTTTGTGTTTTCTTTGGGTTTTACTCTTGTTTTAATACACATATGTATTATAAATAATATTTACAAAATTATAAAAAATATAAAATTATAAAAATAATGAATAATAAATAAATTGAATATTGTAATCAGTGCAAGTATACAATAGGGGTCCAAAACTCAACTCTCAAACCGTAGCTCCGAAAAATACGAAACCACCTTTATAAAATATCTTATTGAAAATTATATACAATTAAAGGTGATTTTGATGCATTTCGAGTTTTTATTTGAGAGATACAGGTCTGGGAAGTTGGGATTCTGGAATCTTATTTAGATCATAACACTTTATCTGTACATTATTTTTGTGTGAAATCAATTTTGTATGTTTCTATATTTAATTATCTTCAACTTTCATGTTCAAAGTTCTTTATTTGAAGTATAAAAAGTGGAACCAAAAATAGGTCCCAAAATGAATAAAGAATGAATTAAATAAAAGGAAATTTTATTGTATTTTGGCCCTTATCTCCCCCTACTTTATTCCTTGTCGTCCTAGTCATCGAGATGCCTAGGTCTAGGGGTTTCTGGTCATAAAATATTTGTAATATTTTATTCTTTTTCTTTTCTTTTCTTTATTCTATAATTTTGACTTTAAAAACCGTATTTTATATTGTATTTACATAATAATGTATGAATGCTAAAATTCCTAAATTAACAGTATTTATACGCATTTACTAGGGTTTTTAAGGCCAAAATGATAGAATAAAGATGATGAAACGTAGATTCATCATCCCCCTATACTTGCCTTTCTAGTCCCTAGCAAACACTTATGCAATAAGCGCGGAAAAAGAAAAACAAAGAAAAGAAAAAGAAGAAAGTTAGATTAAATTTAATTATCAAACTTGTCTTCACAAAATCAAAGTTTGGAGCTTAAGTCGGACGTTTGGAATTTTAGTGCGGGTGGAACCTTAATGGGAATCGGATTTGAAATCCAATAGCCTTCGAGAATCTTAAAACTCTGCTCAAGTCTCATCAATAGCCAGGTCAGAAATATTTCAACTCATACGCAAAGCCTTACGACTATGCATATGACTCGTACAGTGTAAATGATAGTGTCTCTCCCCAACTAGAATGACAAAAAGACTGACTTCTCCAGCATGAGAATCCAATTATTCTCCGATTCAATAACTCCTTCCTCGAGGAGCGGGGTATTCCCTTCTAAGTTCAAGTAACAACTAGCTCAAGAGGAGGGGGTGAAGAGAAGAATGGACAGTAGCCAGTGTAGCTACCTATCCTGGGATGTAAGACTAGTGTAGTCAAGTCATCCAACTGCAGGCTCACATAATTTGACTTTGAAGCTCAAGCTTGCTTATTGGCTATACAACATATTCACATACTTTGGCGGGCATTATATTTTTTTACAGGCCTGTCAATTTTTTTTGAGACACTATTTACAACAACATATACATAAGGAGTTTTTCTTCTTGAGCCAGTAGACTATCCCTCTTTTGAAGCTTTATCGCAACCCACGATCTCATGTCTTTAGAATTCCTCATCATTAGACGGGTTGGGGGTGCACTTCCCTCCCTAGAGGAGGACAAGTGTTTCCACTTGTGTGCGTCTCATACTGGCAAATCCAACCACCTCACTACTCCAACTGAGTTGAGCCATGTGAAAGGTTGAGGTGTCCAAGCTAGGTCATTGTTAACAAGAGTCGTGCATGTGCTCCAAGATACTCTACTTAGGCAGTCAATAATCCATTGAACCAAGTCTCATGATCCTCAAAGAATTAAGTCAACTAGACCTGAAGTACCTCAATTCCTTCTCTTATAAGGTTCCTGTTATTAAGTAGATTTTAAGGTCCAACCAAGCTCCAATCTTCGGATTTTATTTAGACTTGTTCAACTATCAAACTCAATTCAAAAAATGCTAATGATATGCAAATGCTATGCAGAATGCAGAAAATCATTTTGTGATGCAATTTTCAAAGATTTTGAACCTTTTATGGATTTTTGAAAAGATGATGCATATGCATTATTTTTCAAATGTTTTTGGTATTTTAATTTTTTCAAATCTTTTTGGGATTTTTTTAAAACATAAGATTTTGGATAAAAACTAGTTTCAAATATTTACACAAGGATGCATCTTATATTTACAAGAAGTTGATTTTAAGAATTTACAAGGGGTAAGTGCTCAATTATATAAATATATAAATGAATTTTTGGTATGATGTATATATTCCTCAAACTTATTCGAAAAGGTTTTGCAAATAATTTTTGAAAAACTATAGTCCAAAATAATTTTTTCAAGCAATTTTACAAACATGTACACATTTTGAAAATCATTTTGCAAAAGTTTTTCAAATAGTATAGATAGATTTTCGAAATATTTTTGCAACCATTTCCAAACCATTTGCAAATAGTTTTTCAATCATTTTTATTTCACACAAAGAAAATAAATTTTACAAAACAAACCATTTTTACAAAGGTTGAAAAATATTGAACAAAATGTTTTCCAAATAGTTTTCAAAATATTTTTCAAAGTGATCTTCAAACTATTTTTCAAACATTTTGCAAAAAACATTTTCTCCTGACTTATTAATCAGTAAATACAAAACGAATTTGAGGAATAATAAACATCTTTTTATTAAAGTTTTTAATGAATTTAATAGTATTATTAGCCATAATAATAATAAAAATATGAAAGTATGAGTTATGGCTAAAGTATATATGTAGTATATACGCCCCCCATACTTAGCTTGAGCTATGTCCTCATAGATCAGAGAGAAAAGAGAAGACATAACTCATACTGATTATAGGAAAATCTAAAGAATAAATGAATGGAGAATGAATGAACGAATGAGAAGTTGACCGTCCCCCCTATACTTAGGATCAAATAATCCTAAGCATAGCAGACTGTACACAAAGCAGGGAGGGTCAAGGGTTGGAATGAACAGATCATACTCAGACTGTCTCCCCCTATACTTAGGGTAAAATATCCCTAAGTATAGACAAGAAGTGGAGACAATGGAGAGGATCAAAGAATAGAAAAACTCTCGAGGTGCACACCCCTATACTTAGGACAAAGTACGTCCTAAGTATAGAAGACTTACAAAAAGGGGAGACACCTTTTCGGTAGATAAAGAAGATATAAAAGGAAAAGAAGAAAAGAGATCAAAAGATGGAATATGAACAACTCGGGATGCACATCTAAACTTAGGATCAGGTGCATCCTAAGTGTAGTTATGATGAAGGAGATGACATCTTGTCAGTAGAATAAGATAGAAGAGAAGGAAAAGAAGAAAAGTCATTCATGAATATTTTGCTCTGCTTTGTCTTCTTCTGCCACTTTGGATATATCAGGCTCATCTCTATAGATTACTTGAATAGAGTCAATGACAGACATGAATGTATCATGTTCAAGGTAAGGCTTCAGAATCTGTCCATTGACCACAAATTGTTGTGTGTCAGCTAACAAACTAGATATTAATACACTTCCATTGTAACGCACATGCTTTACTATAAACGACCTAACCCATTTGTTCTTCAATTTACCTGGAAAGATCTTTAATTTCACATCAAACAACCACACCTTCTGACCCGGCTCGAAGGACTTGCGACGGATATGCTTTTCATGTCATATTTTGACCTTCTCCTTGTATATCAGGTTGTTGTTGTATGCATAATCTCTTAATTCCAATAATCTATTCAAATCCAATTTTCAATTCTTCCCTGCTTTCTCAGAATCCAAATTACAAATGTTGATGGCCCATAAAGATTTGTGAATTAATTCAATGGGAAGATGACATGGCTTGCCATACACAAGGTGGTAGGGAGACATTCCCAAATGTGACTTGTATGCTATTATGTAAGCCCAAAGAACTGAATCAAGCAGCTGAGACCGGTTCTTGCGATTCGGATGCACAAGCTTATGTAGAATTGTCTTGATCTCCCTGTTTTAACATTCAGCGAAGCCATTAGACTACGGGTGGTAAGGTGAAGCAACACGATGTTTAATGCAGAATTCCTGAGTCAGCTTCTTCACCTCTCTATTTATAAAATGACTACCCCCGTCAAATATTAGAATCTTGGGGATCCCGAACCGTGCTATGATGTGATCTCTCAAAAATTGATAGACAGTCCTACTGTCGACGGTTTGGGCGGGGATAGCCTCCACCCAACGACATACATAGTCGACAACAAGCAGAATATATTCATAGCACTGTCTATTGGGAAATGGGCCCATAAAGTCAATGCCCCATGCGTCAAAGACGTCTGATATCTGAATGACATTCAGAGGCATCGTGTCTCTCATTCCTATGATTCCGTCCATCTTCTGACAGTCAGTGTAGGATTTGACATAATCCTCTGCATCTTTGAATAGTGTAGGCCATCAGAGGCCACTCTGAAGAACTTTTGTTGTTGTTCGTCTGACTGAATGATGTCCTCCAGAATCTTGATCATGGCACTAGACGAGGACACTTGGAACTTCCTCCTGAGGAATTCACCTTCTCCAGATACAGTCTGCCCCCTCACGAAATAAGTAAGTATACTCCCACTGGGAGAAATGTATCTTAGACAAGAATTTGTTTATTTTCAACTTAGGCCAATCCTGTGGGATTCTCTTGGTCACGAGATAATTCACAATATCCACATACCATGGAAGCGAGGTGACTGACAGAATTGCCTCGTCTGGAAAGGTCTCTATGATAGGTTGCAGGCTTAGCTCAGGAGATTATGGTTCCGGAAGCGTCGATAAATGATCGGCCACCACATTCTTTACCTGAGGGTTATCTATAATTTCAAGGTCAAATTCCTGGAGGAGAAGGAGCCACCGAATAAGGTGTGGTTTGGCATCCTTCTTCTGTTGTAGCTACCGGATGGCCGAATGGTCAGTGTAGATGATCACTTTGGATTCGAGGAGATATGGTCTGAACTTTTCCAAGGAAAAAACCACCGCTAGCAGCTCATTTTCGGTGACTGTGTAGTTGCACTGGGCTTCATCGAGCGTTCGACTAGCGTAGTGAATTGCAAAGGGTACATTATCTTTCCTCTGTCAGAGTACAACACTGATGGCATAATTTGAAGCATCGATCATTATCTCAAACGGCTGAGTCCAGATCAGTGGCTGTAAGATAGGGGCCTGCGTGATAAGTTCTTTCAGCTGATTGAAGGCAAGGAGCACACGGTCATCAACAATGAATTCATTCTCCTTGCCAAGCAACTCAGTCAATAGTCTGACCAATTTGTTGAAATCTTTGATGAATCGTCGGTAAAAACCCACATGGCCCAAGAATGACCTGACTTGCTTGATTGTTGTAGGTGGTTCAAGTTTAGAGATCACCTCCACCTTGGTTGGGTCAACCTCCATGACACGTTTAGAAACAACGTGACCAGGCATGATTCCTTCGGTCACCATGAAGTTGCTCTTCTCCCACGAGAGCACCAGATTTACTTCGCAGCACCTCCGTAAGACTCGGTCTAAATAATCTAGACATTTATCGAATGAGTCCGCGTAGATCGAAAAATCGTCCATAAAGACCTCAAGAAAGTTGCCCACCATGTCGGCAAAAACTGCTAGCATATACCTTTGAAATGTGGTTGGGGCGTTGCAAAGCCCGAACGACATCCGTCTGAAGGCATATGTACCAAAAGGACAGGTGAACATGGTCTTCTCTTGGTCTTCAGGAGAGATAGCAACTTGATTATACCCAAAGTATCCATCCAAGAAGCAGAAGTATTCCTTCGCGACCAATCTCTCCAAGATTTGGTCGATGAAGGGTAAAGGAAAGTGGTCCTTCTTGTTGGCGAGATTAAGTCTTCTGTAGTCCATGCATACTCGCCAAGAAGTGGGTACTCTGGTTGCGATCTCCTCTCCTTTGTCATTCTTTACAATGGCGATCCCTGATTTCTTTGGCACCACATGCAGAAGGCTCGCCCATTTGCTATCGGAGATGGGATAAATAAATCCCGCATCACACCATTTCTTGATCTCTTTCATAACAACCTCCCGTAGATTAGGATTTAATCTTCTTTGAAGTTCTCGAGAGGGCTTGCAATCTTCCTCCAGGAAAATATGATACAAGCATAATGATGGATTGATCATATGGAGATCTGAAGTTCTCCATCATATCGCCTTGCGGTTGCGTTCAAGAACCTCCATCAGATGAGATTCTTGGTTTGTGGTCAGATGCGCATTGATAATGATTGGGTACATGTTAGCTTCTCCCGCATGAATGGCATAATTCATATTGGAGGGCAAGGGTTTCAACTCTGGCGGGGTCAGAGCTTCTTCAAAAGTGACTTCAGCTATTAATTTAGGTGGTGATTCTTTCATCTGTTCGGTGTCCACCATACTCTGTTTTGCCTCTTCATTCTAGTCTTTACAGAATGTTTCAATGATTTTCACTTCATCACAAGATTCTTCAATAATTTTCTCCTGATGTTGAAGGCACATCACCCCCACAGAAGTCTCATTCAGTGTGTCAGCAAGTACCTAATCCGGATCGATAAGGGGAAATTTGACTGTGGTCTCCAATCCCTCCTCAAGGCAGAAGAGTTCATGTATCTCATTGTCATCCAAGAATAGGTTGGTATCTTGAATGTTGCCAGAAAGTTCCAGTCGTAAGAATACTTAGTCACCCTTGCACATGATGCAGATGTTCCTTCTGGTGGTGCTGCGTCGGACAGGGTCTCTACTTTGATTGTTTCTCTGCCAGCGCCAAAAGTAATTTCTCTAGTCCCATAATTCACCACTACATTCGACGTTCGTAGGAATGGTCGTCTAAGTATTATTGGGGTTAGGAGCAATGAAGCGGGGACGTTCATATCTAGTACCACAAAATTGGCCGGGAACTACTTCCCTTGAACAGTGACTATTACGTCCTCTAACAGGCCCCTAGGCTACTTAATTGATTTGTCTGCAAACTGCAGAATCATCTTTGTAGGTTTGAGCGATCCTAGCCTGAATTTTGTAAGCAGTGAGGCTGGCATCAAGTTGACAGAAGACCCGCTGTCGAGCTTTGTGCGTTCAAACTCCTGATTAAACATCTGACAACGCACAAGAGGTGCTCCCATATCTGGCTTCTTATCCGGGAGGTTGTTGATGGCATTAACTGTGGCCATTGTGAGGATATGCTTTTCGGACTTGCCACCTTTATTCCTGGAATTATGAGGGTGAGGCATGTGCTTGGTTGTGCATATATCTTTCAATCCTTTCTTTACAGCTACCATGTACTCAAGAGCTTTCATCAAGGGCATTTTCAACACTAAATTCTGAATAATCTCTATGATGGTAGGATCGGACAAAGCATTTTTCAAAATTTTCATTTTTTGTTTTTTTCATTGCTTCTGGGAAAGGAATATTTACAGAGTCTCTCATGGTGTCATTCAAAATAGTGTCCATATTGTTGTTTACAGGTAGATGACAAAAAGGAGTGGAATCATCTACAATGTATGGACCAAAAACACTTGGCTCGGCTTCCGGTGCAGGCATTGGACTCATTGTAGGTGCAGGATTCCTCCTGTCAGGAGCTGGTTCCGAGGTAGGTGCAAATGTCTCCAATGCTGAGGTTGCTGCTATCTTTTGTATTTTGTTGTTTTATTCATTTTTTTGTGATTTTTTAGTAGGTGATGCTGCTCCAAAAATATTTTTTGGCCCTTGTGTTGGCTGGGCTGACGATTCCTCGTCAGATGCAAGATGCCTTCCCTTCGTCGTTGCTTATGGCTGGAGTGTCCTACTGCTCCTGAGAGTAATAACATTAGATAAAAAGCAATGAAATACACCTGAATCGGGTTGGACACTTCCGTCTACCTACTCCTTACGTCGGAAATTGTTCGAATTAGCTTCAACTTGAGCAGGGATGGTTGTTTTCGCAGCCGTTAAGCCGTCGATCTTCTGGTTCATCTCAACCATGTTCTTCATCAATTATTCGAGGCAGGCAAGGGTCGGGTTAACCGGCACAATCTCAGAAGAATCCATCTGATGGGGCCTAGGGTGATGGTATGAAGGGTGAGACTATGACTGGTATCCCTGTGAGAATTGGTGAGGAGGAGGGTTGGAGGCATACTGCGAGTTCTGCTGATGATACAAAGCAGCCGGATGCTGATGATATCCTTGACCGCTATATCCGGACTACTGGGGACCGTGTTGATAATTCTGCCTCCAGGTGTTACCCTGAAACAGAGGTTGATGCTGATACGAGGGCTGGAAGGGTCTCCCACCCTGCTGCGGATGATAGGGTATGTTGCCCATGTTCTGACCCTGAGAATGTCCCTGAGGATGGGTCAGTTGCGCTTCATTGTCCATACACCATTAATTTCCTGGATCAGTGCCGGGGGTGGAGAGAGCTGCTCAGAGTAAGCTGGCTGGGACTCTAGCTGATATACGGCCATCTGTGTCTGAGGCTGCGGGGGCTGCTCCGGAACCTGAATGTAATACATGTGCTGAATAGGATGGGGCTACGGTGGAGTCGGCTGAGAGGTCTGATGCAGTGAAGGCTCCTTCTTCTCAGCGGATGGCTCGGCAGTGGTAGATATTACGTTGCACATGTTAGCGTTCAGGCCTCTGCCAGCCGCAGCAAAGTTGACGCAAAGACCCCGCCGTCCGATTCCTCTAGATCTCAGGATCGTCTTAGGACTCTCATGTAATCATTCCATCGTTCATGGCTCTTCTATTTGTTCAATCCTTCATCTGCGCTTCACCGTCGCTCCACTAGATCCGACCAGCCGGTCAGAGCTTCGTCCCCTCCATCTACCCATTCAGATCGATGCTTCCGCTCATCATCCATCTTCCCACGTAGTCTGATCATCCTGACCTTGGCTCGGATTGCCAAGATTAGGCCCTCGGTCGCATCTATCACCTTCGCCAGAGACCCCCTTCCATCAGTCACTGCTTCCCTCTATTTTAGGTTCAATAACCCCGATCGGAGCATTGCCCAAGTTCAAGCTTTCTCTTGCAGGCCTTAGCGCGTGTGGAGACTACCCAGATCACCTTTGACCACCCATGCCGGAGTTCGCTCAGGTCCCAGCCATCGACACGTAGATCCGACCATCAGCAACTCCATCAGAGCTGACCATTCGACGTGGAAGGTCCCCACGATCCTTCTGGCGCCACCTGATCCTTCATCGGAGCTTCGGATCACCACTTGTGCTCGAGCCAAGCTCGCCCTGGTGTTGTTCTTTCAGAGGCCTTCTCTATCGTCCAATCGAGCCCTTCGTCTATACGCCATCCCAGCCGTCCATCTGACAGCACCAGAGCCGACCGTGCATGCCCAATCAGAGGACGACACATGGCACCCCACGTGCAACTCACGTGACTGCATGGGTAAATTGCTCATTCTGCCCTGCCTTTCTTTTAGTTTGTCTTTTAGTCTGTAAAATAAAGTAGACAGTAGACCATTTTACACTTTGGCACCTGTAGTTTTCTATATTTGCATTTGAGTCCTGCTTGTGTGGACCCACGTGCTTCATCACGTGTTTTTCTGGGTAATTTGCAGTATGTACCCCAAACTTTATTGCTATTATTGATTGCATATTTAGTTTCCATATTTGCAAATATACACATGTGCATGTTGTTTTCCAACATGTGTGGAATTTGATGGGAAAATTATAGATCGGACCCTAGAGTTTTATAGTGTGTTAATTTTTGGTCCTGAAACTTCTGGTCTTTGCATTTTGGTCCATGTGTGTTGTGTGTTTTATCTTCGATTAAATAAATAGCATATTAACTCCAAAAATCATGAAATGAAATATGATACGTGGCTTCTACCACGTTGTAGGAATTTTGGTGAATTTTTATTTTTGTTTTGATTTCATTTAGTATTTTTAAGAATTCAAAAACACTAAATATAACTCATGTTTGCTTTAGAAAATCCATTAAAAATATTAAAAACCCTTGAAAAAATCTAAAAAAACCCATTGTTTTCTTATTTTATGTTGTTTTAACTTCTATGTGATTTTCATCTCATTCCCATTTTTAAAACCCATAAAATTAAAAAAGAGTAAAAATCTTATAAAAATCATTAAAAATTCATAAAAATTCGAAAAACTTTTTTTTCAGTTGCTGAAATTAGGTTTTATTTTGTAGTTTCTCATAAAAACACTGTTTGAATTTTATAAGCATTTTAATTAATTTTAATTTGCCTTTAGATTCCAGTTGTACATTATTTGATGTTTTTTGCTTTGTTTGATTTTTAGAAAATCAATTAAAAATCAGAAAAACCCCATAAAATCCACAAAAATATTTGAATATTTTAAAAAACACAAAAATTTTTATAATTTTTTAGTATTTTTGGTGCTTGAAATAATTGTTTGAAGTTGCTTTTTGGTTTTCTTTTGTTTTTTTCCTTATTTTAAAAGTCATAAAAAAGTGAAAAATTAAAAACCACCATTTTCTTTTTTTTTTTGATTTCTCGACTACTTCGTAGCTTCTGCATTACATGCTCCTTGTGTTAGACCCTGGTAGCTATACCAGGTAAAATAAATTAACGTGACCGCTTATTCTGTTTGATTGATTGATTTGTTTATTGGTGGTCTTATTCTCTTGTTGAGTTCGGTCCGAGTGGTTGAGGCCGCAACAACCCTTGATACCATTTAACCTTATTCGCTCAGCTCGCTTGATCAGAATGGTGTTGTTGCTAGGAAGCACGACTTTGTAGTCGGTTTTCCTTTTTTCGGCTTTATTTTTATTTTCCTTCTTTTATTTTCTCTTGTTTGTTTTATATTTAGAAATATATACAAAGAAATAAAAATATCTTTTTAGTTTTATTTTTGTAAAAATAAATTATAAACATAAAAGGTGTATATGTACAAGGTTAGAGTGGCACTATCTCTCTCTACTTATTTTATTTGGCGATCAGGCCCATACTGGGCCATCTCTTGGGTTCATGTCACTCAATATTTATTCTAAATATTTCCTTCTTTTTCTTGTATTCTTTATTCTTTTATTTTTGCACAAATACATGCTAATTATGAAATATTAACAAATGCATGCTTACTGCTAATTTATTGTATTTACATTTATATACATGATGCTTTGCCAAGATATTTAGCTAAAACATAATGAATGAGGCTTTATCACTACAGCTATTGGGAAATCAAGTCGAGCTTTTCCAAGCCCTGGGTCCTTTTCTCAATCACTACTAATTTTTTGAGGTCCTGTGACCTCTTCTCGATGATGTCTCCCTTAGACAGGTGACTCCCGATGATGCTTAGGTTGGAGCTCTCATCTCAATCTTCGGTATGAGCAGCCATGCTCACGGGCTTGCTGATGGCGGCAGGCATCTTCATGTATGCTCGAGATGAAGATTGAGCCGCTTCTCCTTTAGCCATTTCCTCGAAGACGTTTCACACCACGTCCACGTCCTTATTAAAGTGTGAGTCGCCACAGGCAGCATCAAAGAGCTTTTGGCTCTCAAGTGTGAGCCCACCAAAGAAGTGTTGTACAAGACTAGTCTTTGGGATTTCGTGGTGGGGACATGACGGGTCTGCGATTGCGCTATTTAATAATGCGTGTCGTGAATTATCGTTCTCTTAAAAATTAATGTGTCGTTTCGTTGTAGGCAGCAATCGGAATCGGTTAAGAAATAACCACACAAAAATATTTTTCAATTTTAATTAATGTGGTTTTATGTTTATTATACTTGGGCATGTCCCAAGGCCGAACACAAGGAGGCAAACGAACAATCTAGAATTATGTCTATCAAAGTTTACGTACGGTTTTCGAGGTGGTCTTTTTATATAATTTTTAATGTAATAAAGGATGCAAAATGCAAATTCGACCAATTTTATGGACCTATATATAATTATCGATCAATCAATGTCCGAAAAATATGAAACTTGGCCAAGATGATAACTATGATGAAATGAATGCACTGTAGTTTTTTTTTATTTTTTGGATGCAAGATGAATTTTTTATGAATTTTTAAATGCAAACAAAATGAATTGCAATATTTAATTATAATAAATATTAAACCTAATTATTTTAAAGGGATAAAATTATCCAAGATCTATCACTACATGATTGATCTCAGAAAAATCCTAAACCTCGAAAATAGATTCAATACCTATTAAAAATCAAACATTGAAATATGCAAAATGATTTTTACAGGGCAAACTATGCATGTAAAAGTAATTCTTTTTGGGAACAACATTTAATTCTACAATCCTTGATTTTTCGAGAATTTTTAGAACAACGGCTAATCAACTGTAAATTTTAGATCTCGAAATGGGCAAAGTATGCGATGTTCCACAAAACAATTAATTATTAATTAACCATTGATCACAAAAATGTCCACAATATGTCAAGACTTAGAGAATTAAATGACAAACATCATGCTATTTTTTGATAAATAAAATGATGTCATGTAGAGGTCTGAAATCACAGGGGGACACAAGGGTATAACTACAATTTATAATAGTTTAGAAATAAAATAAGATGAACAGAGGGAACCACGTGTAATTATCGAGAATTCTGGTGGGTACTTCTGCAAAATCACCAAGTGGTCACGTGCTAGGCATAAGACCCTTGGACTTTGTCGTGAATTGGAGGGACTCCGGGGGTGCTTGCAAATTCACTAGCGGGTCACGTGCACCACACGTGACCCCTGGACGCTGGCGTCTTGCTGACGTTCCCCCCACCCCAGTGTGTGGCACATGGCAGGGGACTCAGGCCTGAGCCCGCGCGCTGGCGGCTGTGTACGGTGGAGAGGCGAAGGCAGAGGTGGTGCTCCGGTGCTGTGGAAGGCTGTGAGGTTCTTGTGTTGCTTGGAGCACGTGGTTGCGTAAATCGGAGATAGAGCGACCGTCGTGGACATTGAAGATGGCGTAGCTCCGTCAACACCTGGAGGATAAAATCACATGAGGTGCTCTGATGGGCGACTGGTGGCGTAGAAGACGAAGCTGGAGCTCTGTTGGCGGAGGCGATCGAAGAGCTCGGTGAAGAACGGCAGAATTACGTTGTTGAAGAAGAAGGATGATGCAGGGGCTGAGGTGATCATCGTAGTCGTCGTTGACGGAAGCTGAAGTTACGGAGGCTCGACGGTAACGAAGGAGGCTGGAGCTGGGCACTAATGGTGGAAGGTGCACCTTGATGCAGCAAGGTCGAAGACCTTGGATCTCGCCGTCGTTGATGGCATGCCGGGTTGTCACCACCAGCGGGGGTCATCTGGGAATATCAACGGATGGGCTTCCTGGAGGGCTGAGGTGCTCTTAAATAGAGCTGGGGATGAGATCGCTAGAGATGGAAAGTGTATCGGCTGGAATCGATGGATCTGAGGGATCTTGATCGGAGGAGATTGGTGAAGATCTATTGAGGAGATTGGCAGCGCACGAGATTGGGGGTGACGTGATTTGGATCTGATTGGCGGAGATCTCATAGTTTGAGGTGGAGAAATCGGGGATGTGGCGGTGGCGATAGAGGGGTCGGTCGAGATTTGCCGTGGTGGCCAAGTGTGGGAGGTTGACGATGGATGATGTCCGTCCGATCGGCCGAGATCAGACGGCCATGAAGGTTGCACGTGGCGGCAGGAGAAGGGGGTAGGGCGTAGGCGGTGCACGTGCTTGGCGCGTGCCTGGGAGGCACGGGCCTCGCATGTGCGGGCCTTTTTAACCTTTTATAAAAACTAATTAATAAAATCTCAAAAATGACTGACACGTGGCGGCTCCATGAGCTACCACGTGTTAGCACCACAAAATTCAGAAAAATAAATACTTTTTAAAATACAAAATAAATAGTAAACAAACTCGAATCGAAAATGCTTCTTCACAAAAATTGCTCGTCTTGATGATATCTACATCCGTCATGAAGACATCAAAACCAAAATCGATCAATTGCACAAAATGATATTTTTGGGGTATCCTATGTACATAGAATACCTTGATTTTTGGGTTTTATAATTTTTTGACATTTTTAAATCAGATAAAAATCCGAAAAAAATATGATAAAATCAGAAATAAATATTTACACATTAATCTATTTTTTTGGATTTTTATTAATTAATAGAAAGAAGAAATAAAATAAAAGACGAAAATGTCAACTTCTGTACAGATAGTTAGTGAAGACTTGGACCCAATTTGTTTCTTTGATTTCAAGCTCAAGTTGGATTTGGATTTTTGCACATTTTAATAAAACTTTTATCAAAGAAGACAAATGAATAAGAAATAAACTAAAATAGGTTAATTATGTACATAAAATACTAGGTTAAAAACCGTGAAAATACAAAATGTACAAAAGAAGCCCCAAACCCAACTTTCACATATGAGCTCCGAATCACTTAAACTTGGTCTTGTTTTGAAGGTAATTGAATGTACATTAGTTCAAAAGTGAGTAGGATCAAAAGGACACTGGATGGGGAATATATGAGGGTTTAAGTTCGGAAATCCTGAATCTAGGTTTTGGGTTTTTGGTCCACTTTTTTTGGGTTAGTGATTTTTTTGTATTTTTCATTTATTCTTGTTAGTGAATATATACACTGGTGGTGGTTTTGGGTCATTTGGAGTTAGCATGAATTATTTAAAAATCAGAGATGTTAGGCTATTTACAGGTCAATTTTGGCCAGAATTTTTGGCTTCTTGTTTTGTGCAGAAATTAGTGATAAAATGCAATTCTTATCAAAACATGCATGAATGCTATGCTAAATAAATGAAGATATGCTGATGATTTTGAGGGATCTGAGCTTAATTAATGAGATTTAGAGTGATGAATATGAGATTCATCATCCCCTTATACTTAAACCATGCTCGTCCCTGAGCATCAAAAAGAAATGCCATGAGATGAAATGAGATTGGGTTCCATACTAAGACCATGAGCTGAAGGTAAAAATGAAACTAAGGTCGACCTTTGGGTTAATAGTTTGGCGGAACTTCTGTGAGACTTAGGATTTCAAAATCAACAGCCTTTAAGTTCTACACATCATGTCACAGTTTCAGCTCAGAATTCATCTTAGATCGATCCTCTTCCCAAAGCATACCCTATGAACATTGAACAATCGACTCATGTGTGTGAAAGGTTTTAGCTCTTCCCATCCAGAATACTAGGCTAATATGCTCATCTCGCCTCCAGTAACTCGTCCTCGGGGAGTCAGGTATTTTCTTCTAAGGTCTGTCGCACTGTGTTCACAATCGAATTGGGGGGGGAGTTAGAAGAAGGAGAAAAGAACTGGAGGGTGGCCATTGTAGTCACCTCTCCTTGTGAAGCTGGTCAGTGTAGCCGAGTCTCCACCAAGATCTGCAGGTTTTCTTGAAGCTTGGACATTTTTGGTCAGATATTTATTCGATAGAATGCTTCTTTGTATTTGGAATTTTCGGTGGTTCTGCT
This sequence comes from Ottelia alismoides, assembly GCA_037367405.1. Classification (NCBI taxonomy): domain Eukaryota; kingdom Viridiplantae; phylum Streptophyta; class Magnoliopsida; order Alismatales; family Hydrocharitaceae; genus Ottelia; species Ottelia alismoides. The sequence goes on along the minus strand of JAZKJV010007076.1, from coordinate 65,290 downwards.
TGGATCTTGTTGTGCCCCTACGGATATAGAATCTTTTTGTTTCCGTACATTTTTTGGGATCTAAGAAAAATTTGTGCCCAGCCGTCCATCCCTTTTCCGAAGCTTTATTTCAACCCGTACTCCGGTCTTTAGATTTCCACGCTATCAGAAAAGAAACTCACACAGTCTTCCAACATTCCATCTGAGTGGAGCTAAGTGCATAATGCGAGAGTACAAATTAATTCCATATTCCATAGTTGTACCCAGAATGAAGAGACCAGGTTAGACAGTAAGAGTCAAACGCTGCACATTGTCATGTGGAACTTAAAGAATTAAGTCAAAGACCTGAAGTTTCTAAAATCCTATTTCTCGGTGAAGTTCCTCTGAAAATTAGGTGGATTAAGGTCAAGTCCAGACCACTCTTGATTTCTGCTCATAACTCGGTTCAAAACCCGAAGACTTTTACAGATGTGAATGAATGCGATGCTGGATGAAGTGTAGGTGTGTGAAATGCAGACACACATTTTTTTATTTTTTTATGCAAGGGTTTTTGGTTTTTTTTAATGCAAAAATGAATAAGAAGCCATTTTTCAAAAATTTTGGGTCGGTTACAGTTAGTATCAAAACTCTTTTTCTTTTATTTTGTTTTATTGTTTTTTTTCAAATTAATTATCCACCCCGTAAATACATATAGACTTACGCGAAAGTACGAGATATGGGTAAAATATATACAAAGTATATATACAGACCCCCCTATACTTAGCGTGTGTCCTCAGAGCACAAGAAGCGTAAAGAAGACATAGCTCGGGCTAAGCGTAGGAGAGTGAAAAAGGAAAAGGAAAAGAACAAGATATACAGGTCCACCCCCTTAGACTATGAACAGTCTAAGTATAGAAGAAGAGCGGGAAAAATGAAGCGGTAGGGATATGTGGATGAAGAGAGTATCTACAAATAGGCATCGGTTCCCCCTATACTTAAGCTCTGGTCAGCCTAAGTATAGAAGAATGGTGGACATGGAGCGATCGTGAGAAGGAGTGTGGAGAGGGAAATGGTATATACATATGGCATTAGTCCCCCCTATACTTAGGCCTTGGCCTACGTAGAGGAAGAGCTATACAAGGGGATCGATGTGGTCAGGAGGGGGTGTGGGTAGCCGATGATTAAGGCGATTTTCGATTGATCTTTTTGTGAGCCTGTGGTGGGAGATCGTAATGACGAGAAGAAGATGAAGCATATGATTCCCAACTATTATCAGAGCTATCCTCAAAAAATTATGATAGATAGTACATGAAGCATTTGAGTCGGTTGAAAGGTATACATCATCAAAGTTGTCCTCAGAGGAATAGTATTTGAAAGTGGACACAGTCCAAATATTCTGGTCTTTTTGTTTCTTCAGTTATTTTCTCAGAATTTGTTCCTTCTTGGGATCAAGAGGTTTGTCCTCAGATGAATACTCAGAACCATCGGTCTCAGTCAGCTCATAAGAGACAATTCCAGTGTATTTGAAGAGGGCATGAGCATCAGCTTTTGATGAATAATAGTGAGGAATGGGAGTCATCCAATGGGAGTCAAATTTTGGATCCTTGCAAAGATATGGTTGTAGAGCTGCCGAACAGACTTTACTCATGTAGATTTCCTTTTCTGGACCTGAGGAGGGATCATAAGAAGATTCCTCTTTCAAAAGGTCAAAGGTGACTTCCTTTTTCTTGTTTCATAAAGGTGTCGGTCCACTTGAGTATCTAGATGAATAACCATTGGAATTCTTCTCCTTGTCGGAGTTCGTCCTGTGTGTTTGTTTTTAGTCTTCTGAATGTTGGTGCACTCTCGATTTGTGATGATATGGTCATGATATTCAGAGTAGGTTACCCCAGGGTGCGACCATGCATATGTCTCAGGATCGTAGAAGAAACATTCATCTATTGAGATTTGCAGGAATTGAAATACTGGGGAGAGTCTCTGCATGTTCGCTTTCAATTGATTTGACATTGGAGCATTCCTGTGTCGTATTGATGTGGTCAAGGTAGTCAGAATAGATTGACCCAGGGTGTGACCATGCATAAGTCTCTGGATCATATAATTCATATACTTGATTCTCCATGGTAAGAGCAGCTGGGAATGGAGCAGGAGGGAGAGTCTCTAAATCAATAGTCTCATCAACAACCGCTATCTCAAGTGTCGCATCAGGGTAGGGCTCTTCTATTGCTTCATGGTTACGGCTGTCGGGGACTTCATGGGTTGCCTCAGAAAATCCTGGTTCCTCAAAGACAGGGTGAGATCGAAGTGCTTCTAATGCTTCAAAATTGATTTCTCGAGTCTCACAATCAATAATTGCCTTAGCCAATGCTAAGAATGGCTTTCCGAGAATAATTGGAGACTAGGTGAATTCTCCCTGATGCTCAATATCAATGATCGTGAAGTCTACTTTGAGCAGAGCACCATGGAAAGTCATGATAGAAATGGTTCCTCTCGGTCGCTTTATCGATCGGTCAGCCAATTGAACAGTCTCTCGTATCTTCTTGATCGGTCCGATTTTGAGTTCGTGAAATACTGATGTCGGGAGGATACTGATCGGTGATTCATCATCAACTCGAGCATGGAAAATTGTATCTTTGATTATACAGTCAAATCTGGGCAACCGCTTCACTATGAGGCTCTTGGTTTTTCTCCTCAACACCAAGGAGGAGGACATTGACAAGATATGTCTTTCAGTCTTTGTCCTTATCCTGCCCGACTTTTTAATCATTAATTTATTCATTACAAATCCCTTAAGGTCGGGGAAGTGTTCAATGGCCTGTATAAAGGAAAGTTCAAACATCAATCATTTTCCATTGCTTCCCGTAAAGCAGGATCCAAATTCTTCAGATCTTCTTCAGTCTCAATTTTTATGTATTTTTCTGGATTCTCAATTTTTTTGGTGTTTTTCAATATTCCAATTTTTTTGATATTTTTTGTATGGTGTGGTGATGTGGTATCTCTCGTAGATGAGAAGGGACTTTGACGTTCCGAGTAAGAGTCAGATGCATAGTCAATCCTAGGGGAGTAATATACCGAAGTGTCGCTGTCAGAGTCGTCCCTAGATTTCTGAAAATCCTCAAAATTCTCAACATGAGATCCAATCATTTCCTCATTCATTTTTATATCCGATCTCCCAGAGAGTCAAATTAATCAGTTGGCAAATTTTCGAAATCTATCCTCTATTAATTCGAAACTCTTTTTTATCCTCGAAATATCATCCTCAAAATTATGTTCATGATCAATCATGGGAGCAGTCAATGTGTGTTCAATAATTTCATCTTCCATTTTCCTGTATGTGTTAAGAGGAGAGTTTCTTTGAATATCCGATATATGATCATTATTTCTGAAATTTTCTCCTTAAAAATCATGGAAGGAGGATGCTTAGTGGAAGGATTTTGCAGGAATGTGTAGGTCTCATACTCATCATGCCGTGACTCGGGCATGTAATCCTGGTCCGAGTAGAGCCTATTTCCACGGTCTTGATTGACCGTATCCTCAAATAATGGAGTCATACAAGGTACATATGTGTCAATATCATCAGTTGGGTCCCCTGTATGTATAGGTTGGTCGAAGGAGTAGTATTCAGGTTGGTCGATAGAGATTTGATCGTTGCGGTCAGTCCAACACTAATGATCATTAAGTGTGGGTCTCTCCATCTGGGTTTGGTCTCTCGGCCAGTCATGAGCCTCAAAAGTGATTTGATTTTGAAATGGTTCATTAGAGAGAAACCGAGGATAAGACGGTTCCATCCAAGATGGTAGGGTGTCATGTGCGATCGGATGATTCGGGTAGGAATTTAATGAGAGGGCCGAATCCATCCGTGGGTGAAAGTCTCCCGCAAATATTGGAGGATTATTGAAAGAAGAGGTTTCAGTTGATTTGGGCTGAATCGAGACAAAATCATTTTCATAATAGAGATTAGATGGGTGCTCGGACCATTGTCCAGTGTTTGTCAAAGGAGGTTGATGATGAATCGTCATGGTTGATCTCGATGCGATTGCACGGGATAGTCAAAAGAAATTTTATCAAATGTGCGGATTTTGATCTTCGATATCAGTTCACGCACACCAATGCAAACACAAAGCAAACCCTTGGGTTCACCAACTCACACAATGAAGCCGTAAGAGTTCGGCTATTATCTTTTCAATTTTAATTGGTGATAAGACAATCTTGGAATGAATTTAGCGAGCTGCTAGGTGCTGAAAATTTTCCTAATGACTGGCTCGAATTCTTAAAACTACTTGTACCTACTTTCAGCCAGTATGGGAGTAAGTACGAGCCATAGAATGGCTACCCGTTACTTGAGGACGGAGCCTTACACAGTGTCCTCTAAACCACCCACTCTGCTAAGAGAATTGGACCGTTTACCAGCTACCCGCAGATCCTAACTAAGAAGTAGCTAATCGTTTTTAATAGAATGAGTAGTCAATATGAAAATCCGGGTTTGGGCTCTAGCCTTAAGTGTCATCTCTCGCTTACTCAGAAAAATAAAAGCATACAATGTCGGGGTTGCTCTCCCGCAAAAATTCTTAATTTTATGGGTTATTTAGAATCGGCTATATTTAACAGTCCCAATTTTAATTAGGTGATCACTGAAGAATTTAAGTGAGCACAAATACACGTCAACCATCGAGTCCCAATTTTCTTTTAAAATTATGTGACAAATCAAGAGAGAGAAGTTCGGGAAAAGCCGATGCACGTGAAAAACTATGATGTATGCTCAGTTAGAAGACTTACAGTGAATCCTCGCGATCTCCATGTGGGATGCAATACAGAATTGATAGATTATTCTAAATGAATGCAAGCCGATCAAAAACCGCACCTAGTAGAAAGTTCGATTAGCGGGAAAGAATTGAATTGAATTTGGCTAAATTGAACGGTCAAATGTGCGTCTCAATTAGAGTGAAGTGTGGCCTTAGATCCTACGAGCACAATCAAACGTTGAAATACTCTGAGAGACGTATGTGCAGGTCTATCCTAAGCGCCACTCAAGTCGGGCCCCACCCTCACCTGAGAGTGAAGCAGGCCACGACACACCACAAAAAGAGTTCAAGGTCTTTTACACACAGACACCGCTATAAATGAGCAATTAATTAAAGAAATTAAAAATTATAGAAAATTAAAATCCTACACTCTATGCTCTCTCACGACTCGACTCGGTCCTAAATTAATTACGGCTTTTTCGGAAGTCGATGAAGATGCGTCGATTCTTGAAAAACCGCTCCACGTATGCCGGGTGACTCGCAAGAAAAATAAGATAGAGAATGTAAGAGAGTGACTCAAAAACAAATCAAAAATAAAATAAGAAAAATAAATGCTAGAAATAAAATAAATGCAGAAAAAATACGGAATGTACAAAGAAAAATTCGAGGGTCAGACTACCCGAATGCGGAAAACCGAACAAAAATTCTTAAGATAAAAAAACTAAGATGTTTGCCACCCATCAACGGTGTCATCTAACGGGTCCTATATTGCGCTTGTTAAAGAAATGCATTTAATCGTGTATTTGTCATGCGTAAAAAATAAATGTGTTGTTTCGTTATAGGTGGCAATCGGAATCAGCCAAGAAATAACCACATAAAAATATTTGTCAATTTTAATTAATGTGGTTTTATGTTTATTTTACTTGGGCAAGTCCCAAGGTCGAACACAAGGAGGCAAAGGAACAACTTAGAATTATGTCTATCAAAGTTTGCGTGCGGTTTTCGAGGTGGTCTTTTTTTGTAATTTTTAATGTAATAAAGGATGCAAAATGCAAATTCGGCCTATTTTAGGGACTTAAATATGAATATCGATCAAACAATGTCCTAACAATACGAAACATGGCCAAGATGATAATTATGATGAAATGAATGCACTGTAATATTTTTGAAATTTTTGAATGCAAGATAATTTTTTTATGAATTTTTAAATGCAAAAAAATGAATTGCAATATTTAATTATAATAAATATTAAACCTAATTATTTTCAAGGGATAAAATTATCTAAGATCTATCACTAGGTAACTAATCTCAAAAAATCTTAAACCTCGAAAATATAAGATTCAATACCTATTAAAAATCAAACATTGAAATATGCAAAATGATTTTTACAGGGCAAACTATGCATACAAATGTAATTGTTTTTGGGCACAATGTTAACCACATAATTCTACAATCCGTGATTTTTCAGGAATTTTTAGACCAACAATTAATCAACTGTAAATTTTAGAGCTCAAATTGGGCAAAGTATGTAATTTTCCACAAAACAATTAATTACTAGTTAACCATTGATCACAAAAACGTCCACAATATATCAAGACGTAGAGAATTAAATGACAAACATCATGTTATTTTTTTGACAAACGAAATGATGTCATGTAGAGGTCTGAAATCATAGGGGAACACAGGGGTATAACTATAATTTATAATAGTTTGAAAATAAAATAAGATGAACAGGGGGACCTAGGTGTAATTACCGAGAGTTCTGATGGGTACTTCTACAAAATCACCAAGTGGTCATGTGTCAGGCACGCAACCCTTGGACTTCAGTGTGAATTGGAGGGACTCTAGGGGGGCGCTTGCAAATTCACCAGCAGGTCACGTGCACCGCACGTGACCCCTCGATGATGGAGTCTTGTTGATGTTCCCCCTCCCCACGTGCACGGCATGTGGTGGGGGCCTCGGGCCTGAGCCTGGCCGCTGGCGGTTGTGTACAGTGGAGAGGCGAAGGCAGAGGCAGGGCTCCGGCGCTGCGGAAGGCGGTGAGGTTCTTGTGTTGCCTGGAGCATGGCAGTTGTGAAATATGGAGGTAGAGTGGCCGGCGTGGACGTCGAAGATGGCGTATCTCTTCGACACCTGGAGGCTAAAATCGCAGGAGGTGCTCTGATGGGCGACTGGGGCGTAGAAAACGAAGCTGGGGCTCTGTTGGCGGAAGCGATCGAAGAGCTCGGTGAAGAACGGCGGAGTTGCGTTGTTGAAGAAGGAGGCTGATGCAGGGGATGAGGTGATCGTCGTATCATCGTTGATGGAAGCTAACGTTGCGGAGGCTCGACAACAACGAAGGAGGCCGGAGCTGAGCACTAATGGCGGAAGGTGCACCCTGATGCAGCAAGGTCGAAGACCTTGGATCTCGCCATCGTTGATGGCTCGCCAGGGACTCACCACCGGCGGGGGTCGTCTGGGAATAAAGGTGGATGGGATTCCCTGGAGGGCTGAGGTGTTCTTAAATAGAGCTGGGGACGAGATCACCAGAGATGGATAGTGTATCGGCTGGAATTGATGGAATCGAGTGATCGTGATCGGAGGAGATTTGTGAAGATCTGATGAAGAGATTGGCGGCGCACGAGATTGGGGGTCACGTGATTTGGATCTGATTGGTAGAGATCTCGTGGTTTGAGGCGGAGAAATCGAGGATGCGGCGGTGGCAATAGAGGGGTCGGTCGAGATTCACGGTGGCGACCAAGTGCGGGAGGTTGACGATAGATGATGGCCGTCCGATCGGCCGAGATCAGACGGCCATCAAGGCTGCACGTGGCGGCAGAAGGGGGTAGGGCGCAGGCGGTGCATGTGCTTGACGCGTGCCTGGGAGGCACGGGCCTCGCACATGTGGGCCTTTTTAATTTTTTTAAAAAACTAATTAATAAAATCTCAAAAATGGCTCACACGTGGTGGCTCTAGGAGGGGTCACTTGTCAGCACCACAAAATTCAGAAAAATAAAAACTTTGTAAAATACAAAAGAAATAGTAAACAGACTCGGATCAAAAACATTTCTTCACAAAAATTGCTCATCTCGATGAGATCTACAACTTTCGTGAAGACATGAAAATAAAAATAGATCAATTGTACAAAGTGATATTTTTGGGTATCCCATGTACATAGAATACCTTGATTTTTGGATTTTGTATCTTTTGTCTTTTTAAGCTAGATAAAAATTTGTAAAAATATGATAAAATTAGAAATAAATATTTACATATTAATCTATTTTTTTATTTTTATTAATTAAGAAAAAGAAGATATAAAATAAAAGACGAAAAAGACAACTTTTGTACAGATAGTTAGTGAAGACTTGGACCCAATTTGTTCTTTGATTTCAAGCTCAGTTTGGATTTGGATTTTTGTGCATTTTAATAAAATTTTTATCAAAGAAGACAAATGAAGAAGAAATAAACTAAAATAAGTTAATTATTTATATAAAATACGAGGTTAAAAACAGCTAAAATACAAAATGTACAAAAGAGGCCCAAAACCCAACTTTCACATATGAGCTCTGAATCACTGGAACTTGGTCTTGTTTTGAAGGTAATTGAATGTACATTAGTTCAAAAGTGGGCAGGATCAAAACGGACACTGGATGGGGAAGATATGTGGGTTTAAGTTGGGAAATCCTGAAATTAGGTTTTGGGTTTTTGGTCCACTTTTTTTTGGGTTAGTGATTTTTTTGTATTTTTCCTTTATTCTTGTTACTGATTTGTAGACAGTGGAGGTAGTTTTGGGTCATTCGTAGTTAGCATGAATTAATTAAAAATCAGAGAAGTTAGGCTATTTACAGATCAATTTTTGCTAGGATTTTTGGCTTCTTATTTTGTGCAGAAATCAGTGATAAAATGCAATTCTTATCAAAACAAGCATGAATGCTAATTATGTTAAATAAATGAAGATATGCTGATGATTTTGAGGGATCTGAGCTTAATTAATGAGATTTAGAGTGATGAATCCGAGATTCATCAGTACACTTCACTTGGAGATCCTTGAATCTTTCCCACGCTTCATGGATAGTTCGTGGGGCTGCTGGCAGAAACTGGAGATACAGGCACGCATCTGATTCAGACGACCGAGAGGGTAGAATTTATGGAGAATTGCAGACTTCAGCTCCTCCCAGGTCGTGACTACTTTTCCCAGTTGGTCGACCCAATATAGGGCCTTATCTTAGAGGCTGAAGGGGAAGGCGGTCATCTTGACTACCCCCAAAAGACTTCCAGGGTAGTGAGTAGTAGCACAGATGCGGTCGAACTTCTTAAGATGGGTATATGGCTCCTCAGTGGTATTCCCATGGAATGTGGGAAGCAACTTCAGAAACTACGGCTTCAGCTCGAAGTGGGCGTGGATTCGTGGAATTTGAATACATTCAGTGATGCGGCCCGCTCTAGGATTGTATGTCTACTTTAGCGTTGGCATCGGCTACTGGGGGTCTGTGTCCATTCTATCAAATTCGGGTCCTCCCATTGAAAGCTCATCTCTGACACCTTCAAAGTTGAACTCTTGGTTTGGATTCGGTTCATCCTCCCTATGGCCATCTCTTGTGTCGGCACTCTGATGAATCTCGGATTCATCACTCTAAGTCTCATTAATTAAGCTCAAGTCCTTCAAAATCAATAGCATTTCTGCATTTATTCTGCATAATTAGCGTTCATGCATGTTTTCATAAGAATGTCATTTTATCCATCATTTTTGCACAAAATAAGAAGCAAAAATCCAAGCCACAATCGACATGTAAATAGCCTAACTTCCCCTATTTTTAACTCCTTCGTGCTAACTCCGACTGACACAAAACCACCTCCACTATGTACATATCACTAACAAGAATAAATGAAAAATACAAAAAAAATCATAACCCTATTAAGTGGACCAAAAATCCAAACCCTTGTTTCAGGATTTTCGGACTAAAAGCCCCATATCTTCCCCATCCAGGGTCCAATTCGATCCTACTCACTTTTGAACTAATGCACATTCAATCATCTTCAAAACAAAACCAAGTTCAAGTGAATCAGAGCTCGTATGTGAAAGTTGGGTTTTGGGCCACTTTTTTACATTGTATATTTTAGCGGTTTTTGACCTATATTTTATGTATATATTTTCTTAAGTAATAAAAATCCAAAAAAATTAGAATTAGATGTCTTTATTTGTTTTTTATTTTTCCATATTTTTCCGAATTTTGATCTTGTTTAAAAATGACAAAAAAATAGAAAAGCCAAAAAATCAAGGTATTCTATGTACATGGGATACCCCAAAAATTCACTTTCTACATTTGACCGATTTTGGCTTTGATGTCTTCATGAAAGTTGTATATCTCGTCGAGACGAGCATTTTTTGTGAAGGAACTTTTTCGATCCGAGTCATTTACTATTTTTTTATTTTACAAAGTATTTTATTTTCGATTTTTCTGGAGCTGACACGTGGCAGTCCCAGAGGTTGCCACGTGTCAGCATTTTTTGGGCATTTTTATACGCATTTTTATTTAAAAAATAATAAAAAAAATCACAACGCGCGTGCGTCGCACGTGCCACCCAGGCACGTGCTCTGTACGTGCTCCGTCTATCCTCTTTTGACCACCACGTGCTGCCCCCAGGGCTGTCCGATCTCGGCCGATCGGACGGCCCGCACCCTTCGTCTACCTCCCAACAGCCCCGTGACTTCTCCGCCCCAAACCTCGCAACCACCAACCGCGCCCCCCTTCTCCGAAACCTCTGCCGTTGACCCCGCTCTCTCTACAACAGCCGCTCGCATACCACGCCTCGACTCATCCACGACTCCGCCAACCACTTCCGTCAACGACATCTTCATCACCGACTGCGTCGATCACCTACGACCTTCATCTTCGCCAACTTCACCGCTCCGCCACGCTTGACCGCCCAACCGCCGTAGGAGGTGGTGGTTCTCCAGCTACTTCGCCTTCGCCAACAATCATCAAGCCTTGACGGGAGCCACCTCTGCCTCTCCGCACCGCCGACCCACCACCGACCTCGCCACAACAGCGGGACACCTCCGCCTCCGCAGCCAAAGCTTCCACGACAACGCCTCAGCCAACTCTGCCGCCAAAGCTTCCATCGACAATGCCAGACCCTCGCGTCGAGCCACCGCAGCACTAGAGCTCCACTGCCAGTAGCTCCTCAGCCCTGACACCACCGCCTCGCCATCGGGCGTGAGGCCCGAGGCCCCCACGCACGTGCGAGACACGTGCGTAGGGGGACCATCCTCCTTCATCATCCCCAGGTCACGTGCTCCGCACGTGACTGTGGGTTAATTGCAGAAACGCCCCTGAAGTGCTCCAGATTTGCAAGCAGCCCCAGGGTGACGTGTATAGCACGTGACTCGTTGGGTTAATTACAGAGAGCCCCCTGGGCGCTTTCCATATCGCGCATTAGTCCAGCCATCCCAAGGGCACGTGGGAAATTTGCACTCACGCCCCTCATAATCTCGGTAATTAACATTAGGTCCCCCACTGCATATTTTATACTTATTTTATATATTGATGTTTGCATTTATACCCTTGTGTTCCCCCTCTGTTTTGAACCTCATCTCTACATTATTTTATTTATTAAAAATTGGTATTTTATTCTTTGAATAATTTTCTACATTTTGACATACTGTGGGTAATTTTGTGATCAATGGTTATTTAAAAATCAGTTATTCTGTAGAAATTTACATATTTTGCCTAATTTGTACTCTAAAATTCATAGTTGATTAACTGTTACTCTAAAAATCCATGAAAAATTACATATTGTAGAGATTATTGAGCTTGACATTGTGCCCAAAAAGATTTGCAATTGCATGCATAATTTTCCCTATAAAAATCATTTTGCATATTTCAGTGTCTAATTTTTAATAGGTATTAAACCCCACATTTTCGAGGTTTAGGATTTTTCTGAGATCCATCACCTAGTGATAGATCTTAGATAATTTTATCCCCTGAAAATAAGTAGGTTTAATATTTATTATAATTAAATATTGAAAATCATTCCGTTTGCATTTAAAAAATCTTAAAAAAATTTTATTGCATCCAAAAATTCCAAAAAATTACATTGCATTTATTTCATCATATTTTGCATTGTGGCCAAGTTTCATATTTTTCGGACATCGTTTGAATCAATTTATATTTTAGTCCCTAAAATAGGCCAAAAGTGCATTTTGCATCCCTTATTTGCATTAAAATTTCCAAAAAAAGACCGCCTCGAAAACCGAACATGAAATTGGATAGACATAATTCTAGGTTGTTGCTTTGCCTCCTTGTGATCGACCTTGGGACTTGCCCAAGTAAATTAAACATAAAACCACTTGATTAAAATTGAATAAAATTTGTGGTTATTTCTTGACCGTTTCTGATCGCGCCTACAACGAACGACACATTTTTATTTTGACACGAACAAGATAAAAACAACTCCTTAACACACGTGATTCCGGACATGTCAGATGGCGCCGTTGCCGGGGAGGCAAACGGCTTAGTTTTGTGTTTTGAAAATTTTTGTTCAGTTTTCCACATTAGGGTAGTCTGACCCCCGAATTTTTCATTGTAAATTCCATTTATTTTCAGCATTTATTTCTTTTATTTTATTTTTGATTATTTTATGAGTCACTCTCTTACATCTTCTCTCTTATTTTTCTTGCGAGGTACCCGACGCACGTGGAACGGTTTTTCAAGAAACCAATGCATCTTCACCGACATCCGAAGAAGCCGCAATTAATTTAAGATCGAGTCGAATCGTGAGAGAGCGTATAGTCTAGGTTTTTAATTTCTGCCAATTTCAATTTATGCTCATTTATAGCGGTGTCCGATTGGACTCTCGCGTGTGTAAAAAAGACTCTGAACTCTTTTGTGGTGTGTCGTGGCCTGTTTCACTCTTTGGTGCGGGTGGGCCCGACTTGAGTGGCGATTAGGATAGACCTGCACATACGGCTCTCAGAGCATTTTTTATTTTTGATTGTGCTTGTAGGATCTTAAGCCACACTTCACACTAATCGAGACGCACATAGATCGTTCAACTTAGCCAAATTTAACTCAATTCTTCTCCGCTAATAGAACTTCCTTCTTAGGTGCGGCTTTTCATCGGCTTGCATTCCATATAGAATAATTTTCAATTCTCGTACTGCATCCCACATGAAGATTGCGAGGATTCACTGTAAGTCTTATAACTGAGCATTCATCATAATTTTCGGCATGCATCGGCTTTTCCCGAATTTCTCCCTCTTGTTTTATCCAAAGAAAAAAAAGAGTTTTGCTACTAACACTGACTTTGCCCAAACTTTTTGAAAAAAAATTGCTTCTTATCCATTTTTGCATAAAAAATCCCTTGCATAAAATGTCAAAAAAATCAATCAAAAAAATGTGTCTGCATTTCACACACCTGCACTTCATCCAGCATTTCATTTGCATCTGTGAAAAATCATTGGGTTCTGAATCGTGTTATGAGTAGAAACCGCGAGTGGTCTGGACTTGACCTTAATCCACCTAATTTTCAGAGGAGCTTCACCGAGAAATAGGATTTTAAGAGCTTCAGGTCTTTTGACTTAATTCTTTAAGTTTCACATGACAATGTACAACATTTGACTCTCAGTGTCTAACCTGGTCTCTTCATTCTGGGTACAACTCTGGAATAGGGAATTAATTTGTACTCTCGCACTATGCACTTAGCTCAACCCAGATGGGATGTTGGAAGACTGTGTGAGTCTCTTTTCTGGTAGCGTGGAAATCTAAAGACCGGAGTACGGGTTGAAATAAAGCTTCAGAAAAGGGATGAACGGCTGTGCACAATTTTTTCTAAGACCCACAAAAATGTACGGAACAAAAAGATTCTATATCCGTAGGGGCACAACAAGATCCAAGCAGAACCACCAAAAATTCCAAATACAAAGAAGCAACTACCAAATAAAATCCGACCAAAAAGGTCCAAGCTTCAAGAAACCTGCAGATCTTGGTGGAGACTCGGCTACAGTGGCCATCTTCACAAGGAGAGATGACTACACTGGCCACCCTCCAGTTCTTTTCCCCTTCTTCTATCTTCTCCCTCAATTCGATTGTGACACAGCGCAACAGACCTTAGAAGGAAATACCTGACTCCCCGAGGACGAGTTATTGGAGAGGAGAGGAGCACGATAGTTCGGCATTCTGGATGAGAAGAGCTAAAACCCTTCACACACATGAGTCGGTTATTCAATGTTCATAGGGAATACTTTGGGAAGAGGATTGATCTAAGATGACTTCTGAGCCGAAATTGTGTCAATGATGTGTAGAATTTGAGGGCTGTTGATTTTAAAATTCTAAGTCTCACAGAAGTTCCGACACACTATTAATTCAAAGATCGAGTTTAGTTTCATTTTCACCTTCAGCTCATGATCTCGGTATGGAACCCAATCTCATTTCACCTCATGGCATTTCTTTGATGCTCAGGGACGAGCATGGGTTAAATATAGGGGGATGATGAATCTCAGATTCATCACTCTAAGTCTCATTAATTAAGCTCAAGTCCCTCAAAATCAACAGCATTTCTGCATTTATTCTGCATAATTAGCGTTCATGCATGTTTTCATAAGAATGTCATTTTATCCATCATTTTTGCACAAAATAAGAAACCAAAAATCCAAGCCACAGTTGACCTGTAAATAGCCTAACTTCCCCTATTTTTAACTCCTTCGTGCTAACTTCGAATGACACAAAACCACTCCACTGTGTACATATCATTAACAAGAATAAATGAAAAATACAAAAAAAAATCACTAACCCTGATAAATGGACCAAAAACCCAAACCCGAGTTTTAGGATTTTCAGACTAAAAGCCCCATATCTTCCCCAACCAGTGTCTGATTTGATCCTACTCACTTTTTAAATGATGTACATTCAATCAACATCAAAACAAAACCAAGTTCAAGTGAATCGGAGCTCGTACGTGAAAGTTGGGTTTTGGGCCTCTTTTGTACATTGTATATTTTAGTGGTTTTGACCTATATTTTATTATATATTTTCTTAATTAATAAAAATCCAAAAAAATAGATTTAGATGTCTTTATTTGTTTTTGATTTTTCTATATTTTTCCGGACTTTGATCTTGTTTAAAAATAACAAAAAAATAGAAAACTCAAAAAAACAAGGTATTCTATGTACATGGGATACCCCAAAAAATTCACTTTCTACATTTGACCGATTTTGGCTTTGATGTCTTCATGAAAGTTGTAGATCTAGTAGAGACGAGCATTTTTTGTGAAGGAACTTTTTCGATCCGAGGTTGTTTACTATTTATTTTTTATTTTACAAAGTAGTTTATTTTCGATCTTTCTGGAGCTGACACGTGGCAGCTCTAGAGGCCGCCACGTGTCAACGTTTTTTTGGGCATTTTTGTACGCATTTTTATTTAAAAAATTAATTAAAAAAACCACACTGCGCATGCGTCGCACGTGCCACCTAGGCACGTACTCCGCACGTGCTCCGTCTGTCCTCTTTTGACCACCATGTGCCGCTCCCAGGACCGTCCGATCTCGGTCGATCGGATGGCTCGCACCCTTCGTCTACCTCCCAACTGCCCCGCGACTTCTCCACCCCAAACCTCGCAACCACCAACTGCGCCCCCCTTCTCCGAAACCTCCACCGTTGACCCCGCTCTCTCTCCAAAACAGCTGCCTGCATACCCCGCGTCGGTCGCCAACCCAATCGCCTCCATCGCCGACCTCTTTGCCCTTGTCTATTTAAGAACTCTGTCGCCCCCCCCCCCATCGACATCCGTCGGCTGCACCTCAACTTCCCCTCTGGGCGGTGACAGCGCCACGAGGCTCTCCATCTCCAGCGAGGTCCGTCTACATCCCCAGTGGTCGTCGCAGCCCACGGCGTGCTCCGCCGTCTCTACCTCTGCTCCGGCTGTGTGCCGTCGAGCCAACTACGGTTACTTCACGACGTTCAACAACCACTACCTCCTCTACTCCATCAGCAACTCCCTCCGCCTACTCCACCTCGACTCATCCATGACTCCGCCAACCACCTCCGTCAACGACATCTTCATCACCGACTGCGTCGATCGCCTACGACCTTCATCTTCGCCAACTTCACCCGCTCCGCCATGCTTCACCGCCCAACCACCACAGGAGGCGGTGGTTTTCCAGCTACTCCGCCTTCGCCGACGATCATCAAGCCTTACCGGGAGCCACCTCCGCCTCTCCGCACCACCGGCCCACCACCGACCTCGCCACAGCAGCGGGACACCTCCGCCTCTGCCGCCAAAGCTTCCATGACAACGCCTCAGCCAACTCCGCTGCCAAAGCTTCCATCGACAATGCCAGACCCTCGCATCGAGCCACCGCAGCACCGGAGCTCTACCGCCAGCAGCTCCTCAACCCCGACACCACCGCCTCGCCACCGGGCATGAGGCCCGAGGCCCCCACGTGCGTGCGAGACACGTGCGTCGGGGGACCGTCCTCCTTCATCATCCCCAGGTCACGTGCTCCGCACGTGACCGTGGGTTAACTGCAGAAACGCCCCTAAAGTGCTCCAGATTTGCAAGCAGCCTCAGGGTGACGTGCATAGCACGTGACTCGCTGGGCTAATTACAGAGAGCCCCCTGGCCGCCTTCCATATCGCGCATCAGTCCAGCCATCCCAAGTGCCCCTTGGGAAATTTGCACTCACGCCCATCATAATCTCGGTAATTAACATTAGGTCCCTCACTGCATATTTTATACTTATTTTATATATTGTTGTTTGCATTTATACCCTGGTGTTCCCCCTTTGTTTTGAACCTCATCTCTACATTATTTTATTTATTAAAAATCGGGATTTTGTTCTTCGAATAATTTTCTACATTTTGACATACTTTGGGTAATTTTGTGATCAACGGTTATTTAATAATCAGTTATTCTGTAGAAATTTACATATTTTGCCCAATTTGTACTCTGAAATTCATAGTTGATTAACTGTTACTCCAAAAATCCCTGAAAAATAACATATTGTAGAGATTATTGAGCTTGACATTGTGCCCAAAAAGATTTGCAATTGCATGCATAATTTGCCCTGTAAAAATCATTTTGTATACTTTAGTGTCTAATTTTTAATAGGTATTAAACCCCACATTTTCGAGGTTTAGGATTTTTCTGAGATCCATCACCTAGTGATAGATCTTAGATAATTTTATCCCCTGAAAATAAGTAGGTTTAATATTTATTATAATTAAATATTGAAAATCATTCCGTTTGCATTTAAAAATTCTTAAAAAATTCATATTGCATCCAAAAATTCCAAAAAATTACATTGCATTTATTTCATCATATTTTGCATTGTGACCAAGTTTCGTATTTGTTGGACATCATTTGAAAGTAATTTACATTTTAGTCCCTAAAATAGGCCAAAAGTGCATTTTACATCCCTTATTTGCATTAAAAATTCCAAAAAAAGACCGTCTCGAAAACCGAATACGAAACTGGATAGACATAATTCAAGATTGTTCCTTTGCCTCCTTGTGATCGACCTTGGTACTTGCCCAAGTAAAATAAATATAAAACCACTTGATTAAAATTGAATAAAATTTGTGGTTATTTCTTGACCGTTTTCGATCGCCGCCTACAACAAATGACACATTTTTATTTTGACACGAACAAGATAAAAACAACTCCTTAACACATGTGATTCCGGACACGTCACCCTCCTTCTCAAATTATTCAACATATCTTGGACGGCGGTCTGGGCCAGGGCTTGGTTGGTCAACTACGGGTGGATTGCTAGAATGGATGCTAGCGGCTGACTATTAACATCATTCTGAGTGGTATACTGCATTTCCCTAGGGTTGACTTCAGCTTCAGGTTGGAGCTGTGGTCCCTTTCCCTTTCCACCGGCCATCTCGGATTCTGCTTGACTTGCGAGCTCGGAATCGAGCTCTCGGTCTGCACATGGAAGAATGCCTGGATTAGTCTGAATCGCAGCACCATATAAAGAGAAGTATTATGTGTTAAGTCAACATAGAACTCTGTTAAGGATAAGGATGTATAAGGAGTAAAATCAATGGTCATCCAAAATGTACTGACTTTAGGACATGAGTGATCCTGATTTATTGAAGAAGACAGGGAGTCTGGAGATCGATTCACGGAGTTCGAACCGGGTTCTCGGGAATCGCCCCGAATTATTAGAGAAGGCGAGCGGATGAAACTGATGTGGGTGTCGACAGAGTCTCGACTAAACTGTCCATTCGTCGCCATCTCGAAGGTCAAGTGGAAGATCGATGTGGATGAAAGATACGGAGGTCAACGAGAAACAAAAGGAGTGTAAAACAGTAGAAGGCTCATAATGAGCAAGGATCAAATGGAAGGAGAGCGGAATGGCGCAAAGGCGTGATGTTTTTTATCTTGACCTTAATAAGACTAATCAATCAAACCTCAAAGCAATGGATTCACCAACTCGACCCGTGAATCTGTGAAGGTTCGGCAATTATCTTTGTGATTTTAAGATTTGAATTCAGGCAATTATCTTATAATGAGTCCTTAGAGCGCTACGCCTATAGGAGAGAGTACTGCCAGAAAAGTATCTCGTACTTGTCCTCCTCATTTGTAATATGTAGTCTGCACTTTTTAAGGTCCTTGTAACCCTTCCTGGATCCCTACTCAACCAAAGACTAAGGGCTCATTCCAGAAAAGAAAGAAAACAAAAATCGAAAAATAAAATAAAATAATGCGATGAAATCGAACACAGGAAGCAAGGCATACAGAAAGCTAGATAAAAATATCACACACCTGAATCCTTTCACAATCTTAGCCAAATTGGAACTTTTTATGGGCTTTTAATTTTATACTTTTTTATTTTATTTTTGATTTTATATTTTTATATTTTGATTTTAATTTCTGATTTTGTATTGCCTTTTTATATTTAATATATTTTTTAATTTATTTTTCTTTTGAATTCTAAAATAAACTCTATATACAATATAAGAATATGAGAGATACTGTATTTATAAAAATATGTAAATAAATAAGCAAAATTTAGGAAATAAAATATTTTCAGGCTTTTTATATTTTTATAATGTTTTTGTGATTTTTTATATTTTTGCTAATTTGTTGGTATTTTTATAGTCATAAAAAACTGAAAACAGTGAATAAAATATAAAGCTGAGATTAAAATGGAGATGAAAAATGGTGAACAGATTCAAAATTTCTCCAAATTAATTTTAAAATACAGATATTAAAATTGAAAATTCATAAATAGAAACTATATTTTTTAATATTTTTATGGTTTTATATATATTTATAAATATTTTAGGGGTTTTGTAATTTTTATGGGTTTCTTTTATATTTTTTAGTGATTTTTGGTATGAAAGTAAAAGACACAAAAATACACAAAATATAAATTTTTTAAAAAAATTTCAAGAAGGTTTTATATTTTTATGTATTTTCTAATGCAAACAAAGATGAAAATGCATGTTTTTGAATTTTTATAAATATTAAAATGATGCAAAAATGAAAACAAAAAATATTACTTGCTAGATAAATGAAACAGAAACTTAAATTTATTTTTAGAGATTTTTTCAGGCTTTATAGATGCATAAATAAATGCAAGAAACAAAAAGAAATTACATTGCTAGTAGGGGTCACTTTGTAATTTTCCAAAAATCTGAGGGCCAGAGTGCAATTTTCTCACAAAATTATAACGTATGCAAAAAGTTTAGAGACCAAAAACAAATATGCAAATCCATGAGTGCTATTCTGTAAATAACTCAAAATTACATGTATCGACATGTGCGCCCCTAGCAAGGACCAATATACAATGTGTCAAAACTCCAAGGTCTAACTTGAAAAATATCCCAAAATATATAACTGTAGATAAAAGTTTGTGGACTAGAACTAAATATCCAAACCCTCATGAGTATGCATGTAAATTTCTCATAGACGCACGTGTTAAACACATGCTTGGTAGGGACCTAATGGCAGATAACAAAAATCGGAGGGCTATCTTGCAATTTTCACCAAAAGTTAATGCTTAAATTAAAGGTTCTGGGACATAACAGAAATAACGAAACAATAGGGGGGGTCCCCACAAAATGGCCATGCCTCACGTGCAGAACTCATGTGAGGTGACGTGGCCAGGGACCTAAATGCAAATAACAAAATGTTAGGGGTTTTCTTACAAAATTTACAAAATAAAATAATGGCAACTGAAAGTTTCTAGTCCAAATATTAAAAAAATACACGTGGGTTTAGAAGCAAAATACCTACTCCTATGCGCATCCAACGACAGATGAAATTTCAATTGCCACGTGGCAGCTGCTGGAGCGTTGATACCCCTTTGCAGATGAACGACCAAGATTAAATCTTGGTCCTTGATCGGGCGGTGCTTGCAAAGTAGATCGTACGGCTGCTGAAAGATCTGGGTGTCTGTTCTTGATCCAACGGTCGAGGGATCCCTTCGACGAACTGGGAAGAACTCGCGTCCCCAGCTTCGATCTTCCTCCTACGTTGCTCGGTGGAGCTCCAAAAAGGCCCGGGATGTTCCTGCAGGTATTCTCTCGACGCTGGAAGCAACAAAAAGCGACGAGGTGGCCCAGCACGCTCGCGGAGAGGTGGCGGAGCTAGGGGGCTGAAGGACCTCCAGCAAATGCCAAAACTGTGCTCCAGACGATGGTGTATCCTCTATACCTGCAAGAAAGAGTGAGGGAGTGATGAATACCCATTCATCACTCTTTATTCTTTTATTTTAGCTACAAAACCTATGCAAAACACATGTATATTCATGTAAATAGATAAAATTGTCAATTGGCATGCATTGTATAAATTACAATAATTAGCATGTTTTTGTGCATAAATAAAAGAATAAAGAAATAAAAGAAAAAGAGGGATATATTTAGAATAAATATTGAGTGACCTAATCCCAAGGGAGGGCTCAGCATGGGCCTGACCGCAAAAGAATCAAAGTAGAGGGAGATAGGGTCAATCTTGTGTACATATACCTATGTATAAAAATAAAAATTATTTTCCTCTTAATAAAAATAAAAATGTATTTATGTTTATTTGTATATATTTGTAAATATAAAATTGAAATAAAAATGGGAAAATAAAAGAAAAAGAAAAATAAATAAATAAATTCCCTTCATCATTGTACATAGACCTTGTATATAGAATAACCTATCTATTTATTTTCCCTTTTGTAATCAAATAATAAAAATACAACAAAAATATTTCCATATTCCTCATTTCATGGTGTAAATAAATAAAATAAAAATTAGAAAAATAAAAATAAAATAACAAGAAATAAAATAAAAACCAAAATCCACCTTGTATATATACCATGTAAATATATATACCTATTTATTTACTCTATGTAAATAATTAATAAAAATAAAATAAAAATACACTTTTATTCCATATTTTATTCTATAAAAAATAAAATTTAAAATTGGAATAACTGCATAAAAATAAACAATTAAAAATTAAAATCAAAAATAAATACATGTATATACCTGTATATAATAATATAATGTAAATACATAATTTTTATTTCAAAAAAATAAATAAAAATCACAAAAAAATAATTTGTAAATAAATAAACATTTTTCATGTTTTAAGTTTTTCGAAAATAAGTCATTTATTCTTTTTATTGAATTTCCAAATAATTATTAAATGGTGCGCTCTGATTGGTCCACGGGGGTTGTTGACCCCCGGTCAACTTCCCCCCTGGACCTTATCCCCGCGGATCTCGCTCAAGACCCGACTTCACTTAATTTCCTAAGCCAGATCCGAACTCCATTCTCCTAAACCCTGGGTCCTAATCATACTTCCTACATACGAGATCCACGCCTGGTGGTTTTGCCTAGGGATCCGAGCTCCGACAACCATGCTCGACCCCTTCTTCTCGGACCCCTAGCCGTATATAGCCTCGCCTCCGGCCAGCTTTTCATGCCATCTTTGGCGATGCTCCTTCGTCCAGGACCTCCATTGTGCTCCCCAGAGTGACAGCTGAGTGAGTAGAGTGTCGAAGAGAGGAGAGGAAGCTGTTCGCCACTGATCCAGCGACTCCTACCGTCGTGCACCGCCGCGAGGTGCGCCAGAGCCTCGGGCCCCGACGACCCTTCGAGGCTACGACCCAGAGCTTGCTGAGCTCGTTCCCAATCAACTCCAGCCATCAGGTAGACCCGATAGCCTTCCGTTCATCGTCCATTTCGATCTTTGCTTTTTAGCTCCGCCAGCTCCGCCCTAGTGGCCGGAGCTCTGCCTGTCCACCCTACCCATACCGATACCCTCGCCGACTCATCTCCACCCTTCCCTCACGATCTGATCATCTCGACTTTGGCCACCAAGGCCAGGATCGAGCTAGGCTCCTTCCGCCACCTTCGTCGGAGCCTTCATCCCCCCCCCCACGTCGCTTCTTTCATCCTTTTTGCGATTAACCCTCGCCGGAGCACTCCTCTGAGCGAGACCTTTCTTTTGCAGGAAAATATGGAGCAGATACCCCCCTTGGCTGTGCTTTCACACCTTCGTCGGAGCTCCTCCAGGTTGCTCGTCCCCCGCCGGACGATCCGACCGTTGGATGCTTCATCGGAGGTGACCACCCGATGCGGACAGCCATCGCGTGCAAGACCCACTTCCCTGATCGTTCATTAGCCTGCTGGATCTTCTCCGGCGAGCTGAGGAACCTCATCTGGGAGGAGTTCTTCCTCATCTATCGCCAGCCGTCGGATCTCCCCGTAGTTCCAAATCGCATCCTCGCCGTCCTCTGCGGTGTCAGACCGTCAGATCATGGTCTGACGGGCACCCGCTGCCCACGTTCGCCACGCGCATCCACCGTTGGATCGTCCAAGCGGCTGCACCAGGACCGCTCATCAGCAGCCAACCACGTCTCGACATCTAGTACCTCACGTGCACCATCACGCGCCTCGGCTGGGTAATTGCACCCGTACCCCTGCAGTTTTCTGTTGTTCAAGTTTAGTTCAATAAATAAATATTAGCTCTTGGACATATTGCACTGAGGACCTTAATATTTCTGTTATTTGCATTTTCGTCCCTGCATGTGTGAGACACGTGCTTCGTCACGTGATTTTTGGACAAATTGCATTGTATGGGCTTGTAGTTTCTATGTGTTATGGAATGAAATTATCTTTCTGATATTTGCATCCATGCCCTGTGAATGATTTTATTTGACATGTGCTGATTTATTTGGGCATTTTGCATTTTTTTCCCTAGGCTTTTAGCACGTGTTGCTAATAAGCCCCTGAAACTAAGTTTCCTTACAATTAGGTCCCTCCGTGCCTGGAACACGTGCGACGCGCGTGAATATTTGGATATTTTGCACGAGGGACCCTATACTTTCTGGATTTGTTATTATTGATCCCCTGAAAATACTTTTTCTTAAATATAGGGCCCTGTGACTGTGAGCCCTTGTTCTATTTAAATAAAATAGCAAATCTAGTCTAAATTGCGTGAAATTTGGACAGTGGCTCCTACCACTGTGTAAAAATTTCACCAAAAATTTTGTACAATTTTGAGGTGTTTTGATATTTTTAAAAATTCAAAAATTGTTGTTTTTGCTTCTGTCCAGTTTAGAAAATCATAAAAATTATAAAAACTATTTTAAAAATTCTAAAAAAAATAGGTTTTGTTAATTTTGTTGTGTTTGATTTTCTCCAATTTTGGCTATTTTTGGATATTTAAAAAATGTAAAAATTAAAAAACCTTTAAAAACTTTTAAAAATTCTAAAAAATTGTAGAAAAAACCAAAAAATTATAAATTCTTTTTCTTAATTTTCTTTGGTGTTTGTATTTTTCATAAAAATTACCTCCAGGCTGTGAAAGACCCATTTGATATTTTTCGTGGGACTTTGAAGCCTGGCTGGATAGATTGCTTCTGTTTTTGCCTTCTTCGATTTTTAGAAAATTATATAAAAATTGGAAAAATCTGAAAAATGCACCAAAAATGTTAAAAAAACCTAAAAAGCACAAAAATATTTTTGTTTGAATTTTGGAGTGATTTTGAGTGTTTAAATAATTTGTTGAAGTTGCTTGTATTTGCCTTTTTCTTATTTTCCTGTATTATTAAAAGTCCAAAAATATATATATATATATATACCATTAAAAATCCACCAAAAATACTTGTTTTTATTTTCTTTATTTTTAGACTACTTCGTAGGCCGTGAGGCCAACTCATGCTCCCTGAGTTCGACCCTGGGTGCTACACCAGGCAAATCTCATACCCAGGACTGCTATCTTTGATTTTATTATTTTATCTATTTTTTTGGTGGTCTGCTTCACATTTTCTTGATTGAGCCGAGTCTCGAGTGACTAAGGTCGGAATGACCGTAGTTATATTTTTACCTTAGTCCATTCGGGTTTTTGGCTACATCAGAATGGCATTGCCGGGGAGCACAGCTTAGTAGTCAATTTTGTTTTCTTTTTGTTTTCATTTGAGTTTCGTGGTTTTCCGTGGCTTTTTCTTCGTCCGTGACTTTTTGCGGCTTTTTGTTTTTTTATTTTATTTTATTTTCATTTTCTTTTATTTTATTTTATTTTGTTTTTGGTTGTTTTGAGTGTTTACTTTTATTTCCCATTTTTGTGCATATACCCTGTTTTTAGTTTAGTTGCTTGTTTATCTGGTTTGTGACACTCTGTTTGTTTACTTGTGAGGGTGCGAGGACCGAGGCAGCTCCTCTCGAGGAGCCGACGCAACCGCGGGAATCGGAGGTGGCTCCCTTCTACACGGAGCTGCAGGAGAGCGCGAGGAGACGAGCAGGCGTGCGGGATTAATTTAGTTTAGCTTAGTTTTATTTCCAACAATTATATTATTTTAATAATACAAGACCTGGACAGACTTGGACACTTAGACTCTCAGGGTCTGTTTCGCCGAGCACCGGTGTGCTCGGGGGACCCCACCATACTTTCATGACTTTTTCGCAGTTTTGGTTTTTATCGTTTATTTACTGCCTATTCGGTTTTCACGGATTTCAGCCCTAGCTTAGGATTTTTGCTTGATTGCGTCGTAATTAGTAGGGTCCACACACCTAATAACTTGCCTGTACCTATAGACTGTAACTTGGACCAAAATAAAAATTAATAAAAAAGACTATTTGGTCACTTGAGGGGTCCCGCGCCGCTAGAGGTAGTATACAGCGCTGGCAGGACTCGTTGTGGCGGGCACCGATCGGCATCCGAGACCGGACACCGACCCCTCTTGTTGACCATTTAACCATTGTTCTTTCGAGTAGAACTGCTTTGTTTAGAGCCGATTTTCCGCTTGCATCAGATAGGTAGTTTTAATTCTGTCTTTCAATTATGCGCGGATCATATTGCATGTAGACTGCTGGAGTCAGGTACGTCTTCTATCTCGTGCATGCATCATTGATTTCCCGCGCATCGGCTTTTTCAACTTCTCCCCCCATTTTTGGACTTAAAATAACCAGGAGAACCGAAAAATTCGTTAGGCGATTGTTTTCTTTGAAAAACACCTAAAAATCAAAACCATAAAATTGGGGCTGCTAAACATACTTGACCCTAAAAGACACTCACCATAAAAATCTGTCTTGGGGAGAGCAACCCCCTCATTGTCTGGTTTGCATGTGCGAGAGAGTAACCCGCACCCTAGGATAGAGCCAGATCGGAACCTCCTTCAGACTACTGCTTTTGGGCTAGTCGTTCTCTAGTGAGGATCGCTTCAGTCCCATATAAAGCAGGCCTCGATATCCTTAACAGAGCAAGCCGACCGGGTAGCTGGTAATGGTCCGCGGCTTGTACTGGCTGGGAAAGATCTAGATCGGGATCGGGACAGTCTCCTGGGGGAATCGGATTCCCAACAGGTCACGTAATCGCTCTGCTATCTTGACTTGATCACCTAATAAAAACTATCAAGATAATTGACCGAACTCTTACGGTCTTCAGCTCGCGTTGAGTAGGTGAATCAGGGGTTTGTTTGCTCATCATAGTTGTTTCCAGATCCCATCCGCCCAACTCGCCAGATCAAGATGATGGGTAGGAGGTCCCTTAGGCAGCCTCTGGCTGCACTGCTTTCCAGCACTCCAGCCCGTTCATCTAGGTTGGTTTGCGAGAGCTGAGACCCGCTCTCCGAACCCGAGTTCGACTCCGTCCTGTTCCCCCTCAACCACCCTTCTACCATTCTTGAGATGCCAGTGCCAGATGAGAGACCACAGTCATATTTATCGGCACTTGAGTTTGGGTCTTTTGTCTTTGCAGAGACCATGGCCGGCAGTAGCGACGATCGCACAGGAGGTCCCCGACCAGAGCAGACATTCATCTTGGACCAGGGTGCGATCAACACCACCTTGATCGCCTCCCTTGAGACGATGCAGCAGTAGCTGAGGGATTAGGGTGCCTTTATGATCGAGATGAGGAGAGAGATGGAGCAGATGAGAGCCGACCGCGAGTAGCACGGGCTAGAGACGGACCGAGGAGACCCAACGAGCCGGATGCAGCAGTAGCAGCACCAGACCAGCCGAGACCGATGCAGGAGTTGCACAACCCCGGATCGACTTTGACGCATTGTTGGGTGGTACTTCCAGCCATCGTGGGGGACTTCAAGTTCCCCCCGAACACCCTTCAGCTCCTCCCCCGTTTCCATGGGCTCGCCACTGAGGAGCCCCATCTACATCTCTAGGAGTTTCTGATGATCTGCAGCACCGTCCACAACCATCAGGTGGATGAGGACACTATCAGGATGATTGCCTTCCCCTTCTCACTGGCAGACAGAGCAACCACCTGGCTGAAGCATCTGGGGAAGTTCGTGTACACGTGGGAGCAGCTCTGCACCGAGTACTTGAACAAGTACTATCCAATCGGGCGGACGAACGCAGCGAGGGCCCTGATCAGCAACTTCTCCATGCTCCCCAATGAGCAGTTTCACGAGGCATGGGAGAGGTTTAGAGAGCTTACAGATAGATGCCCGCACCACGACATCACGAAGCCGAACCTAGTTCAGAGCTTATTCTACGGGTTGACACCAGAGCTGTAGGGCCTGGTGAATGCTTCTTGTGGCGGGTCCAACTTCGCCAAGGACGAGGTTCAGGTCTGGGCCATCTACTAGGAGATGGCCGAGAACTACACAGTGATGTCCCAGACCCGACTCTACACTAAGCGATTCCCCCAGCCCCAGTCCGTGCAGTACCAGAGGATAGCACGGGTCGATGCCGGTCCATCTACTTCGTCTGCGGCAGCTGCACAGTCTGAGTCCACAGCCGCAGACATGGGGATCATCAGGGAGAAGCTGGACCGGATCGAGTTGATTGAGAAGAAGCAGTGCTAGGGCATATCTCAGATGGACCAAATGGCACATACACTGAGTGACCTGAAGACACAGATCATGTGTCTCCAGGAGGCACAGACGGCTTCTCAGCCCCGTCTTCAGGCACGAGGAGATCCGAGTAGCAGCAGCAGCTCGTCCCAGCATTCCATTCAGCCTAGACAGGTTCACCATGTACAGGTAGAGTCGTACCAGTAGTCACAGCCTTACTACAGTCACCACCATCCCCAGACACTCAGATGATGATTTACCAGCCGGATCAGCCTCTGGTCGTACTCCCGCCACCCTCCTACGAGCCCGAGCCGTAGACGGATGTCAACGGGATTTGGTACGACCGTCCCCAGCCTAGTATCCGACGAGACCATCCAGGATTCCGTTGGTCAGCCGGAGGTGCCAGTTTCCAGCAGCAGCCTCTAGTTCAGGGTGGCCAGTACGTCCATCAGCGAGATCACTAGCAGCACCAGCCCCCAGTACACCAGCAGCAGCAGCAGTCATCCCAGCCCCATCACCAGCAGTACAGTCCTCGTCCCTATCAGCAGGGACATTCTTGGAGGCGAGATCAGCCTCAGCAGCAGTTTCATCCCCAGCAGTACCCCTCTCACCCGCACCAGACACAGCAGCAGCCTCACTACCAGCGAGGCCACCCGTCAGGTTCTCATGGGCCATCCTATGAGAACCCCACCTTAGATGATCTAGGCCACCTCATGACAGAGCAGCATGCTACATTCAAATGGGAGATGGATGAGTTCCGCAAGGAGATGCGGGAGATCGTGAGCGGGAAGGCCGCCATACCTGCCCAGAGTAAGCCCAACCCGAACAACCTCAAGAGAAAGTCTGAGCAGGTAGATTGCACAGAGTATGCCACTCCGAGTGATTCTTTTGGTGATATGTCTGCATATCTATTTTATACTGACTTTGTCACACTTAGGAACGGTAGGATGCCAGCAGGCGGCGCCTCGTCTGAGCGACGTCCCCAGGCCTCTTCCAGAGCGCTAGGCGAGGAGGAGAGCGGTGTTGATGCCGCGAGAGATGATGACGGTGGTGCTGATGCCACCATGGATGTTGATCCCACCAACAGTACTGATGTCATCGCTTCACCAGATGGAGGAGGTGGTACTGACGCCACCATTGTTGTTGAGACAGAGCGCGGTGCTGATGCTGCGAGTCGACATGCCGAGGGTGGTGCTGATGCCACCATTTCTACTTCTTCTAGTCCTGTAGTTTTTCCATCTGTACATGTATCTCAGGACACTTCTGGAAATAAAGGAAAGGGTTTACTTTATTCTGATCCACCTGTCGTGATTGATGATGTATGTGTAGATTCTGCCATACTTGAGCAGCCTAGAACCTCTCCTAGTCCTTCATCTGAGGAGGACCCTGTAGTCCCCTTCCCTAGAGCACTCCACCTGGGTAAGGGGCAGAAAAAAGAAAATGCCAAAAAGAACTAGTAGGTAGAGTTCAGCCAATAGATGATAGATCGATTCCATATCCAGTTGACTCTCCAGGAGGCCTTGGAGCACATCCCTCTACTCCAGAGATCACTCAGAGACAGGACCACAGTTAGGAGGAAGAGGAGGAACCATCAGTCCGAGATCCA
Source organism: Ottelia alismoides (assembly GCA_037367405.1). NCBI lineage: Eukaryota > Viridiplantae > Streptophyta > Magnoliopsida > Alismatales > Hydrocharitaceae > Ottelia > Ottelia alismoides. The sequence continues at coordinate 36,748 of JAZKJV010007076.1, read as the reverse complement.
TGTGCTTACCCGAGCCACATGTTTCGCGATTCAGAACCGTCTGCCGGCCAAGAGGCCAGATTCTGGAGCCCCGTATGTCAGATGCCACATCAGAGAGAAGAGGTTCGACCACACTCTATTAGACAGTGGTTCAACGATCAACCTACTTCTGGCATCCCTTCTCGACCGCTTCGAGTTGGGCACTCTATGACAGAGCAGGACAGTCCTTCAGTTTGCTGATCGATCTGTCAAGAGGCCGAAGGAGTTGCTGAGGGATGTTGTCGTCACAATTCAGGGCATGCAATTCCCCATGGACTTCGTTGTGTTGGACATGGAGATCCCTGAGTCTGTGACCGATACCCCCATCATTCTAGGTCGCCCGTTCTTGGCCACAGCCAAGGCAATGGCTGACCATGATAGCGGGAAGGTATACTTTCGCGTCGAGGGCGAGAGTGTACAAATAGAGACGGTCGAGGACATCCGAGTCAGAGATTCAGCATGCTCAGAGCCGACCACAGATTCAAAGTAGATGACAGATGCAGGGCGAGACATCCATCAGGACTGCGATTTTGTGATCACAGATGACGAGGTAGTTTGGGCAGATCCAGTCGCACAGGCCATCCTCTCACCTTCAGAGTCCGCTGATGCAGAGACGCCAGTGGAGGAGAGCTTGGAGAGCGTATTCCTGGTCTAGGATACTTTTCAGTCAGTGGAGCCGGTTCTTGACCGTGAGACAGAGTTTTTCTGTGATGATGATACAGATCCCTCGGAGTCAGATGTTGATTGGGCAGAGTTTGATGATCTTATACCATGTCTGACTTCCACTGAGCCTACAGCTAGGGAGGAGGTAGATGCTATGCAGAGCAGAGACAGTCCAGTAGAGCAGCCTTCTCCAGATATTGATTGTGAGTGAGAGTTTCCGTTCTCCCATGCAGATTTGGCAGCATTCACTCAGAGCTTTCAGAGGCCAAATACGCCAGCACATACTTATCCAGAGTTGAAGCCACTTCCTGCATCGCTGAAGTATAGGTTCCTTGCGGGTGAGCATGAGATGTACCCAGTCATTATCTCCGCCGATTTGACTGAAGAGCAGGAATCCTGTCTGATGGGGGTTCTTGAAAAGAACCGCAAGGCGATAGGATGGAGCGTAGCCGATCTCCAGGGATAAGTCTGGCCCTGTTCTCCCACCATATCTATCTCGAGGAGGAGGCGAAGCCGTCGCGTGAGTTCCAGCGGCAGCTGAACCCGAATCTGAGAGAGGTTGTCATGAAGGAGATCTCGAAATGGTGGAGCGTCGATTTTATCTACCCCATCTCTGACTCCAAGTGGGTCAGTCTGTTTTATGTGGTGTTGATAACTGCGATTTTCCACGTGGGTCACCGTGATATAAAAATGTTGTCGCTGAGGCGACCACTCACAGAAGACCGGTGTTAATCAGCAACTAACCCACAACCAAAGAATAAAACAATTAAGCTCAAAAAGAAATGTGAATTAATCTTTATTACTCTACCATAAAATGTATAGGGAACAAGCATGTAGAGGTCGAACCACAGAGAGCAATACAAAATGCAATAGCCTACAATGTGCATCTATCACAGAGTCATCCATGTGTGAAGCCTATTTTTGTGGGTTTTTGAATTTTATAAAAAAATCTTTTGTATTTTATTATTTATTATTTTTTTATTTTTATTTATTATATTTTTTATATTTTAGGGTTAATAAATAGATATATAAATACATATAAATAGTTAGATATAGATATATATATTTTTTAGGGAATATATATATATACATAAAGGGGGACTATAATACTTATAAAAATTCTCAAAAATAGTCAAAAATTCAGGAATAAAGTCTTTTTGGGATTTTCATGATTTTTTACTGTTTTAGTGATTTTTGGGCATTTTTCAAAACATTTTTAGTATTTTTAAATGGAAAAATAAGAGCAAACAGTGGAATAGGGTCTGGCTGTAAGAAAAATAGGCATTAAAAATAGCAAACAGCCTCAAAAATTTTCCACACTAATTTTCACTTAAAGATAATAAAATATAGAAGATATAGGAACTGAGTTTATATTTTTCTAATTTTTCTTTGATTTTCTACATTTTTTTGATGTTTTTGGGTATTTTTGAGTTTTTAAGGTTTTTCTTTTGATATTTTTAGGGATTTTTGGACTAACACTAAAATAGGTCAAAATACACCATAGCTAATTTTTTTGGGATTTTTCGAGGTGTTTTAATATTGTTTTGGTATTTTATAATTAGACAGTAAATAAAATGCATGTTTTTGGTTTTTAATAAATGCAAAAATGCAACAAAATTAAAAATTAAAAATATAGCGTGAAAGGGTACACTAACAGGAGCTTATGTCTATTTTTGCAAAAATTTTCCAAGAAATATGAAGCACAAAATAAATAGAAAAAGCACACAAAAATAAATGGCCTGGCAGGGGTATTTTTGCAATTAAAATATCTCTCAGGGGCATACATGCAAAAGTTACAACAGAAATAAACATTTATTTTTATTTTCAGTACCATTTTACAAATACAAAAACCCGGCGGGGTTTAAATGCAAATATCACGCGCCTCACGTGGGTGCTGCACGTGAGGCGCGGAGGGACTAAAATGCAAATCTAAAAACATCAGGGGGGCTTCAGCAAATTCTACAACTTATTTACAATTGGTATTAAACTATAAATACAAAAAGCGGGGGGGTTAGGTGTGAAATTTACCCCCAAAGGCATGACATCCAACGGTGCTGGGTGCGCCACTTATCCACGCGTCGAGCATCCGACGGTGGATACCGGTTCGTCGATGAAGGGCCTGGATTAGATTATCCTAACTGATCTGACGGTTGGCACGTGGCTTCATCGGACGGCTCCTGAGCAAACTGGGCCTCGCCTCCTGATCCAACGGCGTTGAAGCTCCCTGGAAGAACAGGGAAGAAGCTCGCGCCTGGCGAGCTTCGATCGAGAAGCTTGGGCTCCTCCAGGGATCTCCGGTGCGTCTGAGGTGGTATGCACGTAGCTAGAGGCATCCCGCGTCAACTGATGGGTCTCTCATGGCTCCTGGATGTCCGAGTCGCTCGGACGAGGTCGATGAAGCACAGGACCTCCAGGAACCTCTTCCTGGTTCGATGCGAGCCCAGATGGGCTCCATTCCACGTTGTACCTGCACATGAAGAACCGGGGGCGAGAGGGCTACCTCCTCGACCCGGGGTTTTGAAGCTTCGCTGCAAAATGGAGTGGGGCGGAGGGGCTCCGACGAACGGCGGAGGTGGAGCCCCGATTCGCCAAGACCAGGGGTCCTGGGTTGGTCAAAGGTGATGGAACGATGGAGAAAGCGATGGGGATCAAGATGGGGTGCTCGTGGCGGTCGGAAACAGTAGATTTCACAGTGAAGAAGTCACCGGAGCGGAGCTCCGGCGAACTTCGAATTTGGGATTTTAAGCTACAGGGATTAACTAAAGACTAATCTAACAACGGGAATTAAAAACTAACATTAAAACCTAACTAAAAAGCATGAAAAGAACAGCTCTTATACCTGGGGGCCACCAGGGAGCAGGGCGGACGCCGGAGCTCCGCCGCGTCAAAATTCTCCTTCCTCCGGCCGATCCGAGGCACTGGAGCACTCCCCCTGTCACGAGGAACGATCCAGGATCAAGATCAAGGCGTTGGGTTGGAATGAAATTGGCCAAATTCGAGGAAGGAGGCGAAGCAACTTATTTATAAACATTGGCAGGAGTCCTTATTGACCGGCGATTATTTCTTAATCCAATGAGTATCTGATTGATCTAAGAGTTTGGCGGGCATCATGGATGATCAGAGACCAATTCTTGTGAAGGAAGCGAGCTCGATCGATGGACGAGATGGCCGTAAAAAAGGGAGGAAATCGGGGGAGTTGACAGTTCAGAAGCGCCAGAGCAGAGATGGGACAGTTGACCAGGGGGTCAACGAAGGCCGGCGCCTTATTGGTCCACGTCAGCCGCTACAAGACAAAACAGGAAATTTTAGCCTAAATTGATTTATTTACCATAGTAAATGATTTTATTAGAATTTTCTTAAAACATAAAAAATGTGTATTTTTTTATGTGGTATTTATTTGTGATTTTTATTGAATTTTTCGAAGCGATTTATTATGGTTTTAATTTAATAATGTGTATATGTATGTATTTACATGTATTTTTGTGCATTTTATTTTTAATTTGTTTATTTTCTTTTATTATTTTATTGGCTTATTTTATAAATTTATAATTTATTTTTGTGAGTATAAAGGTGTTTTTATTTAATTTTTAGGAGTTTATTTACATTTTCAAATAAATAGGTATAGGTATATGTAGGTATCCTTGTAGGTATTTTACCTATGTGTTTTGTATACTTAATTTATTTAATGTATTTTCTTGATTTTTATTTTGGATTTACATTTTTAATGAGTTATGTATAATGTATACATTATTATAAAAATATAAAAGAATAAAAGAACTAAGAAATAAAATCCTTTTTATTTATATAAAGATGTATAGTATAGGTATTTTGTCTATGAATTTTGTAGGCTTACTTTATTTTACAAATTATTTTTGGGTTTTCCTTTACTTTTAATATGTGTATGCATTATATACCTTATTTACAAAATTCTAAAATATAATTTTTTTATAATAATGAATAATGAATAAATGTAATACTTTATTCAGGTATTATGTACAAGGAGGGCCAAAAACCTAACTTTTGTGTATGGACTCCAAAAATTATGAAACCAATTTTATTAAATAGTTTAGGGAAAGCTATATACAATTAAAGGTGAGTTTGGGTGATTTGGAGTTTTTACTTGCAAGATATGGGTCTGTGAAGTTGAGATTTTGGCTATTTATTCTGTGTATAAAATGTACACTGAGTATTAATTTTACACAAACTCAATTTTGTAATTTTATTTACATTATTATCTACAACTTTTATGAACAAAGTTTCTTTATTTGATGAATAAATAATTACGTACAAAATAGGTGTCAAAATGCATAAATAAATGAAGAAATAAATGAGGTATTTATTGTATGCTAGCCCTTATCTCCCCCTACTTTATTCCTTGTCGACCAATTCCATGCTGGCCTTGGTCTCGGGGTTTGGATCATAAAATATCTTCAATATTTTATTCCTTTTTCTTTTCTTCTCTTTATTCTATAATTTTGGCATTAAACACGGTATTTAATGTATAATTAATACAATGAATCATGAATGCTGTTATGTACAATTTGATGCTATTTACCTGCATTTTCTGGGGTTTTTGAGGCCAAAATGATAGAATAAAGGTGATGAAATGGAGCTTCATCATCCCCCTATACTTGCTTTTGCTAGTCCCTAGCAAACACTTATGCAATAAGTACAAAAAGAATAAAGAAAAGAAAAAGGAGAATGAAAGAAGGATAGAGTGAATATGGGTCCTTTCAGTGCAATGCATGTCTTTACAAAATCTGAATTTGGAGCTCCTGTCAGACCTTGGGTGTAGATGTGTGTGGAACCTAGTCGGGAACCAGCTCTAAAATACAACAGCCTTCGATAGTCACAGAACTCGGTTCAACCCACCTCAATAGCATGGTCAGAACCAGTCTACATCATACGCAAACCCTTATATCTATGAAGCTGACTTGTACAGTGTAAGTGATGGTGGCTCTCCCCAACTGAATGACAAAGGAACTGACTTCTCCAGAATGACAACCCAATGATTCCCCAGTCCAACAGCTCTTTCCTCGAGGAGCAGGGTATTCCCTTCTAAGTTCAAGTGGCAACCAGCTCAAGAGGAGGGGGTGAAGAGAAGAATGGACGGTAGCCAGTGTAGCTACCTATCCAGGGATGCAAGACCAGTGTAGTCAAGTCATCCAGCTGCAGGCTCGCATATTGGTCTTTCGAACTCAAGCTTGCTTATTGACTTTGTACATACTTTGCAGGCATTTTATTTTTGTACAGGCCTGACCATTTTTTTTTCAACATACTATTCACAGCAGCATTTACATAAGGAGTTTTTCCTCTTGAGCCAGTAGACTATCCCTCTTTTGAAGCTTTATCGCAACCCACAATCTCCTATCTTTAGACCTCATGGCTATTAGACCAGGTTGGGGTGCACTTCCCTCCCTAGATGAGGACAAATGTTTCCACCCGTGTGCGTCTCAGACTGGCAAATCCAACCCCCTCACCACTCCAACTGAGTTGAGCCAAGTGAAAGGTGCAAGTGTCCAAGTTAGGCCATTGTCGGCAAGAGTCGTACGTGTGTCTCGAAAAGTTCTAGTTAGTCCACTGAGGTGACTTGAACCCAGCCCTGATTTCTCAAAGAATTTAGTCTGTATAGACCTGAAGTACCTTAAACCTAGTTCCCGTAAGGTTCCAGTGCAGTTAAGTGCGATAAGGTCTAACCAAGCTCCAATTTGAGACTTTATTGGACTGATTCAATCATCAAGCTCACTCAAAAAGAATATGAATGGTATGCTTATGCTATGCACAATGAATGATGCAATTTTTCACAAAGAATTTTAAAAGAATCAAAGAATCTTTTTACACAAAGAAATTTTTGCAAATAAAAACTTGATACATCCAAAAAGGTACATACAAATATTTACACGGGCGTGCCGCTTTATTTACCAACTGTATGAATTTATAAAGACTCTACAGGTTTTAATGAAGTAGTTTATTTTGGTTGTTGAGAAAGAATTTTATGCATTTTGTTTCTGATTTACAAGTATTTGGAATAGTGATCTTATTCTTCCGGTCTAGTTTTGAAAATAATTTTTTCAAACTCTAGGACACGATAATTTTTGCAATCATTTACACTCATTTGAAAACTATTTTTGCAAAGATTTTTCACACTATATATATACAATTTTCACAATAGTTTTGACAAGCAATTTTCCAAACATTTGCACATAGGTTTTTCAAATCCTTTCTTTCACACAAAGAAAAGTTTTGCAATCAAAACAGTTTCACACAGGTTGAAATCATTTCACATCAAAATTTTCCAAACTGGTCACACTATTTTTTAAATCATACTATATGGGTATCTGATTTATTAATCAGTATATATACAAAAGAAGAAAATTTGTATTTGTTATATAATATGGTTTTTATCAGTTTTATTTGTGATTATTCCTTATTTACAAATGAGAGATTTTTGTGGGTACTCCTCAGACTTATTCGAGAATCATTTTTCACAAGAGTTTTGAAAGCTCTAGTCCAAAATGATTTTTTTTTTGCAAATATGTACACGTATTTGAAAATGATTTTACAAAGGTTTTACACATCATAGATAGGTTTTCCAAAACAATTTTGACAATCAAATTTTTACAATCATTTGCACACTGATTTTCACACATTTTGTTTTCACACAAAGAAAATAAATTTTACACACCAAACTGATTTTTCAAAGGTTGAATACTTGTACACACTATTTTCAAACACTTTTCAAAAGATTTTTCAAAGAACACTTTTTGCATAAAAAGCTTTTTCTGATTTAATAATCAGTACAAGTACAACAAGCCTGAGGAGCTCACAATCATCTTTTATTATTATAGGACCACTTATTACATTTTAATTTATATTGGGATGATATATTTTATTTTTCAGTATGGCTTATAGTATATACATGGTATATACGACCCCCCTATACTTAGCTTGAGCTATGTCCTCATAGATCGAAGAGAAAAGCAGAGAAATAACTCGTACTGAGTATTGACAAGTCCAAAGAATAAATATGAATGAAATGAATGAATGAGAAGTTGACCGTCCCCCCTATACTTAGGATCAAATAATCCTAAGTATAGCAGACTGTACAAAAAGCAGGGAGGGTCAAGGGTGGGAATACACAGATCGTACTCAGATTGTCTCCCCCTATACTTAGAAAAGATACTCCTCAGTATAGACAAGAAGAGGAGACAATGGAGAGGATCGGAATGAAATGAAAAACTCGGGGTGCCCATCCCCCCTATACTTAGGACCAAGTACGTCCTAAGTATAGAAAACTGTCTACAAGGGCGGCACCTTTTTCGATACAAAGAGAAAAGGAAAAGAAAAAGCAGAAAAGAAGAAAAGAAGAAACTCAGATAAACAGTTCTTGGAGTACATCGTCTGAATCTTCTGATGCTGCAGTGGCTGTGGAGGTGTCATCATGTTGTACGAGCTGGATTGGGTCAACAACGGCCAAGAATGCATCTGGTTCTAAGTAAGGCTTCAGGAGTTGGCCGTTGACGACGAAGGGCTGTGCGTCAGGGGACAATTCTGATATGGCAATGCTTCCATTGTCACGCACTTCACAAACTCAAAATGGCCCTGTCCACTTACTCTTTAATTTGCCTGGAAATATCTGCAACTTTGCATCAAATAACCACACTTTCTGTCCAACGTCAAAGGTCTTTCGTCTGATGTGCCGGTCATGCCAGTGTTTCACCTTCTCCTTGTACATCAAGGTGTTATCGTATGCATAGTCTTGGAATTCCAAGAGCCTGTTCAGATCGTCTTTTCTCTTCTGATCACTTTTGCGTGAGTCCAAATTACAACTGTTGATTGCCCATAAAGACTTGTGAACTAATTCCACGGGCAGATGGCATGGCTTTCCATATACAAGACGATAGGGCGATATGCCCAAGGGAGACTTGTAGGCGGTTCGATAAGCCCATAGGACCGAGTCCAAGAGTTGAGACCAGTCCTTTCTGTTTGGTCTAACAAGTTTCTGCAGGATAGTCTTGATTTCTCTGTTCGATAACTCCTCCATGCCATTGGTCTGCGGATGATAAGGAGACGCGACACGATGATCGATGACGTACTCCTTCGTTAACTTCTTGACCTCTTTGTTAATGAAGTGGCTACCTCCGTCTAAGATGAGGATTTTCGGTATCCCGAATCACGAAATGATGTTCTTCTTCAGAAACTGGCATACTGTTCGGCTGTCGGCGGCTCGAGCGGGGATAGCTTCAACCCAACAACTCACGTAGTCGACAGCAAGAAGGATGTGCCCAAAACCTTGACTGTTAGGGAAAGGTCCCATGAAGTCAATGCCCCATGCATCGAAAACGTCTGTTATCTGAATGATTTTCATGGGCATTGAATCTTTGGCAGTAAGTGTTCCTTTCATTCTCTGACAGTCAGTACATCGCTTAACAAATTCAGCTGCATCCTTGAATAAAGTGGGCCACCAGAAGCCACACTGCAGTACTTTGGCTGCCATTCGATCTCCAGAGTGGTGTCCACCAGATTCGAGCGAGTGACAATGCTCGAGGACACTAGACTGCTCCATCTGAGGGATGCATCTGCGCCAAATACAATCTGCTCCTTCTCTGAATAAAAGAGGATCTTCCCATTGGTAGAAGCGGATGGTAGACATGAATTTGTTCTTTTGGTTCTTCGTCCAATCCGAAGGTATTACCCCAGAGACGAGGTAATTGACTATATCAGCATACCAAGGCAAAGAATCCACTGCTAAGATGGCTTCGTCAGGGAAGGTTTCTGTGATAGGTGCATTGCTCAGAGGAGGTTCATGCTGCTCTATTCTGGAGAGATGATCTGCTACCGCATTCTAAACTCCAGGCTTGTCCTTTATTTCCAAATCGAATTCCTGGAGGAGAAGGATCCAACGAATCAGTCTTGGCTTGGCATCCTTCTTCTGTTGTAGGTAACGGATAGCAGAGTGGTCTGTAAAAATTGTGACTTTTGATCCCAACAAATAGGATCTGAACTTCTCTAAGGCGAAAACCACAGCCAGCAATTCTTTCTCTATCACTGTATAATTTCTTTGTGCTTCATCTAATGTTCTGCTGGCATAGTGAATGGCATAGGGCGCTCTGTCTTTTCTCTGCCCAAGAATAGCTCCGACTGCAAAGTCTGACACATTGGTCATTGTCTCAAAGGGAAGAGTCCAGTCGGGCGGTTGCAAGATTGGAGCCTGAGTGATGAGCTCCTTCAACTGTTTGAAAGCAAGGAGAATCGGCTGATAAACAATGAACTCAGTCTCCTTACACAAGAGTTCTGTCAGAGGTCGGGCGATGCGGCTGAAATCCTTGATAAATCGTCTGTAAAACCCCACATGCCCCATGAATGACCTCACATTCTTCACGATCTGAGGTGGTTGAAGATTTGAAATGACATCCACCTTCGCCGGATCGACTTCCATGCCACGTTTGGAAACGACGTGGCCCAGCACAATACCTTCAGTGACCATAAAATGGCTCTTTTCCCATGACAGCACTAAATTGACTTCTCGGCACTTCTGAAGCACTCTGTCTAGGTGCTCAAGACAAGAATCAAAACTATCACCATAGACGGAGAAATCGTCCATGAACACCTCGAGAAAACTTCCTACCATCTCGGCGAAGACTACTAACATGCATCTTTGGAAGGTTGCAGGTGCATTGCACAAACCAAAGGGCATTCTCTTGAAGGCGTAGGTGCCGAACGGGCAAGTGAAGGTAGTCTTCTCTTGATCTTCAGGGGCGATCGCCACTTGGTTGTACCCGGAGTACCCATCCAAAAAGCAGAATAACTCCTTGCCTACTAATCTTTCCAAAACCTGATCAATGAATGGCAAGGGAAAGTGGTCCTTCTTGGTTGCTGCATTGAGACGGCGGTAGTCGACACACACCCGCCAGGATGTTGGTACCCAAGTTGAAATTTCCTCTCCTTTGTCATTTGTAACCACGGTAAGCCCCGATTTCTTGGGAACTACATGTAGTGGGCTTACCTATTTTGAGTCAGAGATGGGATAGATGAAGCCTGCGTCACACCATTTCGTGATTTCTTTCATGACGACGTCCCGAAGGTTAGGATTCAGCCTTCTCTGAAATTCATGGGACGGCTTGTCATCTTCTTCCAAATAGATATGGTGTGAACACAAGGCTGGATTTATCCCTCGGAGATCTGATACGCTCCAACCAAGTGCCTTGCGGTTCTTTTCGAGAACCTCGAGAAGATGAGATTCCTGATCCGGTGTCAGCCTGCTGCTGAGGATGACTGGATACATTTGTTCTTCACCCGCAAGGAAAGCATACTTCAGGCCTGCAGGAAGTGGCTTGAGTTCTGGTTTAGACCTGTCCACTTTATCTGTCACTTCAGATACCATGCTGGTGGTGGGATGTACTTCCTTGTGATACTTTCCATCCTCATCATCCTGTTGAGATCCTGGTGATGCACTGAACGGTTCTGCGCTAAGCTGATCATGTTCGGTCTGGAGTGAATGCTCAAGAAGATGCACCTGCATCTGAGAATCTGTCTCCCATGAATCGTCGGAGCATATGCTGACTGCGCTTTCTGAGTCCTCCTCAAGAGTGAGGATTTCTCAGGTCCATGGATCATCCAATGATAAAGCTGAGTCTCTGATCTCTGCAACAAAATCACAGTCTGCTTCTGATGCTGCCTGCCTCTCATCAGTTATGGCATTCTGCTCTTTGTTCATGTTTATCGTGATTTGCTGGGTGTTCGAGCTGAAAGTGATCTTCCCAGACCCGTAATCAACCACGGCACCTGAAGTGCGGAGGAATGGTCTGCCAAGGATGATAGGGGTCTGGAGCAGGGGTGCAGGCGAGTCCATATCAAGGACTACAAAGTCAGCTGGGAATTTCATTTCCTGCACCTTAACTACCACGTCTTCCAAAAGACCTCGGGGCCGCTTGACGGATCAGTCAGCGAACTGAAGGATCATGCGTGTCTGCTTGAGCAGTCCCAGCCCGAATTCTTGCATTATGGACGAGGGCAGAAGGTTGATGGAAGATCCGCTATCCAACAGAGTGCGCTCGAAGACCTGGTCAAAAATCTCACAACTGATCAGAGACGCTCCTGTGTCTTGCTTCTTCTGGGGGAGATTGTTGATGGCTGCTACCGTGGCCAAGGTGAGAACATGCCTCTCAACTTGCTGGCGTCCGTTTTCTTGCGCTGGGCGACGCCTGTTAGTACGTGCCTCCTTCTGTCCTTTCTTTACGGTTGGCATGTATTTCACGGCCTTCAACAGGGGAATCTCAACAGTCAATTTATCCAAAATATCCACAACACCTGGATCAGACAATGCTTTTTTTCGTTTTGCAATTTTTTTGGATTTTTGTATTGCATGAGGAAAAGGAATATGTACACTACTAACAAGAAAATCAGAGTTCTTATTTACATCAAAATCATCGCCCACAGAATGTTGTACATCCGAACTACAAAAAGGAGTACAAGCTGGATCTTGGCATGCTGGTGCTGGTGGGCAATCAAACAGGGTAGCGTCTGCTCCATCGACTGGCGAGGGATCGGCTGCTGCTGGCGGCTCCTCCAATGATGGCGCGGCTTCGCTTCTGCTACGAGCTTCTTTTTGTTGTTTTTGTTTTTGCTGATTTTTTTATATTTTTGGCTGAGGTTGCTGCTGACATGGCACGACGGCTGGACTGGCTTCTCCTTCTTCTTCCTCCTCACCCGCCCCTGGAGCTGGCACGGCTGATGCGGAAGATGACGATCCACCTATTTCTTTATTCACCCCACTTCTGGTAGCAGGCGGAGGCAAGGTCCTACCGCTCCTGAGAGTAACAACATTAGAATAAACAGTAATATCATTACCAGACTCGGACAGGACATCACAATCTACCTGCTCTTTCTTTTTGAAATTATTAGGGTTGGCTTCGACCTGCACCGGAATGGTAGTTCTGGTGGCGGTCAGGTTGTCGAGCCTCTTTGTCATATCCGCTAGCCCTTTAACAAGTTGGGCCAGAAATCCATGGAGGGATTCACATAGGGTGATTCAGTAGGTTCAGCGTGCAGACCACGCTGCTGATGGTTGGATGGGTGTAGAGGGTGTGGCTGGTGGTTCTGAGGTGGTGTAGGAAGTTGAAGTTGTTGGTAGGATGGAGGAGGATACTGTTGATATTGCTGAGAGGGGGCAGCCGCGTACTGGTGATACGGCTGTGGGTGGCGGTATTGCGGCTGTTGCTGGTAAGGAAAATTCTGCCTCCACTGCTGTGCAAACTGGGGAGGCTGCTGGTACTACTGGTGCTGCTGAGAGGATTGACCAAAACGACCACCCTGAGGTTGGCGGTACTGCCGATTGGCAAATTGCTGACCCTGGGGTTGTCCCTGAGGACGGGTCGGTTGTGCATCATTAGCCTATACCACGTTCACTTCCTGAATTAGGGGTGGTGGTGGGAAGACTGGATAAGGTACTGAGAGGAACTCTGGCTGGTACACTACCATCTGCTGCTGCGGTTGGCCCTGGTCGGGTGTCTGCACGTAGTACACGTGCTGGACTGCCGGTGGCTGCTGGCTCGGCTGAGGTTGATGCTGCGGTTGCTGCTCGTCCTTCTTCTCAGTGGGAGCTTCCGATGGTGTAGCTGACTGGACAGAGTTGATAGTGCCGACAAACAGTTCTAGGTACTTGTTGATCTGATCTAGCTTGTCCAAGTTCTGGGTCCTCTTCTCAATACAGCGAGTTTCTCAAGGTCCTGTGATCGCTTCTCAATGATATCTACCTTAGAGAGATGGCCCCCGATGATGCTGAGGTTGGAGCTCTCATCTCTCTCTGCTTCCTTGGATGCAGCCATGTGCACTTGCTTCTGGAGGATCTGGGGCTGCTTCTGATACGCCTTGGATGAAGAGAGGGTGGCCTCTCCTTCGGCCATTTCTTCAAAGATCTGCCAAACTACATCTTCATCCTTGTTAAAATGTGAGCCCCCACATGCTGCGTCCACAAGCCGTTGGCTTTCAATGTTCAGTCCCCCAAAGAAATGCTGGACCAAGCTGGTCTTAGGGATCTCATGGTGGGGACACATCTCCTGCAGGTCAGTAAATCTCTCCCAAGCTTCAGGTATCGACTCGTGGGGTCCTTGGGAGAAATTAATGATTCGGGCTCGCATCTGGTTGAGCCGACCGAGAGGGTAATATTTGTGCAGAAAGGTGGACTTCAACTCCTCCCAAGTCGTCACAAACTTCCCCAGATGATTGACCCAATAAAGGGCCTTATCATGTAGGCTGAATGGGAATGCCATCATCTTGACAATGTCCAGAAGGACATTGGGATAGTGAGTCGTACGGCAGATGCGGGAGAACTGCTGCAGGTGAATGTACGGCTCCTCGCTGGTGTTTCCATGAAATGCAGGGAGAAGGGCTATGAACTGGGGCTTCAGCTCAAAGTGAGCGTGTACCGGTGGAATGAGAATCCATTCGGTCATCTGGCTGTCTCCCGGATTATATGTTTCTTTAAGTGTTGGCTTTGGTGGTGGTAATTCAAGGTCATCATCAGGAGGACCACCACCTCCACCTCCACCACCTCCTCCCCTGCCTCCTCTGCCTCTGCCTCCTCCTCCATCGTCACGGTTCATCATGTCATTCAACATATCCTGGAATGCGGTCTGTGTCAGGGCCTGCTTGGTTAGCTGCTGTTGTATGGCCTGAATAGATGCCAGCAACTGTGCATTGACTTGGTTCTGATCTGGCACCTGTCCCTCTGGTTGGGGTGGCTGCTGACCCTTGCCCTTTCCTCTTGGAGCCATGTCAGGGTCTGAGTCGGACGAGATGAACTCCGGAGTAGTCTCCAGGGCTCGCACTGTCTTCTATCTGCATAATGAGATGGTCCGAATCAGATCACTTGCAATTAACGTTCAGCTGCTGTGATTAAGCTGGAATTCAGGTCAACCCCAGCATGTTGTGGATGGAACAGGATGTAGACTGTAATCGACTTCCATTCACAACGGCGGAAGTGGGACAAAAGTGATCCCAGTTTATTGGGTGGCCAAGAGAAAGGTAGAAAACGAGGAGTCTGGAGATCGATCCGCAAATTCCGGATCGGGTTCTTGGGAATCGCCTCGAATTTATTGGCGGAGTTGAGTTCATGGAATCGATGTGGGTGCCGGCATGGTCCGGACAAAAACCATCCATGGATCAACTTCGCGAAGTACAAGAGAGGATCGGATGTTGGATGAAAGATACGGTGGTCAACGAGGAATAAAAGGAGTGTAAAACAGTAGAGAAGCTCGGTTGAGCGGGGTGGTCAAAGGGAAGAAACAAAATGTGTGCAAATGCACGGGACTTGATCTTTGAACCATAATCTAGATCCATACAAAAACAATACAAAATCGGGTTTACCAACTCACGCCATGTGAAGCCGTGAAAGCTCGGCTATTTATTATCTTTTCATTTTTAGAGTTGTGATTTTCAGGCATATCTTATAACAAGTCATTAGTACGCTACCCTATAGGAGAGAGAGTACTGCCGGAAGAGTATCCCGTACTTGTCCTCCTCCTGTGTAACCTGTAGTCTGTACTTTTTGGAGTCCTTATAACCCTTCCTGGATCCCTACTCAGCCAAAGAAAAGAGAGAGGAAGCTGATAGGGGAAACCAATACTTCGGTTCTCGCTCGCAACGGAATCACCCGTGAGCGTGCAAGAACCTACTCAGACGCAGGACGATAAGACAGACACCCCCGTGAAGGCGTGGCCTATGCTCAATACTTCGGACAGGGTCGATGCTCTCACAACAGAGAGTCACCATTGGTGACCAAGTCCTACTCGCCTACGTACGATAGAAGCGCCATTACTTCGGAAATCCAGGCGATACACAAGGCAGTTGCAGACTGGGTTTTGGGTTTTAATCCTTAGGGGGTCGCACTCGCTCAAGGGAGTAGGGTTTTGGTCCCCCTCCAAGGTACCTGAAAACAATGAGGGCTTTATGAACCCGGTACAATGATAGTCCATTACAGATTTTAATTAAGGTCAAAGTTTATTTAGCAGTCCCCTTGTTTTAGTTTTTGAGTTTTCACTTTTTTTTTGAGTCTGTTTCATACCAGCGCCTAACGTTTTTGTAGATTTTCATTTAAGTCCTAGGTGCTCAAAATCAGAGGGAGATAGCGGAAAAACCGTGCAAGTGGTTCCACGATGGAAATCTCACCATTGAACCGAATGATGCATGCTGAGTTAGAAGACTTACAGTGCATCCCAGCTCTCTCCATGTGGTATGCAAAACAGAATTTTTAAACCTATCTACATGTCCGTATGCAAGGCACAAAATCGCCCTAAACATTAGCTGCTATTAGCGTGAAGAACCATAAGTCGCTCATTCATCTCTAGCCCGAAGGGTCCGGTCTTGGATTACCCCTCCTCTGCTCAACACATTTGAGGGTAGGAGAAAGCGCTTTATAGGGCTTGCTGCGGTACAAGGGCTAAGAGACAAATGAGCGGCTTGTTTAAATTTTACTAGATCCATACAAAGTAGACTATAGGAACATGCATTCTTATTAATGTGTGGACCTAGCTACCGAATCAAGCAACCTACATCTAGGGGCTCCAAGCACACAAAACAAAATAAAATAAAGGCAGAAAGCTCAAAACTTCGGGAAACAAATAAAAGAAGGCGATGAAAACTCGAAAAGCCGCGATGAGGCCCCCAGGTGAACAATCACCCGGGCACTGGACCTCATTGTGAAGAGTAGAGTACTGTTTAATTACATGCCAAAAATGTCTCTCTCTCACCATAAATTACAAAATAATCCTAAATATCTACAAGTATCTAATCCACCTCTATTTGCTTCCTTGATACTCTCTCCAGATGGTCATGAGAAGAGAAGACCATCCTCCTCCAAGCTCGACTGCCTTGGCCTCCTAAGAAGCCACCCTCGCGTGGCGGGCCCTCGCATCAAAGTCACAAAAAGATTGCATTAGAATAACTCAATCAATCAGATAGAGCAGATAAAATACTCACAATAAATGAATCAATGAAGCATGGTGATTAATGGCAATAAAAATAGCTGCTCACAAAATCACATCAATAATGAATCAAAAATATACACAAGAATGACAAAATAAATTAGGCTATGCTCATTGCTCCCCGGCAACGGCACCATCTGATAACCGCGATTTTCCACGAGGGTCACCATGATATAAAAATGTTGTCGCTGAGGCGACCACTCACAGAAGACCGGTGTTAATAAGCAACTAACCCACAACCAAAGAATAAAACAATTAAGCTCAAAAAGAAATGTGAATTAATCTTTATTACTCTACCATAAAATGTATAGGGAACAAGCATGTAGAGGTCGAACCACAGAGAGCAATACAAAATGCAATAGCCTACAATGTGCATCTATCACAGAGTCATCCATGTGTGAAGCCTATTTTTGTGGGTTTTTGAATTTTATAAAAATTTTTTATATTTTATTATTTATTATTTTTTTATTTTTATTTATTATATATTTTTTATATATTTTAGGGTTAATAAATAGATATATAAATACATATAAGTAGTTAGATATAGATATATATATATTTTTTAGGGAATATATATATATACATAAAGGGGGACTATAATACTTATAAAAATACTCAAAAATAGTCAAAAAATCAGGAATAAAGTCTTTTTGGGATTTTCATGATTTTTTACTATTTTTGTGATTTTTGGGCATATTTCAAAACATTTTTAGTATTTTTAAATGGCAAAATAAGAGCAAACAGTGGAATAAGGTCTGGCTGTAAGAAAAATAGGCATTAAAAATAGCAAACAGCCTCAAAATTTTCCACACTAATTTTCACTTAAAGAGAATGAAATATAGAAGATATAGGAACTGAGTTTATATTTTTCTAATTTATCTTTGATTTTCTACATTTTTTGAAGTTTTTGGGTATTTTTGAGTTTTTAAGGTTTTTCTTTTGAGATTTTTAGGGATTTTTGGACTGACACTAAAATAGGTCAAAATACACTACAGCTAATTTTTTTGGGATTTTTCGAGGTGTTTTAATATTTTTTTGGTATTTTATAAGCTAGACGGTAAATAAAATGCATGTTTTTGGTTTTTAATAAATGCAAAAATGCAACAAAATTAAAAACTAAAAATATAGCGTGAAAGGGTACACTAATAGGAGCTTATGTCTATTTTTGCAAAATTTTTCGAAGAAATATGATGCACAAAATAAATAGACAAAGCACACAAAAATAAATGGCCTGACAGGGGTATTTTTGCAATTAAAATATCTCTCAGGGGCATACATGCAAAAGTTACAACAGAAATAAACATTTATTTTTATTTCAGGACCATTTTACAAATACAAAAACCTAGCGGGGTTTAAATGCAAATATCACGCGCCTCACGTGGGTGTTGCACGTGAGGCGCGGAGGGACTAAAATGCAAATCTAAAAACATCAGGGGGGCCTCAGCAAATTATACAACTTATTTACAACTTAACCTTTTATTTTTGGTATTAAACTATAAATACAAAAAGCGGGGGGATTAGGTATGAAATTTACCCCTAAAGGCGTGACATCCAACGGCGCTGGGTGCGCCACTTATCCACGCGTCGAGCATCCGACGGTGGATACCGGTTCGTCGATGAAGGGTCTGGTTGAGATGATCCTGGCTGATCTGACGGTTGGCACGTGGCTTCATCGGACGGCTCCAGAGCGAACTGGGCCTCGCCTCCTGATCCAACGGCGCTGAAGCTCCCTGAAGAACAGGGAAGAAGCTCGCGCCTGGCGAGCTTCGATCGAGAAGCTTGGGCTCCTCCAGGGCTCTCCGGCACGTCTGAGGTGATCTGCACGTAGCTGGAGGCATCCCGTGTCGACTGATGGGTCTCTCATGGCTCCTGGAGGTCCGAGTCGTTCGGACGAGGTCGATGAAGCACAGGACCTCCAGGAACCTCTTCCTCGTTCGATCTGCACAGGAAGAACCGGGGGCGAGAGGGCTACCTCCTCGACACGGGGTTTTGAAGCTTCGCTGCAAAATGGAGTAGGGCGGAGGGGCTCCGACGAACGGCGGAGGTGGAGCCCCGATTCGCCAAGACCAGGGGTCCTGGTTTGGTCAAAGGTGATGGAACGATGGAGAAAGCGATGGGGATCGAGATGGGGTGCTCGTGGCGGTCGGAAACAGTAGATTTCACAGTGAAGAAGTCGCCGGAGCGGAGCTCCGGCGAACTTCGAATTTGGGATTTTAAGCTACATGGATTAACTAAAGACTAATCTAACAACGGGAATTAAAAACTAACATTAAAACCTAACTAAAAAGCATGAAAAGAATAGCTCTTATACCTGGGGGCCACCAGGGAGCCGGGCGGACGCCGGAGCTCCGCCGCGTCAAAATTCTCCTTCCTCCGGCCGATCCGAGGCACTGGAGCACTCCCCCTGTCACGAGGAACGATCCGGGATCAAGAGCAAGGCATTGGGTTGGAATGAAATTGGCCAAATTCAAGGAAGGAGGCGGAGCTACCTATTTATAAACATTGGCAGGAGGCCTTATTGACCGGCGATTATTTCTTAATCCAATGAGTATCTGATTGATCTAAGATTTTGGCGGGCATCATGGATGATCAGAGACCAATTCTTGTGAAGGAAGCGAGCTCGATCAATGGACGAGATGGCCGTAAAAAAGGGAGGAATCCGGGGGAGTTGACAGTTCAGAAGCGCCAGAGCAGAGATGGGACAGTTGACCAGGGGGTCAACGAAGGCCGGCGCCTTATTGGTCCGCGTCAGCCGCTACAAGACAAAACAGGAAATTTTAGCCTAAATTGATTTATTTACCATAGTAAATGATTTTATTAGAATTTTCTTAAAACATAAAAAATGTGTATTTTTTCATGTAGTATTTATTTGTGATTTTTATTGAATTTTTCGAAGCGATTTATTATGGTTTTAATTTAATAATGTGTATATGTATGTATTTACATGTATTTTTGTGTATTTTATTTTTAATTTGTTTATTTTCTTTTATTATTTTATTGGCTTATTTTATAAATTTATAATTTATTTTTTTGAGTATAAAGGTGTTTTTATTTAATTTTTAGGAGTTTATTTACATTTTTAAATAAATAGGTATAGGTATATGTAGGTATCCTTATAGGTATTTTACCTATGTGTTTTGTATACTTAATTTATTTAATGTATTTTCTTGATTTTTATTTTGGATTTACATTTTTAATGAGTTATGTATAATGTATACATTATTATAAAAATATAAAAGAATAAAAGAACCATGAAATAAAATCCTTTTTATTTATATAAAGATGTATAGTATAGGTGTTTTGTGTATGAATTTTGTAGACTTACTTTATTTTACAAATTATTTTTGGGTTTTCCTATACTTTTAATATGTGTATGCATTATATACCTTATTTACAAAATTCTATAAATATAATTTTGTTATAATAATGAATAATGAATAAATGTAATACTTTATTCAGGTATTATGTACAAGGAGGGCAAAAACCTAACTTTTGCGTATGGACTCCAAAAATTATGAAACCAATTTTATTAAATAGTTTAGGGAAAGCTATATACAATTAAAGGTGAGTTTGGGTGATTTGGAGTTTTTACTTGCAAGATATGGGTCTGTGAAGTTGAGATTTTGGCTTTTTATTCTGTGTATAAAATGTACACTGAGTATTAATTTTACACAAACTCAATTTTGTAATTTTATTTACATTATTATCTACAACTTTTATGAACAAAGTTTCTTTATTTGATGAATAAATAATTACGTACAAAATAGGTGTCAAAAATGCATAAATAAATGAAGAAATAAATGAGGTATTTATTGTATGTTGGCCCTTATCTCCCCCTACTTTATTCCTTGTCGACCGATTCCATGCTGGCCTTGGTCTCGGGGTTTGGATCATAAAATATCTTCAATATTTTATTCCTTTTTCTTTTCTTCTCTTTATTCTATAATTTTGGCATTAAACACAGTATTTAATGTATAATTAATACAATGAATCATGAATGTTGTTATGTACAATTTGATGCTATTTACCTGCATTTGCTGGGGTTTTTGAGGCCAAAATGATAGAATAAAGGTGATGAAATGGAGCTTCATCAGGTGCTCAAGAAGACAGGCATCACTACAGTTGTCAGCGAGTCCGGAGAGGAGATCGCTACCCGGGTACCCACTTCTTGGCGGGTCTCCGTAGATTGCAGACGACTCAACTAGGCCACCAAGAAGGATCATTTCCCCCTGCCCTTTATTGATCAGATCATTGAGAGACTGGCAAGGAAGAGCCACTACTGCTTCTTGGATGGGTACTCCGGCTATAACCAGGTGGCCATCGTGCCTGAGGACCAAGACAAGACCACCTTCACCTGTCCCTACGGCACATATGCTTTCAGACGCATGCCATTTGGGCTATGCAACGCCCCTGTGAATTTTCAGAGATGCATGCTGTCTATCTTTTCGGACATGGTGGGGGAGTGCTTGGAGGTATTCATGGATGATTTCTCGATCTACGACGACGGATTCGACTCCTGTCTTGATTGCCTAGACCGAGTCCTTCAGTGATGCATTGAGGTTCACCTAGTGTTGTCTTGGGAGAAGAGTCACTTCATGGTGACTCAGGGGATGGTGCTTGGCCATATCATCTCCAACAAGGGCATGGAGGTTGATTCGGCCAAGGTGGATGTCATTAGAAAACTCACTCCCCCGTCCAACCTGCGGCAGTTATGGTCTTTTCTAGGGCATGTCGGTTTCTACCGACGCTTCATTCATGATTTCAGTGTGATTGCCCGACCGTTGACTGATCTGCTGACGAAAGACGCCGAGTTCCTTGTCGATGACAAGTGTCTTTCGTCATTCGAGACTCTCAAGAGATGTGTTGTTGAGGCTCCTGTCCTCTAGCCACCTGATTGGTCTCTCCCATTCGAGATCATGACATATGCCTCTGACTTTTCCATAGGGGCCATGTTGGGACAGAGGAGGGATGGAGTCCCATTTGTCATTCACTACGCTAGCCGTACATTGGATGTCGCGCAGCGGAACTACACAGTCACTGAGAAGGAGATGCTAGTTGTAGTTTTTGCCCTAGATAAGTTCAGAACTTACATTATCGGATCTAGAGTGACCATCTACACTGATCATACCGCCATCAGGTACCTCATGGCAAAGAAGGATGCCAAAGCCAGATTGACCAGATGGATCCTTCTACTCCAGGAGTTTTACATAGAGATTAAGGATAAGCCTGGAGTCAAGAATGTGGTGGCGGGCCATCTCTCCCGATTAGAGCATCTTGAGGATTCTGAGTAGACTGAGCCTATTTGTGAGACCTTCCTAGATGACGCAATCCTTGTGATCGCCTCTCTCTCATGGTATGCCGATATTGTGAACTTTCTTGTTGCTAAGAAAGTCCCACAAGATTGGCCCAGGCAGAGACTTGAGACCTTCCTCGCGAAGGTCAAGTTCTACCACTGGGAGGATCCCATCCTTTATCATGAAGGAGGAGATATCGTCTGCATTCCTCAGGAGGAGCACCATAGTGTCCTCACTTACTGCCACAAGCTTGAGGTAGGGGGACATCACTCTGGGAGGAGAACGGCACAGAAAGTGCTCCAATACGGCATATGGTGGCCCACCCTCTTCAAGGACTCTGATGAGTTCGTGAAGATGTGTATTGACTGTCAGAGGATGGGCACTTGTGGACAGCGTGATATGATGCCGATGCAGCCCATTCACATCTGTGAGGTTTTTGACGCATGGGACGTCGATTTCATGGGTCCATTCCCTAAGAGTCAGGGTTTCGAGTACATTCTATTGGTCGTGGATTATGTGAGTCGTTGGGTTGAGGTCATCCCCGCCCGAACCGCATATGCTAGGACTATTTGCAGATTTTTGAGGAAGCATATCATTTCACGATTCGGGGTACCTCGAGTGTTGATATCTGACGGGGGGTCTCATTTCGTCAACGACAAGGTAAAGGCCCTTGCTAGCGAGTTCGGCATAGACCATCGAGTTACCACTCCATACCACCCTCAGACGAATGGTCTTGCCGAAGTGTCGAACAGGGAGATCAAGACTATAATGCAGAAAGTCGTTCGCCCTGGCCGAAAGGATTGGTCACAGCTTTTGGACTCGGTCTTGTGGGCATATAGGACGTCTTACAAGACACCTTTGGGCACATCTCCCTTTCACCTCGTTTATGGCAAGCCGTGCCATTTACCTGTTGAGTTGAGGCATAGGTCACTTTGGGTTGTCACTGATATACTTTTGGATCCATATAGTGTAGGAGATCAGAGGAGGGCAGAGTTAACAGCCTTGGAGGAGCTTCGTGATACCGCCTTTTCAAACAGCCTACAGTACAAGAAGAGAGTGAAGGAGTGGCATGATTCTCATATTAGCCACAAGCATTTTGAGCCAGGACAGAGAGTATGGCAGTTTGATGCTAGGCTTCGTCTATTTCCAGGAAAACTACAGAGCAAATGGAAGGGACCGTATTTGGTGAGAAAGGTACACGACAATGGGAGTATTGACATATCTGAGTTGTCTTCTGAGAGTACCTTTCGAGTGAACGGCCAGCGGCTCAAGCCATATCTAGATCATGAGCCGCGAGTCATTGATGTTGCCCCTATTCACTTTGCGTGAGATGTGGTCTCTTGACTCATATCTATTGCATCTCACGCCTGATTATCACTGTTCTTCTGACTTGTATAGATCCAGATGTTTATATCACTTTATTCTTTAGTCTCGCATCCCTTCTCTCATCTTATAATTATGCTATACTTAGGGTGTACTTTACCCTAAGTTCAGGGGGGATGTCGGACTCTCGGGTATTCTTTTGATTCTTTCCACATATGTTTTGCTGCCTATACTTAGGGATATTTTACCCTAAGTATAGGGGGGTAGACCCTATACATTTTCACTCGGCTCTCCCTTTGTGTACATCATGCTATTCTTAGGATTATTTGATCCTAAGTATAGGGGGAAAGGCCGAGACCCTCTTGCATTTCTATTCTTTTATTCGTCTTTGTATATAGCCTTCCTTTTCACTTCCCTATACTAAGCACAAGTTATGTCTTCTCCATCGCTCTTGACTCTGAGGACATCGTTCGAGCTAAGTATAGGGGGTGTGTATATATTTCATATATACTTTAGCCATAACTCGTACTTTGTGTGAGTGTGTTAATAAATAAAAATGGCTAAAAACCCAAAAATCCATAAAAAAATAAATATTTTCTTTGTAAATAAACATTCTTTTATTTGCACATACATAGCTATTGTACAAAATTATTTTTGTAAAAATGTTTTCAAAATTTTTTTGTGTAACTTGTGTGTAAATATATGCATATCAAAATTATGTATATAGTACAAAATTTTTCCAAAATGTTTTGAAAATCAAAAGTTTGCAAAAACCTTGTGTAAATTTGTGTTCATATTTTGCAAAACTTGCATTCATGCACCCATCCATGGTTTCAAAACATTTTTCAAAAATTTTGCATGTTTGTAGATATTATGTAAATTGCATCTTTGTAAATATATGTATAGTTTTTCCTGGATTATAGTTGACATTTAAACTAGACTGGAATCAAATTGGGAAATGGAGCTCGATTAAGCTCTTAATCCACCTAATTATAAGAGGAACCTTATAGGGCTTAGGGTTAAGGCTTTTCAGGTCCATGGTGACTTAATTCTTTGAGTCCACTAGGCTATGATCACATGTCATCTCAATGAGCCTAAGTAGAGCATTTAACAACACACACATGACTCATATAGACAATGGCTTGACTTGGACCCGCACTTTACACCGAGCTCTCTACGGATGAGGTGGTGAGGAGGCAGTCTTCCTTGACTTGGGGTAGCATATGAGGGTAGTACTTCTAGGAAGAACCTCTCTTCTTCTTTTAGTGAAGGAAGTGTGTCTCAACTTGGTCTGGTTGCCATGAGGTCTAACGACGGGAGTTATGGGTTGCAATAATGCTTCAAAAGAGGGATAGTCTACTGGCTCAAGAAGAAAAACTCAATATGTACATATGATGCACCGTGTAAATATGTTGTACAGATGCACTTGAAAAAAAATGCAAAAAGAAAATAACTCCAAAAAAGTGGTGGGTCTGATAGAAAATGATAATCCCACCGGAGTATATATATAGTGCAATAAGCAAAGCTTGAGACTCATGTTCCATCTTATGTAGCTTGCAGCAGGGAGACTTAGCTACACTGGTTGAGCTTCCAAGGATACATGGCTACACTGGCCATGGTCCATTCTCTTCTTCCCCCTCTTCTTGAGCCGGTTGAACTTGAACTTAGAAGGGAATACCCCACTCCTCGAGGAAAGAGTGGCCAGACTAGGGTCATAGAGTTACCTAGTTGGGGAGGGTTGTCAAGTTGCTACTTCTGAGGTGGAGAGCTATACCTCACTTACACTGTACAAGGAAAGATTCATGGTCTTCAGAGTTCGTGTATGTAGACTTGTTCTGATCGGGATTATTGAGGAGTCTTGACTATAGATTAGTGGATCTTAGAGGCTGTTAAGTTTTAAACCTAAGTCCAAATAAGGTTCTGACACATTAATAATCCAAAGATCTGATCGAGCTCCATATCTCAATTTAATGAAGGCAAGTTTAATAATCAGCATTGATCCATGCATTTTCTCCTCTTTTTTCTTTTTCTTTTTCTTTTTCACTTCTTTTTCAAATAAGTGTTTGATAAGGGACTAGCAAATTTAAGTATAGGGGGTGATGAATACCTATTCATCTCTCTTTATTCTTTTATTTTAGCTACAAAACCTATGCAAAACACATGTATATTCATGTAAATAGCATAAATTGTCAATTGGCATGCATTGTATAAATTACAATAATTAGCATGTTTTTGTGCATAAATAAAAGAATACAGAAATAAAATAAAAAGAGGTAGATATTTAGAATAAATATTGAGTGACCAAATCCCAAGGGAGGGCTCAGCATGGGCCTGACCGCAAAAGAATCAAAGTAGAGGGAGATAGGGTCAATCTTATGTACATATACCTATGTATATAAATAAAAATTATATTCCTCTTAATAAAAATAAAAATGTATTTGTGTTTATTTATATATATTTGTAAATATAAAATTAAAATAAAAATGGGAAAAATAAAAGAAAAATAAAAATAAATAAATAATTCCCTTCATCATTGTACATAGACCTTGTATATAGAATAACCTATCTATTTATTTCCCCTTTTGTAAACAAATAATAAAAATACAACAAAAATATTTCCATATTCCTCATTTCATGGTGTAAATAAATAAAATAAAAATTAGAAAAATAAAAATAAAATAACAAGAAATAAAATAAAAACCAAAATCCACCTTGTATATATACCATGTAAATATATATACCTATTTATTTACTCTATGTAAATAATTAATAAAAATAAAATAAAAATACACTTTTATTCCATATTTTAATCTATAAAAAATAAAATTTAAAATTGGAATAAATGTATAAAAATAAACAATTAAAAATTAAAATAAAAAATAAATACATCTATATACTTGTATATAATAATAATATAATGTAAATACATAATTTTTATTTCAAAAAAATAAATAAAAATCACAAAAAAATAATTTATAAATAAATAAACATTTTTCATGTTTTAAGTTTTTCGAAAATAAGCCATTTATTATTTTTTATTGAATTTCCAAATAATTATTAAATGGCGCGCTTTGATTGGTCCACGGGGGATGATGACCCCCGGTCAACTTCCCCCCCTGGACCTTTTCCCCGCGGATCTCGCTCCAGACCCGACTTCACTTAATTTCCTAAGCCAGATCCGAACTCCATTCGCCTAAACCCCGGGTCCTAATCATACTTCCTACATCTGAAATCCACACTCGGTGGTTTTGCCTAGGGATCCGAGCTCCGACAACCATGCCCGACCCCTTCTTCTCGGACCCCTAGCCGTATATAGCCTCGCCTCCGCCTAACTTTTCATGCCATCTTTGGCACTGCTCCTTCGTCCCAGGACATCCATTGTGCTCCCCAGAGTGACAGCTGAGTGAGTAGAGTGTCGAAGAGCGGAGAGGAAGCCGTTCGCCACTGATCCGGCGACTCATGCCGTCGTGCGCCGCCGCGAGGTGCGCCAGCACCTCGGGCCCCGATGACCCTTCGAGGATATGACCCAGAGCTTGCTGAGCTCGTCCCCAGTCGACTCCAGCCATCAGGTAGACCCGATAGCCTTCCGTTCATCGTCCATTTCGATCTTTGCTTTTTAGCTCCGCCAGTCCACCCTACCCGTACTGATACCCTTGCCGACTCATCGCCACCCTTCCCTCACGATCTGATCATCTCGAATTTGGCCACCAAGGCCAAGATCGAACTGGGCTCCTTCTGCTGCCTTCGTCGGAGCCTTCATCCCCCCCCCCCACGTCGCTTCTTTCATCCTTTTTGCGAATAACCCCCGTCGGAGCACTCCTCCAAGCGAGACCTTTCTTTCGCAGGTAAATAAGGAGCAGATACCCCCCTTGGCCGTGCTTTCACACCTTCATCGGAGCTCCTCCAGGTTGCTCATCCCCCGTTGGACGATCTGACCGTTGGATGCTTCATCGGAAGTGACCACCCGATGCGGATAGCCATCGCGAGCAAGACCCGCTTCCCCGATCGTTCATTAGCCTGCCGGATCTTCTCCGGCGAGCTGAGGAACCTCATCTGGGAGGAGTTCTTCCTCATCTATCGCCATTCGTCGGATCTCCCCACTGTTCCAGACCACATCCTCGCCGTCCGTCCTCTGCGGTGTCAGACCGTCAGATCATGGTCTGACGGGCACCCGCCACCCACGTTCGCCATGCGCATCCACCGTTGGATCGTCCAGGCGGCTGCACCAGGACCACTCATCAGCAGCCAACCACGCCTCGACATCTGGCACCTCACGTGCACCATCACGCGCCTCGACTAGGTAATTGCACCCGTACCCCTGCAGTTTTCTGTTGTTATAGTTTAGTTCAATAAATAAATATTAGCTCTTGGATATATTGCACTTAGGACCTTAATATTTCTGTTATTTGCATTTTTGTCCCTGCCTGTGTGAGACACGTGCTTCGTCACGTGATTTTTGGACAAATTGTATTGTATGGGCTCGTAGTTTCTATGTGTTATGGAATGAAATTATCTTTTTGATATTTGCATCCATGCCCCTGTGAATGGTTTTATTCGACATGTGCTTATTTATTTGGGTATTTTGCATTTTGTTCCCCGAGCTTTTAGCACGTGTTGCTAATAAGCCCCTGAAACTAAGTTTCCTTACAGTTAGGTCCCTCCGTGCCTGGAACACATGCAGCGTGCGTGAATATTTTAATATTTTGCACGAGGGACCCTATACTTTCTGGATTTGTTATTATTGAGCCCCTGAAAATACTTTTTCTTACATATAGGTCCCTGTGACTGTGAGCCCTTGTTCTATTTAAATAAAATAGTAAATCAAGTCCAAATTGCGTGAAATTTGGAGACGTGGCTCCTATCACTATGTAAAACTTTCACCAAAAATTTGGTACAATTTTGAGGTATTTTGATATTTTTAAAAATTCAACAATTGTTGTTTTTGCTTCTGTCCAGTTTAGAAAATCATAAAAAAATATAAAAACTATTTTAAAAATTCTAAAAAAATTAGGTTTTGTTAATTTTATTGTGTTTGATTTTCTGTGCAATTTTGGCTATTTTTGTATATTTAAAAACCGTAAAAAAAAACCCTTAAAAACTTATAAAAATTCTAAAAAATTGTAGAAAAACCAAAAAATTATAACTTCTTTTTCTTAATTTTCTTTGTTATTTGTATTTTTCATAAAAATTACCTTCAGGCTATGAAATACCTATTTGATATTTTTCATGGGACTTTGAAGCTTGGCTGGACAGATTGCTTCTGTTTTTGCCTTCTTCGATTTTTAGAAAATTATGTAAAAATTGGAAAACTCTAGAAATGCACCAAAAACATTAAAAAAACCTAAAAAGTGTAAAAATATTTTTTTTGAATTTTTGGAGTGATTTTGAGTGTTTAAATAATTTGTTGAAGTTTCTTGTATTTGCCTTTTTCTCATTTTCCTTTATTATTAAAAGTCCAAATATATATATATAACCCATTAAAAATCCACCTAAAATACTTGTTTTTATTTCCTTTATTTTTAGACTACTTCGTAGGCCGCGAGGCCAACTCGTGCTCCCTGAGTCCGACCCTGGGTGCTACACCAGGCTAATCTCATAGCCAGGACCGCTATCTTTGATTTTATTATTTTATCTATTTGTTTGGTGGTCTGCTTCACATTTTCTTGATTGAACCGAGTCTCGAGTGACTGAGGTCGCAACGACCGTAGTTATATTTTTACCTTAGTACATTCAGGTTTTTGGCTACATCAGGGCGTCAGGGGCAAAATGCCTCGACTCCGTCAGAGGGTGGAATGGGTGGGGAAAGTGTGTGGAGATGATCGGCAGTGGTCGAAAGAACTCAAGCTCTGGTCGTGCACAGTTGATGTAATTTCGTGGCTATTGGGATAAGATCGATGATCGATTTTTGCTCAGTCTGACTACCCAAGTCCTAAGGAACTCAAAGGAAATAAAAGATAATAAAGAACGCTCACCAAGGTGGTGCATGCGGCGAGCTTAGGCGGCGCACTCCGGCGAGGTGGATCAAACTCGATTCGACACCTTCTCGGCCTCCCAATGGGCACAACCAGCTCATGCTGTCACCAGGAGGGTCGCCAAAGCCATAGGTCAAGGATTGAGTAGTGGAAGAGTGATCAAGGGGTCAAGGAAGATCGGGGGTCCTGAAAAACGGAGAGACGAGAGTCGCTAAATAATGGCCTCACAAATCAGGCTCACTGTCGCTGAGGCGACTACTCAGGCCTTCTCGTTGATCAACAATTAACCCACACAGATAATCAAGTAATTAAGAACAAGAATTAAAATTTATTATACCCTACTAAGAATGTATAATGGCGAGCAAGTAAGGGTCGAACACAGGAAGCAAAGGAGTAAAGCAGGCTAAACAAAGGTCAAGTACCGTATGTCTTGTGAATTACTTAGCCAAATTAGACTATTTTGTGGGTTTTAAATTTTATAATTTTTTTATTTTATTTTTTATTTTATAATTTCATATTTTGATTTTTAATTTTCTAATTTTGTATTTTCTTTTAGTATTTTATATTTTTTATATTTTCTTTTCTTTTAATAAAACAATGATACAATATAAGAAAAAGGAGATAATGTATTTATACAAAGAGGTAAAAATACTCAAAAAATCAGGAATTAAGATATTTTTGGACTTCTTATGTTTTTCTAATGTTTTTTATGATTTTTATAGATTTTTTCTCATTGTTTTATTATTTTTAAAGTCAAAAATGCTAAAAACAGTGAATAAAATAAAATACTGAAACTAAAAGGAGGATGAAAAATATCAAGCAGAGTTCAAAATTCCTCAAATTAATTTTAAAATAAAGATAAAGAAACATAGAAAATTCAGAGACAAAATTTAGATTTTTAGGATTTTTCTGGAATTTTTATTTTTTATAAATTTTTTAGAAGATTTGCTATTTTTTAGGGTTTTCTTGTTGTATTTTTTTATAAATTTTAGGCTAAGGTTAAAAGACACTAAAATACACAAAGTTTATTCTTTTGAGAATTTTTCGAGAAGTTTTTATATTTTTTAGGTATTTTCTAATGCAAACAGTAAAGAAAATGAGTATTTTTGAATTTTTATAAATATTAAAATGCAATAAAAATACAAACTAAAAATATAGCATGAAAGTAGAATGTAACAAGAGCTTAAGCTAATTTTTGTGGATTTTTTACGATTTTATGGGTGCATGAAATAAATAAAACCAACAAAGAGAAAAATCAATACTAGCAGGGGCATATATGTAAATATCCAGAAAGTCATGGGCCCAATTGCAAATTTTCCAGAAGTTTATAACTAATTAATTAAGTTCCACGATCAATCACAAATGTTCAAACATCCAGGGGTACAGGCGCGAAATTTCCAAAGTCACGTGCGCAAAGCACGTGACTTGCAAGGACTTGTCTTTAATTAACCAAAAACTTGAGGGTCTAAATGCAATGTTTCCAAAAAATTGCAAAGTTACAAAATATTCCTGGACTAAATAGAAATACCCAAAGTCTTGAGGGCTCCTATGCAAAAATCACGCACCCCACGTGTGTGAGTCACGTGAGGTAACGTGGACAAGGACTGAAGTGTAATAATAACAAGTTCAAGGGCTTGGTTGTAAATATTACAAAATATTTAAAGCAGCAGATGAAAGTTTTTGTACTAAATAAAAAATGCAAAAATGGTCAGGGGAAGGATGCAAATTATTCACGGTCTAGCAGATCCGACGGTGCAGCACCCTTCACTTATACATGTGTTAGCACGAGGCGCCGTGATACCGGTTCGCTGATGACGGCCCAGATCAGATCTCCACAGCTGATCGAACGGTGGTTGGGCGCGGAGATCTAATGGTGGTTGCTCGTCCCGGAGATCAGCCTTGATCGGATGGCTGGAAGACGATGACGAAGACGAGGACAAACTCGCGGCGAGGCGAGCTTCCCCCGTCCAGATCTTCCTCCTGCGGCCCTCGTTGACACTCCAAAATGGCTGACAACACCCCAGGACCGATCCTCTATTGATTGGAAGCTTCGAAATACTCCAGCGAAGGCCGGAGCTCACCAGTGGAGACGACGGAGCACGGTGTCTCCAGGTACCTCCGGTGAGGCACAAAATAAGCCCCAAGTGCTTGGTCGGGCTTTGGACCTGCAAGAAGAGAGTGAAGGAGTCAGGGAAAAATGCCCCGACTCTGTGGAGGGTGAAACGGGTGCATAAGGGTTTGGAATGGTCAGCTACGGTCTGAAAGAACTCGATCTCCGGTCGCGAGTGATTAAGGTGGTTTTATGATGATTCAGATCAGATCGATGACCTCTTTAGCTGAGCCTAACTACCGAGATCCTAAATAGCGTAAAAGAAACGAAATAGAATGGAGGAAACACTCACCCAAGATGCGCTGACGACGAGTGTGGCGGCGTATCTCCGGCGAGGTGGATCTACCTCAATTCGACGCCTTCAACTCCTCCCAACGGATGCAAACCGCTCCTGTTGTCACCAGGGAGGTATCTAGAACCCTAGGTCAAAGAACGAGTGGCGGAAGAGTGATCAGAAAACTCAAGGATGGTCGGGGGGTGTTTTTGAAGAGTTGACGGGTGGCTCCCAAGATTGATGTGAATCTCTCGATTCAGCGACCCAACACCCGAAGTAAACCCCGAGCGTGAATCCTCGATGCATGGTGAACAAAAGTTAAGAAGGCTTCGACACGAGAATGTGTAAGTCGCCTTCTCCAAAATTCAACGAAAATACCAAAAAAATGCAGTCTGACAAAGGTCCAGACCTTGGTCAGAGAGTTGACTGAGGTCAACCAAGGAAAGGACCTGATTGGTCCATGTGGAGCAACCGGAAAAAACCATGGAAAAAAGATTTATAAATTCGTTTAAAATAATAAACGAATCTATTATTTTTAGGTTATTAAATAAAAAATGTTTATTATTTTATAAAGTATTTTATCATGATTTTTATTTATTTTTTTGAGGTAAAAAATTACAAGTTACCCTCTAATGCCCTGTATAGGTATATTAATCTATATATTTTAATATTTTATTTTTATTTTATGTATTTAATTTTATTATCTTTGTTTATTATTTTATAAATTTATAAAATATTTTTATACACATAAATATATTTTTATTTTATTTTTATGATGTATTTTGTACAATTAAATAAATATAGTTATTAATTATACAGGTGCATTTACAGGTCTTATACCTATGTAATATATATAAGTATTTTATTTTTTGTGTTTTCTTTAGGTTTTTATTTCTATTTTAAGGTACACATATATTATAAATAATATTTACAAAATTATAAAAATATAAAATTATAAGAATAGTGAATAAATAATAAAATGAATATTTTAATCTGTACAAGTATACAATAGGGCTCCAAAACTCAACTTCCAAATCGTAGCTCCGCCAAATGCGAAACCACCTTCATTAAATAGCTTATTGAAAATTATATACAAGTAAGGATGATTTTGATGCGTTTCGAGTTTTTATTAGGGAGATATATATCTAGGAAATTAGGATTCTGGAATCTTATTCAGATTATAACTTTTTATTTGTACATTATTTTTCTATGAAATAAATTTTGTATTTTTCTTTATTTAATTAACTACAACTTTCATGTACAAAGTTTCTTTATTTGAGGTCTAAAAAGTGGAACCAAAAATAGGCCCCAAAATGAATAAAGAATGAATTAAAGAAAAGGGATTTTTTATTGGTTTCTGGCCCTTATCTCACCCTACTTTATTCATTGTCGACCTATTCATCGAGATGCCTAGGTCTTGGGGTTTCGGGTCATAAAATATTTACAATATTTTAATCTTTTCTTTTCTTTATTCTATAATTTTGGCATTAAAAACTGTATTTTATACAATATTTACACAAATATGCATGCATGCTAAAATGCCTAAATTAAGCCTATTCACATGCATTTACTAGGGCTTTTAAGACCAAAATGATAGAATAAAGATGGTGAAACATAGATTCATCAGGTCATTTTGAAGGAGTTGACGGAGCGGCGAAAAGAATGAGGTAAATCTTGCGGAGCAGGGATGCAATCTCCAGGGAGAGCTATGGGTGTGTATCTTGGATTGTCGAGGAGCAAAAGTGCAGAAGGGAGCATCACGAAAGGATACAAGATTCATTCTCGAAAAATCCATGAAATTGGGTCAAAACCTGTTCTGACACAAAGCCAGACCTCGGTCGACCGAGGTCAACCAGGGAAAGAACCTGGTTGGTCCACGTGGACCAACCAGAAAAATCCTTGGAAAAAATATTTATAAATTCATTTTAAAATAGAAAATGATTTAATTATTTTTAGGTTATTAAATTAAAAATATTTGTTATTCTATAAATTATTTTATTATGATTTATTTATTTTTTAAAGGTATAAAATTACAAGTTATCTTTTATGGCCTATATAGGTATATTAATCTATATATTTTAATGTTTTATTTTTATTTGTATATTTAATTTATTTATTTTGGTTTATTATTTTATATATTTATAACTTATTTTTATATACTCAAAATATTTTTATTTTATTTTTCTGATGTATTTTATACACTTAAATAAGTAGAAGTATTAATTACATAGGTATATTTACAGGTATTATACTTATGTATTGTGTACAAGTATTTTATTTTTGTATTTTCTTTGTATTTTTATTCTTGTTTTAATGCACACATGCATTATAAATAATATTTAAAAAATTATAAAAAAATATAAAATTATAAAAATTATGAATAATAAATAAAATGAATATTGTAATCGGTGCAAGTCTATAATAGGGGTAGAAAACTCAATTTTCAAACCGTAGCTCCAAAAAATACGAAACCACCTTCACAAAATAGATTATTGAAAATTATATACAATTAAAGGTGATTTTGATACATTTCGATTTTTATTTGAGATGCAGGTCTAGGAAGTTGGGATTCTGGAATCTTATTCAGATCATAACTTTTTATCTGTATATTATTTTTGTGCGAAATCAATTTCGTATTTTTCTATATTTAATTATCTACAACTTTCATGTTTAAAGTTTCTTTATTTGAAGTATAAAAAGTGGAACCAAAAATAGGTCCCAAAATGAATAAAGAATGAAATAAATAAGAGGAAATTTTATTGTATTTTGGCCCTTATCTCCCCCTACTTTATTCCTTGTCGACCTAGTCATCGAGATGCCTAGGTCTCAGGTTTTGGGTCATAAAATATTTGCAATATTTTATTATTTTCCTTTTCTTTTCTTTATTCTATAATTTTAGCTTTAAAAATCGTATTTTATACTGTATTTACACAACAATGTATGAATGCTAAAATACATAAATTAGCAGTATTTATACGCATTTAATAGGGTTCTTAAGGCCAAAATGATAGAATAAAGATGATGAAACGTAGATTCATCAACGATACAAGTATGGGTGTAAGTATATTAGATACTTAAATAAGACACACCCAGTGTACTCCCAAGAAAACAAGTACATGCGACTCAAAAACTCTTGATGGACACATTGATCAACACCAAAAATATATGTGTTGTGTAATAAGGCACTTGAGAGGATCCTTGT
This sequence comes from Ottelia alismoides, assembly GCA_037367405.1. NCBI lineage: Eukaryota > Viridiplantae > Streptophyta > Magnoliopsida > Alismatales > Hydrocharitaceae > Ottelia > Ottelia alismoides. The sequence goes on along the minus strand of JAZKJV010007076.1, from coordinate 1,909 downwards.
TGCAATGAGAGGGAGAGAAGAAAGACACCATCCTATACCCTACATAAACTGGCCTTCCATATTCACTTTTAAGACTAACAACTAAAGAGACGGTAAATTAGATGCAAGAAATGATTTATTTCCTAGTGTTGAGGATTGGATTCTTATGAGAGTCTCTTGGACTGAAACTTTGGGTGACACTTTAACTCTACTCTTGTAATAGCATTCCACACTTAATGTTTTATCCTTATGCTATATGTTTATAGAGAGAGCACCATGATCAAAGAAGTTGGATACCTTTTGATTAGAGCTTGGTAAAATTTAGAAATTTAGGATCGCTAAAATCGAAAGTTCTTCAACAGATCAAGTCTTTACATTCACATGCACAGTTATTGATTAATCCAACTTATTCATTTTTTATTTGCTCAAAGACTAGCAATGTTTAAGTATGGGGGTGATGAATCTGTGACTCAACATCTTAATATATTAATATTATCCCTTATTCCCTAAACAAAACTCCAATTAAAAGTTCCTAAATTAAATAAATTACCAAAGTATAACATTTATTAAAATAGAATAATTATATTGTAAATAAGTCCACAAAATAATTCAAAATAAAAATCATAAAAAAATAATAAAGTGTTGAAAATGGTGTGTAAATAATTCCATGTATTAACCAAATTCCTTATTTTTTAATAAATTCATATTAACTCCTTTTGAGTTAATTCTTTTTCTAAATTTTATATAAAAATGTGTGTAAAAATATAAAAAAAACTCTTAGATCTTGAAACGAAAAAGCTATAAAGTCCAATTTCTTGGCTAAATACCCTGTTTTGCATGAACTCCAAATTCACCAAACTCACTTTTAAAGTTCAAGTTATAAAATTATCTATCAAATGAAAGTGATCTCATTAAAATCAAACATCGTTTGCAAAATGTTAGTTTTGGAACCTAGTTGTATATTGTATATTTTGTACATACTTGATTGATTTTATTTCACCTTTTCTTAATTATTAAAAATCAAAAAAACTAGATTAATGTGTATTTATTTATTTTATATTTTTATCTAATTTTATCTTTATTTTTATCTTATTTAAAAATTACAAAAAATAGAAAAAAAACAAAAATGCAATATTATATATTCTATAGAGTAACACCAAAAATACTTTTTGTATGGTTGACCTCTTTTGATTTTTGGTCCTTCACGAAAGGGGTAGATCTCGTTGAGACGAACAACTTTCATGTTGGCCACATTTTGATTTTGACTTCGTTTATTATTTTTTATTGAATTTCTTTTAATTTTATTTTTGATTTTTCTAGGAGTAACATGTGGCAGCTCTTGGAGCCACCATGTATCACCCATGTTTTATTCATTTTTATTTATTTTATTTTATTATTTTACTTTTTCCTTTTCCCACTTCTTCTTCTCTCTCCTCTCTCCTTCCATCTCCTCTCTCTCTCCTCCAAGCACGTGCGCAGCACATGTCGCACCCTTCCTCTCCAAGCACGTGTGCGACACGTGGCCCTTCTCCCTTCACCTCTCACAACGGCCGACGCTCCCCATCCCCCTCCCATGCGTTACTATCAATCGTTTCTTCTTCCACCCCCACAACCTATCGTTTCGCTCCTCCACCTCCTTCATATACTCTGTATCGCCCTCGATCCGGGCATTCGCATCCATAAGAGAACCCACCCCCTCCTTGAGCTTCAAGGTGATAGTACGAAGCTTCATATCGAGGGGCCTCATTTTATCTAACGTGATACAGTGAGCAACAAGTCACCGTCGCAACCTCTTTTGAGCAGTTGCAAAGCTCGATCTCCCTCTCCCAGCCCTCGAGCGATCATCGGAGGCTTCTCTGATCCCTCCCTCATCCTAGGCAATTTTATCCAGGGTATATCTTCCCTTCTCTTCCTCATCTCTCTTTTTTCA